>CAJQUW010008391.1:0-600000 GCA_907163375.1 Prostheceraeus crozeri
TATTGTTTTTTTTATTTAGACTTATTCTACATCACCTGTGACAGGAAGGCATCTCCTTCTCTTCGACGGTGGGGGAAGACCTAGGCTGTAGTGTCCATATGGTAATGATAAATTTTTATCCAGCCAACAGCGCTTATCCTCCCAAAGTGAAAGACCTCGCTTCCTAAATGATTTTGTGCCAACTATCTGATTTTTTGAATTTATAATTGTTATATCTTCAGTTGTATCATTCTCACTATAATAGACACTCCTATAGTCATTATGTTTCAATTTTTTAACTGCTGCTCTCTGAATTCCTTTTGCACGTTTGATGCTATGATTCGTAGAGTCTAGATATTTCATTGAATACATTTTCGGTTTTAGTAGGATCATTTCCTCAAGCAACTTTCCAGCACACTCATCCTTAAAACAACCTAATCTAGCTTTGTTTGTAGTTGAGTATAGTCGTTGATGACTATCATAGTTTGAAGAGTCAAACTTTTCAACGAAGTATAGAAGTATATCTTCCAGACGGACAGATGGTGATGTGTATAAACATAGGAAGAAACTGTCGGTATCACCTCCACAAAGCCGCGTTCTATTTATCAGTGGACATCCTTTTAGATCATTGTAATATAATTGATACATTTCCAACTTACTATAGTCAAGTACTGCTTGACCAACATATATTAATTTATTTAAAACTATTGAAGGTTTGTACATTTCCATACCAACCAGATCTTCATCAAATATTTTGTGTTGAACATCAGAGAGGATGATTTGACAATTTCAGTAGTTGTTTCTCATTGTTGACTAGTTTAAATTTTTTCCTTCTCCTTACATTTTCCATTGTTTTACCATATAAAGAATTATTTTTCAATTTGTAGAATGACTTTTCGAAGTCAGGGTTTGATTGAGCCCTCTTTTGAGAGTTCATATCAATGTATGTTTTTAACCAAGGCTTTTGTGTGAATTTTATGCCACTATGAATCTTCTTGATTCTCATGCCCATGGTCAAGTAAAATTTTAAAATTGAGTAGTGGACTACATAATTTTCCCTATCAAATTGGTGGAGCAGAAGTTTCTTGATAGAAGAAAAATGTGTATTTGGTCTTACTTTTTCATATAGATTTTTCATATAGTGTGAAAACATTCTCTTTTCAATCATCCGCATTTCTGGAGCTAATGGGAAATCGGCAGTGTCATCATGAATGACTGCAGGATACTCGAAATCTAAATCAAAAATGTAGCCGATTTCACCATCATCATCTATATTTTGAACATTTTCTTCATTTAAAAAATTATCTAATTCACTTTCATTCAACCATTTGAAATTTGAGTGGGGTAGATTTCTACTGAGTGAAGAACCATAAAGGTTATTAACATCTAAGTAGGTCAAATGTCGACTTTCATGTGCATTATTTCCTAATTCTTCAATGCGTGCACGCGCTCGGTGAATGTTGGTGAAAGTCATACCCCCTCTAATTCCTCGTTCAAATAGATTGTACATATTTTCATCTTGTATGTAGTGTGGGGGATCATTGGAAGAGAAATTTAGTGCTGAGGTAAAGCTAAGATGTGGGAGACTGACAAAATGTACAGGGTCGACTTCATCCTCACGTTGACTCAATGCTCTAAACACTTCAAATATGTCTGCCAACAATAAAACATCTAACTTCAGATATGCCAGCATGTAATCACCAAATGTGCTACAATTAAATTCAATCCACGCCTTGTTAGCGTGTTCATATTCACTATCGGAACAGTGCTCACGAGTAAGATCATTATAGAATTCAAATTGTGGTGGTAGACAGTCTTCCGTCAACGTGTTTAAGTTTTTGAAGTATGAATATGGAAACACTCCCTTCTAATATAAAACATTATCACTTAATTGTGGAAATTCTACCCTTAATGTCTCTACATGCTCATATGTTTGCAAACCCTTGGCTAATTCACTCAAGGATGCACTTAGAAATTGATATGAGTCTAAGAATTTTAGTTTAAAGTATACTGTCTTCCCTTTGTATTCATTTACAGGGACACTGGCAGATAAAGTTATATATTTTTCAGCAGTTGCTGCTACAACATCTAATTTGCAAGACTTCATTCTTCCAATCGCTTTATGGCAAACGATGTGACTATCATAATTTTTAAAATTGTGGAAAAATATGGGGAGCTCCCGTCTGTTAAGTCTTAACCGGAGATTGCATTTCCTACATAATGTTTGCCTATATCGTCCGGTGATATGATCATGATCACGAACTTTTATGACTTCATCGCTGAATTTCAATTTACATTTGTTGCAACATTCTGCATTCTCGTGGCGTGCTTTTTCATCCGCTGACAGTGACATTGGCTGCCTAGTTGTTGCACATTGGTTGTCATATAAGTCTTGGGCTACAGTTTCTAAGTGGTGCAAGAAACTAATAATGCAATTTTCTCCCTCAAAGAGGTAATACTTGTTTTCAAATTTTGATTGAAGGGCATTATGCCAGACATGATAAGCTCCAATGGCCGCAGGTTTATGTATTTTATTATCAATGTAGCACAATCAATCTGCATAAATTACTAAAGGAGGACTTAGTTGATATTCCATGCTACTTGTTAGTACTTTTAGATCCGATGGCATTTTTTCTATTTGTGCTTTTCCTCGAATACAAAACTGGAAGTGTCGTTCTAGTGTTGTTTTATATGTGAATGACTGAGTGCATCTTTCGCAGAAGTATTTATGTCTTTTTAAAGTTCTCCTATACAATCTTGACAGCTTTGGAATTCCACAATAGTGTGCTGCTCCATTGTTTAGAATTAGCAAAATATTAACCGTTTGCCTACCAGTAAAGTTACTATTGTAACGAACACCTTTGAGTCCATTTTCATAAAAGTGAATGTTAATTTTAATATCATTATTTTTCTCAAATTTTGGAATATCTTTGATTGATACTGGTGTGGAAATGCCTTCCATATTTAGCTCAGATGTCCACTCACTATATGATTTTACTTCATTCCTTGAATAAGGTACTTCATTATAATGCAATATTGATAAAACTGCATATAGGAAGCAATCATTTGCATTTGAATTAACATTAATGACAGCTTTAGAGTTTTTTAACTTCTTTGGTAGAGGAAATGATTGTCCACTGACAGTATTGGACTTGTTATTACATTGAACTCTATATTTTGTACATCATCTATAATCCAATTGCTACCCTTTTTTGTGAAGGCTTCAATATGATTTATTAGACTATTTAGATGATCCTGAAACCAAGCATCATAGTCATAAATATAGTTTGAGGATGATGAGGTAAAGTGTGCGAGAAAAGTTTCTTCTTCTTGAGGATTAGAACGGACATAACGAATTTGTGCAATCAGACGACCGCGCAATTGACAGCTCCTTAGTAAGTCAGACACTAAATTCCCTAACATGGAACGCATGCTTTCTAAGAATGATGTTATGTCCACAGTAGGTGTTGTTGGCGTGATATCATACACACGTGCATGGCCATTGAGTGCGCTTTCGCTGAGACTAGCAGTTCCATAGTTATTATGCATATTCATCTCACTATTTGTGTTATGTACATTCATATGCTGTCGAAATCTACTTATAGAGTTATACGTTTTGCCACACCGAGAGCAGTATTGCATAAAGTTTTGTATGTTAGTTGAAGCGCTGGTTGTTGGCTTAGAAGTAGATCTATTTTGATTATTTGAATTTGACTCTATTATGCTATCATTCGGTTTATTATTACATACAAGTTTATGCCTCTTAAGATTATCCATCCTATTCGTCTTATATGGACACTTGCTACATTGATACATTTTTCCTAACTTACAAAATTTTTCATGTCGTTGCAAATTGCCTATGAGAGTGAACACTTTTCCACACTTGGTACAGACAACCATGATTATTGATGAGGATTGAAATTAGCAAGCCCTTATATACATCTACCATCTAATGACGTCAGCGTCATCACCAGCCAATAGCTTATGTTCCCATCTGATGCAAAGAGAAAACATAACATGTTTGATAATTTCTTTTTCCTAAATGAAGAAAGATAAAAGTTAAAGTTAAAGTTTGGCACATTTTACAATTCCGCTGTGATTCAGCTTCAAATGACTGCATCCTTTTGCGCAGACGCTGAAGTCGTTCATGTGAGTCAGTCTCACTTTTTTTATTCCATTGTTCATACACTCGATGTGCATTAAAGTTTCCTTTTCGTGGATACGGCTATTTGAAACCTGGGAGGCCAACAGGAGATTGTATTGTGTGAGGTTCCTCACATATTCAATTAAGCCTCTGTTCTCCTCCTTCATTTTCTTCTCCCGCTCCTCTGCCCGCTGTAGGCGCTCCTGGCAGAGACGCAACTTGGTCTGCATATCCTCTTCTGTCGAGGTTGCGTCCAAGTCAACGTTATAATCCCGCACTGGGAGAGGAGCCGTCACATCCGACGTTGGTAGAGCTACAAAGGGGGGAGGTGTTGTGGGAAGTAGTACCGGGGAGGAAGGAGCTGCACCTGGCGTCGGTAATGGGTTCGGAGGAGATACCGGCAAGGGAAGACGTGCAGGGGATGATGGAGCCAAGCAGATCATTGGGGACGGCGGCAGGCGGACACTCCAGCTCGGGGATGCCCGGATGTTGCTGAAGGAGACCTCCTGTGATGAATGCATCACGGAGTCCTGTAAACGAAAAGAAACAATTGTTTATGAACTATTTGCAATTGTTAACATTTATCAAAATTAAAATTAACACTATGTAAATTCAATTACATAAATTAAAATTAACTTGTTGACATTTATTAACTCCAAATGTGAATTTCACATACCTTCAGCACGATTGTCCCTCGATTGGATCCACCTTCGTCCTCCGAAAGAACCATCGAATCATTCTAGAAGATAAATTGATCTATTACAGATTAATAAATTTTTACTCAAGTGGGTTTCTAAATTACAATGCAAAAGTTCTCTGCTGATGCAGTCATCTAAGCATTAAACTTACATTTGCAACCGAATTATCGTCATCGGATGAGGGTGTTGGAGACGACGTGGTGGAGACGTCGTCATCAGATGACGAGGAATCGCCCGATGATTCATGGATGGAGTAGGGCCTCTCCTCGTTATCCTCTATAGATGTGGTGGTCGCCGGCGTAGACAGAAAGCTCCGCTGATGTCTTTTAAGGGACAAAGATCGTACAGCCTGCAGCGAAAATGTGATAATGTTTTTATAACTAAATAGATATTAATGAGAATTAATATAGACATAGACTATATACATGTAAAGTTTTTTTCCAGGTATTGTTGTCTGATATCGAATCGTAGACCATGAAAATCACACTTACGGGACTTGAGATGGTTTTCTTTTCCGGCGAATTCAACCGAGGTATTGCAGGATACCTTTGGACACTTGGAAACAGCTGAAAATAGAAATTCATGTTCAATTTCACATTAAGAAGTAACAAGCAAATTAATTTCTTACCTTTCGCAAGTTTTCCACCGCATTATTGTCTTCGAAACTGACTTTCAGCGGTCGAGGCACCTCACACTGAAATATTTATGAAATATTGATTTAGTTTATGCACACGATTACTAACCTGAGTAAATAGAATCTCACATCTTGAACGACCAGTTTCTTCTGCACCAACACCTTGGCTTTCTTCGGTGGGGGCATCACCATGTCCTGAAATGTGTTAGCAACAAATTTATTTTAATCTAAAGGAAGCAGTACATTTTGTCAACTGTGAGTCAGTTGTCCGTTGAAGTTAGCATTTAGAATTGACTGCACTTACCTCAAAATCACTCAAAGTCTCATCAATAAATTCTCGAGACTTGGGGACTTTCTTAGGTACTCGGGACTTGGGGGCTTTCTTTGCCTCAGGCTCGTCCACCTGTGAGAGCACGCCTTCAGTCGGCCTTTCCTTGGTGAATAGCCTCTCCAATTTCTTTTTCTCTGCCTTGGAGGTAAGGTTGATGCCTTTCCGACCATTCTGTTGGGCACAGGGAGTATGTTTGGCAATGAAGGCCTTTGCCGAGTCGCTGTTCACCTTGTCGTTCCTCCTCTCATATGTCTTGTAGGTTAAACAATAGAGGTATGTGAAGTCCTGTTTGAATGTGCAGTCTTTGTGACCACTCTTGTTGGCATGTCGAACAGGCAGTCGGCATGTTTCACAGTAGTGAAAGATCAGCCGTTGTCGCGCAATACTTTCATGTCGGACCATTTCTAAATAGGAAAAAAATTTGATTATAATTTAATCTCTTGTTAAACGAGAACGCATTTATATACCATCAACAAAGCTCTATTAAGTGCTACTTTCATATTGGAGAAATCTGAGAAAGAAATAAAATTTGAAGTTGAAATTGAAACCGAAAGTCGAAAATTAGATATTTATTCGAAAAGGGTTTGCTCATAAGAAGAGTTGAAATTTGGAAACAGCTGATTTACTATTATTTAATTTCGAAATTAATATCATAGAATGAAAGTGAAATTTCGAAAATTTCAACCAATCCTCAATTTGTTTAATTAAACAAGCTTGAATTTTATACATCTGTTAGCAGATGACAGACTGACTATTTAAAATGGATGAAGGATTTATTTAGGTATCTTTTTATTTATTTACAAACTGTGACAATCTTGTTGATTCAAATACACTTACATTTAAACTGATATATTCATGTCTCTCGCTCGATGACTTAATATAGGATGAAAATTTTTTAAAAAAACATGGTTAATAATATAACATAAAGTGTTCCTATCCTAAAAACCCAAGCTTCTATATTTAAAGCTATTTGGTTATAAAAACTTAATAATGTTCCTACTCCCGAATATCCTATAAAGTAGCACAACATGACAATGAAACTCACTTCAGAATTGTAATAAGGATCGTAGAACGGAGGAACGAAGAACGACGTCTGCTATGGACACTGAATTATTTGAAAATGAGTGAAAATTCGTTGTGTGCAACTTCTTTATATATGAAATTGACAAAGCAACTATGAACAAAGACCTTATGACATCACATCCTGGAATTGGTACGGTCAAACAAAAATGATAACTCAAACAAGAATTGGAACAGTTGGTTTATTTTTAACCTTAGAAATGGAAGTGCCATCATATGTGTTGAAAGATTTCTACACGTAAACCGTAGAGTGAATTCAAAGTAATATGAACTGATGGACTGATGTATTATTTGATATACATGTTATTATTAATAGTCATATAATGATTCATATTTGAAGATATAAAACGTGTGATTTGAATTGAACATTAAATTTGAATTAAGCGCTAAATTTCGAAAATTCAAATTTCGCGCCAAAATGTGAATAATGAAATTTAAAGACTTTTTCGAAAATTTGAATTTCGCGCCAAAATTCAAATAATCAAATTAAAATACTAGGGTTAAGGGTTAGGGTTAGGGTTAAGGTTAGGGTTAAGGTTAGGGTTAGGGTTAAGGTTAGGGTTAGGGTTAAGGTTAGGGTTAGGGTTAGGGTTAGGGAAGCAAGAAGAGTATCTATGGCACCCGGAACCCATGGGTAAATAAATTTTCGAGTGCGCGAAGCGCACTCGAAAATTTATTTACCCTATAATCCGAAAAATTTCGAGGGCGCGAAGCGCCCGAGAAATTTATAGGCCCCCTCCCACCGTGTATGAAGTGTATGAAGGTCAAGGTCAGGTCTAAGGTCAAGGTCAAGTGTAGAGGTTTGTATATTATGGTCATTTTTGGTTGTAAAACTTTAACTTTGAAAATTTGTAAACTTAGTCATTTTTGTAAAAAAACTTGGAATTTTTTCTAGTTGCATACAGATGCATACAACTAGGATTTTTTCATCAAATGGGTACATACAATATATCATTCGAATGCTCTTTTCATGCTGATTCTAATGGTGCATTGTATGACACATGTATGACATATAACTAGAGAGCTACATGTCTTTAAAGAATGGGCTAAAAACTTAGTGAATTTAAAAATCTAACATTTGTCTGCTTGCATACAGTTGCATACAACTAGGATTTTCCCATCGAATAGGTACATACCTTATATCATTCTAAAGGTCTTTTCATTCTCATTCTTATGGTGTCGTGTATGACACATGTATGATATCATCCTGGACTGCTACAAGCATTTTAAAATTAACAACATAACTGTTTCTTTAAAAGTTATATGTTCCTATTTATTTCAAGTTGAAGTCTTCATATTTGATTTTTTGTTTCAATTCAGTTATTGAACATCATTAATTGTAGATAGTTGTTCCCCTTTCCCATTCAGACCTTAATTGAAGACCGATTTGTGAAATGATAAAACAAGTTTGTTCATATATACAAATGAATATTAAATGAAGAGATTAAGAAAAAAACACACTAAATATCATCAAGGTAAGGAAAGGGTACAAGTTTTTTTCAAGTCCACTTGCACATGGATCCTGGTCTTTTTGGGCGCACAGGGACAGCGACGTGGTGTGTCAAGGTCGATGACCGAAAATTCGAGAGCGGTTGTGAGGTTCCGCTCGTTCGGCTCCATTCGCATGAAGACCCGTTTCGTGTGGTACTTTCTCGGGGCGTTCTTGACTTTGACCGTGACCCTTCCATAGAGTGGCGTTCGCATGGACTTCTTATTCATGTGACGCATCGTCTCGATTGATACGTCACTATCTTCATCACTCGAGTAGTCGGGCGATGCAGGGGCTTGGGTGAACACCACCGGCTCGTTTGGTGTTGTCGATCGCTCCATCGGAGATTGGGGAGGTGTATTGGTACGTTCCACTGGCGAAGTGGTACGATCAGCAGTACCGTTCTCAACTGCGGCTTTCTGTTTGCGATCCATTATGACTTGTAGATTTAAAATAATTGTAACTTGTAAACGTGAGGATTAGAACCTTTGATAAGAATTGGTACAAACCTCGGACTTATATACTTTTTAAACAAAGGAAATCCTAACAGCCAATCAGAGAGGTACCGAACTTCCCTAAAGAATATATATAACTATATAAAGGATGTCATTGTTCCAAACTGTTAAGTACTTATCCTCAACGTTCCATAACAAGAAGCATGTCCTCAAAACCACTATTTTATTTTCAAAATGACAGCCAAGTCATTATGGGAGGTCAGTTGGATATGACCGTGCATCTCTCTTGCGGCTGCAAAGTGGCCCTTTGGAAAACCTTGACTGTGTCAGCACTTCAAAGGCGGAGTGGACTACCGATGAAGTGTCCGGTACACGAGTGTGACCATGACTTTAGTAAAAATCAGACATTTCATGAGTGGTGTGATGACTTCCTGAAGATCATGGAGTCGCCTGAGGGACGTGATTTGTACCCGTCATTTATTTTTCACGCTTAAATTAAACTTACATTGTAAATCTCTTGTCTTTTCATTTTAAACATAGTTCTGGAATTGGTTTTCTTATTGGGGAGCAACTAAATCATAACTGCACAGTAAAGTTTCACATCTAAATAGTGCTACATTAAAAATAATTGTCACAATAGTCGCAATTGAGCAAACCCATTCAAAATCAAACAACGGACGTCTATCGGTACGTACCCAAGTACTCAGAACCAAGTCGCACAAGTTCGATCATAGACGTTCCGAAACACACGATGTACTCAACCGAGTGTACCAAACACATGTACCTATCCAGTAAAACAGATCTCATACTTGTTCCTATTCATAACACTGAATTATACATGTACCTATCCATGTGCCTATCGATAACTAAATTATACATGTACCTATCCATGTACCTATCCATGTACCTATCCATGTACCTATTGATAACACTAAATTTTACATGTACCTATCCGTCGCAAGTAGGGCACAGTTTTCACTACTTTTGTTGATTATTGATCATGCATGGAATTTCTAGCGTTTATTTTGTCTGTGCATGAATTGTCAATTCAGAACGTGACCATGCTTGCCGGTGGCAAGCGAAATGCATCGTACGCATGAGATAACCACGTTTTTACTTAACCGAAGACCTTTGGTTACCCTGGCTCCGCAAACTTGAATTAATGATGACACAGGGTTTATTCAGACACTTGACGGACACCTACGGGAGCAGGTGTGTTCTCATCTTCCGAACAGTTATCAAAGAGGAAATTGAATTAATAAAACTTAAATCACTTTTGAAATTGTTTCAAAGTTGTGCAACTGAAGGAATGGTTCCACGGTCTCTCTGGTTTTCTTTACCTGGACGGTTCAGACATGATAAAAAGTTACAATCTAAAGTTGGCAATATGATGGTCAAGAAGGAAACGTCACGTCTTAAAGGCAACTTTGATCGACTGCATATCGACTTAAAAACGCGCCGTGCATGTCTATTTCATATGGTGTGCGATTCGCAGGACAATGAACGTATTCGGGATTTTCTGTCCATGAGTCGAAATCAAGCGGAATGTGGCCACTCTAAGTACCTGGAGAGACGCTTAAGTCGATTACGTTATCTTTATGGAAAAGATGAAGCCGTGGAGACTGACACTGGATCAAATGTTGTGATCAATTTAAGTGATTACGAACTCAATGAATTTGAGACAAGCCTTTTAAGCAAGGGCTTGAACTTCGCCGTTACTCCTAAGCATATTCCTGTCAGTGATATTATAGCGAGTGTGGAGAGTGCGATCTACAAGCAGCCTAACGATTTGAAGTCTTGGGCTCGAACAGAAATATCTGCAGCGGTCAGAAGGACCAAGCCACCTAGGAAGATGAACCTATCGAGAGGTGAATCTCTGGCAATCAAAACCTTGAGAAGTAATGATGAAATAATCATCCTGCCTGCTGACAAGGGTAATGCCGTGGTAATAATGAATAAGACAGAATATCATCACAAACTCCAGCAATTGATCTGTACAGGTCCCTATTTGCGGTTGTCGACAGATCCTTCGCAGAAATGGAGAAGAGAACTTCATGGTTTTTTAAAATCTGCAGTGGAAAGCGGACAAATATCCAGACCAACTATGTTGAAGTGGTGTCCCACACATTACCAAATACCACATTTATACGGACTGCCAAAGGTGCACAAGACTGGTAATCCTCTTCGTCCAATAATTAGTACACTGGGATCGCTTTTGGCACCGGTCTCAAAGATGTTGGCAGAATATTTGCGTCCTTTCGCTACTAAAGGTCCTTCATATATCAAGGATTCCTCAGATTTGATACAGAAGTTGGGATCGATCGATGAGTTGAATCATGGCTTACTGTTGAGTTTGGACATCAACTCCTTACTTACGAATGTCCCTTTGGATGAATCATTGATGGTGGTTTCCGACATAATAAGAAATGACGATGTTTTTGGTGCGATTTGTCCTTTGACGGTGGATGAGTTCATCAGTGTATTGTATATGTGTGTGAAGCATTCATACTTTCAATTTGGCGACCATCTATATTTACAGACGGACGGTATAGCCATGGGAAGTAGTCTGAGCTGCAGTTTGGCTAACATTTATATGCATCATTTCGAGAAAGTGGCTAAGGAGTCAGCGCTCAACCATAATCGCCATTTCCCTAAATTATGGTATCGCTACGTGGATGACATCATCGTACACTGGACTCTGTCTCTGGAAGAACTGAATGACTTTGTGGAGTTTTTGAACGCTCTGCGGCCTTCTATTCAGTTTGTTGTGGAGCTTGAGGTGGATTCGACTCTTCCTTTCCTTGACATCCTGATCAAGAAGAATGAAGGCGGGCTTGTTTATCAAGTGTATAGAAAGCCAACTCACACAAATTTATATCTAAACCGTTCGTCTTGTCATCATCCAAGTGTTTTCAAGGGACTGGTCCGGACGATGTGCCACAGAGCTAAGTCGATTTGTTCTCCGGAATTACTTGACAGTGAGCTCCGTAACTTGGAAAGAATTTTTCGGATGAATGGATTTAGTTCAAGTGAGAGTAGGCGTGTATTCGAGCTTCCAACATCCAGTGATATGCATGTACAGGACGAAGATGATGGTAATAGTGTGGCTGATGTATGTATTATTCCATACATCCCTCGACTTGCAGAGAATATTTCAGGTACTCTGAAGAAACTTGGTATAAAGACCTTTTACAAACCAGTATCCACCTTGAGGAATATGCTGGTTAAGAAGAGACCTACACAGCCCAAACAGTTCGGAGTGGTTTATCGCCTCAACTGTACTGATGACTGCTGCGGATGGTCATATGTGGGAGAGAGCTCGAGAACGGTGGAGGAACGTGTGAAAGAACATCGACGTAACGTGAGAAATGTTGCTACACATTCAGAAGTCGCCGCCCATGTTCTTGACACCGGCCATGGAATCGACTGGGAACATTGTGAGACGCTGGATCGGGAGCCGTTTCATCGTAGACGTCTGATCAAGGAATCACTATGGTCTAGGAAGTACAACAGCGTTAATAAATGTGACTTCAATATCGGTACGGCTTGGAATGGAGTGCTTTAGACTTTCATTTTTGTCTTTCATTTCATTTTAACTTTTCTTTATTTTACTTTTGACTAAAATGAGTAGTAACTTTGTACAGTTCGATTTCATAGAGTCTTCGGACACTTATCTTTTTGACCTTTGTTGATTATTGATCATGCATGGAATTTCTAGCGTTTATTTTGTCTGTACATGAATTGTCAATTCAGAACGTGACCATGCTTGCCGGTGGCAAGCGAAATGCATCGTACGCATGAGATAACCACGTTTTTACTTAACCGAAGACCTTTGGTTACCCTGGCTCCGCAAACTTGAATTACTTACACTTAAAATTATTTGCAGTAAGAATCGAGTCTTCACGAAAAGCAGCTGACTGAAAATTATGTGGGGATATTAAGATCCCTCAGAACCTAAATTAACAGCTAAAATTTCAATAGATATATTGATAAATATTCATGCTTGCTTTTGTGAAATATAGTGTGCTTAGTCACGATTGTCTACAGCGAGGATTTTAAGCATAGTTCTTTTGAAATTAATGTGTATATATTTCCTGAGAATGCTTCGCATAATATGTATAAATGATGTAATGTAAGTTTAGGTTTGATTTTACTTGATGAAGACTTGATTGCTTAGTTTTATGACAGCGAATCTCAAAGCAGCAAATGGTAAAAGGCGAATAAAAGAAACATCATTATTTCAAAATAACGAAACATAAAAATAGCAACATAAAACTATGCAATGCTCGAGTGTTGTGGAGAACTAAGTACATACTCGTATTAATATTTCATCTCAACATTTTAATAAGGTCATGTTTTCTTTAGTCTACATGTACAGTTGTTGAATTTTTATACAAATGTGTTTCCTTTAAGGGAGATTAGTAATGCAAAAATTGTACCCTTAAAATAATCCTGTAGCAAAATGAAGTAGGATCAACATGATCAATAACTAGATTAAGTGAACCAAAAATCCAAAGTGAGTAATAGAGGAAGTTTGAAAAACACAAACTGATCAATAATTGATCTGTTATAAAAGCCAGGAAATAAAGACAATGACGTCATACTATTAAAAGAAACATTTCGAAATGGAAATACGTTTACGGTAAACTACGTTATGGTAGTTTTATGAAAAAGGGTGTCATGTCTCAGGAATCATTAAAGAATTAAGAGCGGAATAAGAAGAACCTATGTAGACTGAACAGACGACAAAAACTTAAGAATCAGTAGAGATAGATAAAGAACACCTTTCTTCTAATGCAACCAAATGATTCAGGCAAATGTAAATTTGTAAGTCAAATCCGTGTGCATAGTGGGCTCTATTCCGTACTTGATTGAGCCTTTAGTTAAATTTTCGGTACAATAATTTCTAGGTGGCAAGTCAAAATCAAGGCTCAACAATGATAGAAAATAGGCTACTACAATTTTAAAGAGCAATAGGCCTATACCGAAGACAGCAAAGAAAATTCATAAAAGTTCCAACGCGCAGTCGGTGACTTTCTTCAAGGATTCCCATTCCGCATCTCTGGAGTCAAATACGGCCTTCGGATCGTTGAATGCTGTGCAGGAGTTTCACTGAGATGGAGATATTGGACATCAATCATTCTATACGAACAAGAGCAACATATTAATCAGAGGCTTATCCTGTGAGGCTGTGGGGATTCTGTGGAGATACCCACAGGTATTTCTGTGGGTATGGGGTGGGGTGAAGATTCAAATATCAATCCCCACGGCAACCCTGGCAATCCTCCAATACCTCGAAATGACTGGTGTAGGCTTAGAAGTAACTGAGTATCAGCGACTGGGCAAGAGAGACTCAAGAACTGACTTCCGACCTCTCCGTGTTAAAGTAAGAGATTTTACCAAAGGAAGAGAACTGTTGAAACAATCATCGAAGCTGAAGAAATCTACATTATTTTTGAAAATCTATATCAAAGCTGATTTGACACCAGTGCAACAAGAAAGAAGAAAACAATTGACCCAGATTCTACGCGAAAGACGTGGGAAAGAAGATGTTGTGATATATTGTGATCAGATTGTAAATCGTGACAGTGTTCAGAATTTTCAGTAAATGTTTTGTCCAGTAGATCTTGCAAATCGTCCAAATTGTGTAATGTAGAAATGCCATCTTTTTTACTGTCAAATATGATCCATTTTTAATAAAATAGATGATCTATACGGTGTAATATGTAATTTACAGCCAAATATCGTTTGTATCACGGAATCATAGCTGAGTGGAGATATTTCCGATTCTTCTGTTGCAATCCTTTCTTTCTCTGTGTTTACGCAAGACAAAATATCAATGTAATCAAGCACCCTGTATTTTTTGAATCAATATGGTTACATTTACCGATTTTTGACATGATTCTTGTTTCTTTGTATACTCCTCCGTCTCTGAGTGATGAGATGACTCACGAGCTTACCGTTTTCTTGGTTGAGTTCACGGATGCTTTTTTGAGCGTTGGTTATGGTCCCAATGTCATAATCAGGCCCGTAGTGTTGGGGAGGGGGGGGGGCTGGCGAGGACTAAGCCCACCCGGCTGAAAAATCAGCCCACCCTTGCTACTACTATAGACAACCCTTACATGAAAATGAGAGCAATAATAATGGTTCATTGAAAATGTCATAAACCTTTAATTTTTTGAATTATCATTTCAAATAATCGATTTATTCTGAATCAATGCTATTCTAATTAGTTAATATGAATGTTTTACGTAAATAGCAGCCTTGAAAACTTGACATGAATAATAGCTCGAATACGTAAAACATTGCTTTGCTTCCTTACGTCAAAAATTAATTTCCTCTACCAAAATCATGCTTCATGTAATGACATGAATAATGATTTTGATTATTATTTAGGTATTTAGCCTATTGTTATTTGTTATAATACATTTGAAAGAGAAATGTAGAAAGGTAAGAAGGGGAGGGATATCGACTAGAAATTGGATGAAGCTGACTTGGATACACCCCCTCCCACTTTATTTTTCGTTCCGCTACCGCCGGTCACAACATGGAGCTATCAGTTGGAGCCGATGGTCTACTCAAAAAGGTAAAGCAGCACGAATGCTGCCTCATTGCACTTTTCATTAAGGATCTTCTGAGTATTCTTGCGGCTGCAAACACAATGCTTCAATTCAGAAGTATGGATCTGAATACTGCCGCAGATGTGGTCAAAGTTGTGATAAACAGTATGAAAAATCTTCGCTGTGACTCAGGGAAATTCAGGGAAATATTTGATTCAAGTTTCGTAGATATTTCATCATATCATTCTTTCAAAAAACGGAAAATTATTCCGAAGGCTTCTTTCGATGATTCGATTGTTATGGAATTTATACCCCCCGATTCATCAGCTAGTGCTTCCAGAAGGATTGAATCTGACATGCATTAACTCTACAGCTGGATTATTGATCTTATTAGATCATTAGATTATTAGAATCTCGATTCTGTGACAGAAATGTCGAGCTTCTCAGAAGTCTTAGTTGCTTGACCACCAGTACCAGAGAATTCCTAGGTATTGAACAAAGAAATGCTTGCCCCATTGGAAAAGTATGTTCGATCAATGTTGAGTATAATTGGCAAGAAATCGAAACGGCCAGGACTTTTATTTTAGAAAAGTCATCGACAAATTTAGAAGAAATGGTGCATGTCTTATTTCCCTAACGTGAAGCATTTCCATATATCAACTCTACGCTTCAGCTCTTACTATTGGAGCATCAACAAGCACATGTGATGCTTCACTCAGTTCTTTAACACGCATTCTCACGCCATAACGTCGCTCAATGCAGCATGAAAGAAGGGTAAATTTGGTTTTTCTATCTTTCGAATCTGGCGTTGCAACCTGGATAGATGATGTCCACTTTGCCAAAAAATTGATAAAATTAAAAATCGTCGGTTACTGTTACGGTGAAATTACGTGAATTCTATCATAGAGGTTTCCATATGCTCCACTAATTTGTTTTTGGTTTTGAACAATGGCTTTTATGACTACAGATAGGGTTGTAGACCAATAAGAATATTCCCTTTTTATACATGTAGAAGTAGTCACATGGACAAAATGATGATAGGCCTACAAATTCAAAATATGATTAGGAGCGGGAGTCAAGTAATCATGCGATTCAATATTCAGGTTGTCATATGAAAGATAGCTACCAACATTCGCCTACATCGGGAAATGTTCTAAGAATACTCATAAGCTTATTAATGAATTAATGGACATACATTAAGTAAAATTAATCAATCCAAAACGTCAATTTGTTAATATAGGTCATCGATCTCCAGCGAAAATTCAAAAGCCCACCCTAGCATTGGAGCCCGGTCATCATATGAGGAGATCTTAATAGAATCAATTGTCAACGCATATGTAACTTGCTTGGTCTCTCACTTATGGTATGGCATGATGTTCTAGTGAGTGCGGTTGCTGCTCCATTTTTGTATTGTAAAGTTGGGGCACCTTTACCTTTTTTAGATCGTTTTCTGTTTCGACAAGTCTACTATGACTGCTGAAGTGCATAGAGAATCAAATATTGTCTACGATTTGTCTCCACAAAACATAAATTCATTTGCAAAGTCTGTAGAAGAGGTCAATTGGCTTAAGTTTTACAGTCTGTCTTACACAATTGAAGAAAGAATGTCCATCTTTTGCAGTGTTTTGTCCATATATTTTTGTGAAAGTATTACATTTAAATGCCTCTTAATGCCATGTCGTTGAAGTTAGCACCAACTTCAACACCAACTTTTTGAATAGAGTTTGCACAGAATAGAAAACCACATGTGTAGGTACTACTGATGACGCAGAGTTTGTACAAACAAAAATTTTTCCAAAATTCGAACTCCTTTACCTTCAAAATTCAAATTTAAATTCGAAAAATTGGTGCAAGTATTGGTGCTGCCTAGTTAGCGAGTTTGTACAGCAGTGCGATGGAAAAATTTAGATACAAGAGCAAAAAACTGAGTTTGTACAGCTACTACCAGCACTTTCCTTACACGAACAACCGGTAAAAACCGCCAAAAACCGATCTTTTCAGAAAATGATAAGATTTTCCAGAAAAGTTCTTGGTGCTACATGGAAAATGAGTTTGTACATGGCTCTAACCGGTGGAAGAGTGTTCTACTAATCCAGTCTGAGTTTGAACACACACTTCTCCGACACTCCAGCACTCCTACGACCGGTAAATACCGGTTATTGTACAGTAACTACAAGAATACTGCCCATTTAGGAACAAATCAATTGGTGCTACATGGAAAATGAGTTTGTACAGTGCTCTAACCGGTGGAAGAGTGTTCTACTAATCCAGTCTGAGTTTGAACACACACTTCTCCGACACTCCAACATTCCTACGACCGGCAAATACCGGTTATCATACATTGACTACAACAGCGATTCGATGGTTTTTTTTCAAAATTCAATTTTCGGTTGAATCGCTAGCTTTAACCAGTAAAACGACAATTTTTTGTTTCAACAATGTTTTGTTTCAAGAAATGTTATTTTCCATCAAAATGCGAAATCTACTGAGAGTGGTACACGAAACTCTGGAAAAAGGCCGTGTACGTCATGAAAGTCACCGGTGGAAAGCTTAATGGAGGCGGCACTCCAAAAATGAATAGCTGCATCAAATCCAAATGCTGACATGGGAGAAGGACGACAGATGAATATTGAGTTCTCAATTTTTACATACTCTATTGCAGTAGGAAGCACAGCATAGAAAGGCCAGATAGAATAAAAATGACTTGCGACATTTACGCAATGAAGGCCGAATATCTTAAATACGATAATGATCGGACAGTCCGAAACGCATAAAGAAAAACAACTACAATGTACAGAAAAGAGGAACATCGCTGGAAATGCCTGTACTAAGTTGTGTCAACAAATTGTAGTTAAAGCAATTACAATTGCACTTAAAAATCACGGCAAAAAATAACAATCTTGATAGTAAGTGTTGCTTGCAATTCATCACTAATATCTGGAAAACAATCGAAGGTATAATAAATGTAAAAACTGCATATACTTGCCCATAGTCTAGCTGATAGGACGAAAAAAATGGTATCCGTAGAATACAAAGTGAAAAAGTTTGTCTACATATGTGAATTTAAGGTATTAGAAAAATCCGGAAAACAATCAAAGGTATAAAAGTAAGAATTGTACAGGCTTGCGTATAGCCGGTATTTACCGGTCGTAGGAGTGTTGGAGTGTCGGAGAAGTGTGTGTTCAAACTCAGACTCGATTAGTAGAACACTCTTCCACCGGTTAGAGCACTGTAAAAACTCATTTTCCATGTATCACCAATTGATTTGTTCCTAAATGGGCAGTATTCTTGTAGTTACTGTACAATAACCGGTATTTGCCGGTCGTAGGAATGCTGGAGTGTCGGAGAAGTGTGTGTTCAAACTCAGACTCGATTAGTAGAACACTCTTCCACCGGTTAGAGCACTGTACAAACTCATTTTCCATGTAGCACCAATTGACTTGTTCCTAAATGGGCAGTATTCTTGTAGTTACTGTACAATAACCGGTATTTGCCGGTCGTAGGAATGCTGGAGTGTCGGAGAAGTGTGTGTTCAAACTCAGACTCGATTAGTAGAATACTCTTCCACCGGTTAGAGCCATGTACAAACTCATTTTCCATGTAGCACCAAGAACTTTTCTGGAAAATCTTATCATTTTCTGAAAAGATCGGTTTTTGGCGGTTTTTACCGGTTGTTCGTGTAAAGAAAGTGCTGGAAGTTGCTGTACAAACTCAGTTTTTTGTTCTTGTGTCTAAATTTTTCCATCGGAATGCTGTACAAACTCGCTAACTAGGTAGCACCAATACTTGCACCAATTTTTCGAATTTAAATTTGAATTTTGAAGGTAAAGGAGTTCGAATTTTGGAAAAATTTTTGTTTGTACAAACTCTGCGTCATCAGTAGTACCTACACATGTGGTTTTCTATTCTGTGCAAACTCTATTCAAAAAGTTGGTGTTGAAGTTGGTGCTAACTTCAACGACATAGATTAATGCCTGAAACTGATAAACCATGGATAACTGCGAATATCAAAGAGTTGATCAATCAGCGTTGGAAAGCGATTAGAAAGCATCATATAGTAGTGATATATAGCTAGGTATAGTGTCGACTCAAAAAAGTATCTGAATACAGTGAAAATTTTTATATGAAAAGATTCAGTTTTTTGCGGAGATTACGTTTCCGTCGTCCAAAACATTATATGAGCACTTTTGAAAAAGGTCAAAATTTGTCATTTTATATACTACCGTCGAGATGACTCTCCTATATAAGTATTATGAAACAAGCTGGATATCAAAAGGAATGAATATTCGCTGACAAGCATCGTAACTAAGCGGAAATCAAGCTGATTATCAAGGGAATTTCATGTTCAATATTATAATGAAAGTCTTCATGAAAAAGTCGCGATGTTATTCGTGCTGTCATGGCTGAAATTTCAAGTTTTTAAATCAATTTACACCGGCATGATTTTATGATTCACAAATTCATGTTTTATTTATTGAATCTGAATAGTGATGTGGACTCATTTACATCTTTTAAAGTTAATTTAAATCATTGTCTTTGATTATGTGACTTTGCTCTGTCAGTGTCAGGTTGCTTGTGATATGATCAAGCTTAAGGAAATACTCTTGAGGTTGAGCATGAAAGTAATAGCAACCTATCGAATTGTTTATGTAAGAAACATTACCTTTCCAAGGCTGTCATGACACGGAATCTGTGAAATAATATCATTTCCTTCTGAATTATACCATCATGTTCAATCAATTCCGTTGCAATTTCTTCAAAACTGCAAACATTTGCACATCTAGCATTTGGAAACAATTCCGACTGCATCTCCCTTGAGTTCATTTTATTAAATCGAAACTGTATACACATTTGGGATTTAATAAATGCGGAGTTACCACTCTACCTAATATATCTATGGAAACCATGATTCTACTCTATGGAACCATCTACTCTATGGAAACCATGATTTCCATAACTATAATTGTCTCAAGAATTTAGTTCGAGCTGAGATCAGAAAAGCAAAGTTTAAGTGGGACAGCAAATCAACTTTGTCTGCAAAGCATCTTTGGAATGTTACAAACAGCAGGGTTGCCAACTCTCACGCATTCGGCGTGAGTCTCACGCATCCCACTACAAAAAGATACGTCGGTCCGACGTCGAAAACGAACTCGTTCCGAGGAACAGAATGTCCGCATGGCCGATGGTCGGTACGACGTCGGAAACCGAAGCCTCATTATAAAAAAGACACCCTAGGCCTCCTATCTGCTATTTCACAAGTAGGATGTCTATGGAATTACATGAAAACGTCAATTGATCAGGAATTAAGTGTTATATATTTTCCTTTCCCTTTCTGAAGCTTGTTTGAGTAATCAATATCATCACAATCATATCCGCACGTCTTCATGTCTTCAATGTCTTGCTACAATTAACTCAATCAAAAAAGCCATTTTTATCATAATTTCTGCTTAAATTCAAAGAAATGAGGTCAGAATTAGCATGTTAAGGGTCAAAAAAATTTCCCGACCTTTTTCCGACTACCATACCTCGTTCCGACGTCTTTCCGACGAATCTTTTTGTAGTGGGATTCGACCCCCATATCACGCTCTCACGCAAGGCCAAAAAAATCTCACGCATTCCGAAAATTTCTCACGCATCTCACGCATTCTCACATTTTGGCTGTACTCATTGTACGATGCAGCTATGTTCCTGATCTGATAAATTGTTGATGTTCCCACTTGTGCATTCAGTCCATAGAAATCAGTCTACTGTTTGTCGAATTCGTTCTCCAGTGCACTGTGATCAGTATACCATGACAACCAGTGAAGGACACGAGAGGAAGCAGTTGCAAGCAGACATCGACCTCAGCAAGGCAAGTTGATCAACAAGACCATAAACATTGAGGTAATTTTTAGATCTCACGCATTGGCACTTTCAAATGTTGGCAACCCTGCAAACAGTGTTATTGATAGAAAGAAAAACAACTCCATCCAAATTTTACTTTCTGAGTTTGCTTCTGCGGAAACTGCAGTTGAAGCTCCCAGTGAAAAAGCCGAAGTCGGCCAGACTTTGGCACCGAATTCCTGCCGACTTTGGCAGTGGGAAAGAGAGCGGAAGTCCAGCCAAAATGGCATGCCGACTTCCAGCCAAAAAAAATACCGCCAACATACTACTTGATTCTGTTTTATCAGGTAGTATGTTGGCGGTTATCATTATTCAATCTCGGGATATAAAAACACCTTTTTTAACACGATCTAAATATTATATTATAATGCCCACAAATCAGCATACTCATCATCCGGTAATTCTGACAAGAAGCGACTGTTTTTCCTCGTACTAGAGCCACATTCTTTGTCTTTTGATCCGAATACGAAGAGGTAACTGGATCAAGTGTCCCTCGTCATCTCGTGTGAATTTTCCAGGGAATTCACATCTTCCACAATCCTGTAAAAAATTATGACATAATGAAATATAACATATACCTGCGGCACAGAAATTGTGGGTACCTATCAGATATAGAATTTGATGACTGGAGAAAAATAGACATAGATGTTTAAACCAAAGTTTCATGTCTTTCTCTGTAGATTTGTGTACTACAATCTGTATGCCACGTAGTGTAAACGCAACGAAAAATCTATCAATTGAAATAGTCGTAGCAGATAATTGAAGAAAATTGATGTTTTAAATGATAAAAAACATCATTTCTGTGTATAAGCAATATTTATCAATATTATTGTAACAATCAGTTCATCAATTGACAAATATAACAAATACTTCTTTATCACCGCCCATAATCATAATAAAATTATCAGTGCTGCTCTAGTTTTAAATAGCAAATCATATTTTTATTCTATGAATGCAAGTTGCGAAGTATTCAGGATCTTTATCGTCTACTATTGCATATTTCGGTGCAATACATTTTTTGACAACAAATAGGCCTAGAACTTATAAGATTGTGATATATTTTGCGTTTCTTTCTGAGTCACACAATATAAATGTGATAACAATATAATGATGCCTAGCAGCATGCTTTAGCCAATCCTATTGATATGTCAATTACATGAAAACGATGTCAATAACCACCAGACTTCAGGCCACATGGGAAAGGCTGTCATTTTTATCGCGACACATTCAACTATGAAAAATTGAAGAGAACTTAAATTTTTAATTATTTTAAAAATGATTAATTGAAAATTTTGAATAGAGCTTGAAGTTTGAACTGATAATCAATTAATCATAACAACAGGTCCATAGATCTATACATATTTTTTTAAATTGCGACTTTATGGTTCACAATTCAAGTAAATTTTGATCATTCACAATACATTTGTTGTTTTACAATTAATTATAATGATATAATGATTAATAATTAATATGAGCTTATAATAAAATAATACATATAAAAATATGTAATAATTAATTAATGTATAATATAATGAGAATAATATGAAAAAATTAAATACGCCTTAGCTTATGTATTAGCCTACACATTGATTGTCAAAAATTCTTCATTATGATTTCTCGGCATGTTATGCTAACTTTCCATGCAGTAAATTCATTGCCTGGAGGCTGGTTTTATAACGCTAACGGAGGCCTATCATACAAAAAGATGTGATATTTGACTAATCGACCTTTAAGTCATCAAGGAAAGGCAAATGATCAATATTGATTATTAGTCCGGGTGCTACTGACACTTTCTTCCTAAATTCGCGCACAAAGGACTTAATAGCATGGATTTGTAAATCTTGAAACGCTGAATACAAAAATCAAATTCTTGAGTGTCACAGCCAGTCACTTCCGATTAAAGGCAAGGTTAAAGGATTCCCATTGGAATCCAATTCTGAAATTCAAGAAATATCTATGGTTTGTGAAACACTCGGCAATTTTCGTACATTTTCTTTTGCAGAAAAGAAACTATTTATCAGAATGCCATGAAATTTGAAACATGATTGAGTTCAGAACATCAACTTCGATATAAAAGTTGAAGTGAGTCACATGATTCAGCATTTTATGTCTGAGATACTCTACAAAATGAGTAAAATTACCAAAATTAAATCAAAGCATGAAATTTACTCATTTTGTAGAGTACCTCAGACATAAAATGCTGAATCATGTGATTCAATTCGATTTTTATATCGAAGTTGATGTTCTGAACTCAATCATGTTTCAAATTTCATGGCATTCTGATAAATAGTTTCTTTTCTGCAAAAGAAAATGTACGAAAATTGCCGAGTGTTTCACAAACCATAGATATTTCTTGAATTTCAGAATTGGATTCCAATGGGAATCCTTTAACCTTGCCTTTAATCGGAAGTGACTGGCTGTGACATTCAAGAATTTGATTTTTGTATTCAGCGTTTCAAGATCTACAACTTTGTTATTATTGTTCCGTTCTTCCAAAAATATATGCATGCAAATCTCTATGAAATTCTGCTCACTGCCTTACGTCACAAAAGATAATTTCATGTGCATTCTTTTAAAACTGCATTATTATGTTTCTCTATGATCTTGCTATCAATCATTCATTCGCAACAGATTGAGCCACAACGCTTCAGAGAATTTCGCTACATTCTATCATTTTATTTACCAAATTCAATTTTTAATACAATGCCATCAGTGGTTTAGATATAAAAGCACACATGCTAAAATGAATCAGTTATCAAAAAGAAATTTTGTCCAATAGAAAGCTAAGAAGTTGCGAACGCAAAAACAATTATACAGACGCAATCTACTATTTAACAATTAAGACCTGTCAGTAGCGGCAGTGAGTACAGATCAGTGACCACAGACCGAAGGAATAACACTCGCATCGCAGAATCTCTACTCATTGCCGCTGCTGACAGGTCTTAATTGTTAAATAGTAACACAATGTCAGTATCATTGCTTTTACGCTTGTAACTTCTTAGCTTTCTATTGGACAAAATTTCTTTTTGAAAAATGATTGATTTTGACATGTGGGCTTTTATACTAAAACCACTGATGAAGAAGACATTGTCATTGAAATTGAAATTTGAAAAATAAAATGATAGAATGAAGCGAAGTGCTCATAACTATTCATTATTTTTTAATAAACATTTTTAGAAAACTGAGTGAGTGATGCTATCCACTTGAATAATAATAAATGAAAACTATCCGCGTTTATTGGCCACGCTTGCTCTATTCAAGCATCAAGGAATGACAAGTAAAAATTGCATCTTTCACAGAAAGACGCATGCCTCAAAAGAGAGAGCAAAACGTGGTCAAGGATATATAGCTTTCATTATTACGCTTAAGTTGACAGACCATCGTTAGATACGTAGCCTACTGGGAAATGCTTCATTACAGTTAAATTCTACTTTTCTATGCGAGTGCGTATTGTTTGTCGCAATGAAATTGATTTCATAAATTTTTTTGAACGCAGCAAAAACAGCTGCGTTAAAAAACAATTATATAAATTATTGAAAGTATTTATTGTCTATGTCTCAGCCGCACATTGTCTATCGCACATTGTCATCTTTTGCATAGCAATTTGATATATCGTTTATTTAATTTCATTGTTGCTAATCTGAAATGCAATATTAAAACCGAATAATTGATTTATTATTATTATTATTGCTAGTTTCACTTTCATCAAAGCAGAAGCCCCAACAATTCGCACATGCATAATTACAGAGAGGACATACCGAAACTAGGATATACTACTCCATGCGGCACACAGCTGCACGATTCGTATACGATTCAAACTTTTTGCGAGTCAAAATGTGTGTCACACACCAAAAGCAGTATCACACCACACATTGGTCCGCGTGAATTGAACATGAGCAAATAAGAGGGGGAGAACAAATACAGGTGAGTATGTGATGCGAGTGGCAAGGCCAAACACACGGGAAATCTTGGCAAACAGACACAAAATACAGATTGCGCTCGCTCCGCAAAGGAGGTCACAGACAGCAACAGACATTACGTAATACTAATTGACTATACAGTCAGACAACGAAAACAAGGCAAGGAGGAAATATAGGTAGACAACTAAATGAAGGAGGATAAAAAAGACAAATGTTAAACATGTACATGAGAAATAAACTATGCAAACGGCAAACACAATAATACGGAAAATTAGATATTGTAGTTTCGAATGCTCCAAACAAGAATCATAAAATGATGTAATTACTCAGTTTTAAGATAATGTCATCGTCAATGACAGCTAGGAATAGAAATTTTCTAGAGATAGTCTTTACATCCAACCTAAAGAAGCACAGCTTCCCATTTGCACCATGCGAGAACGGAGTACATTCAAAAGATCACAAAATCATACATATCCAAGGGAAGCTATTAAATATCTTTATTAAATTATCCAAATTTTCGTCGTTAAACTGACAACCTGCTGAAAGGAGCAGTGTCGAACATCTCGCGATTTTATCAAATAAGCAGACATTCAGGGCAATGATTTTATTGAATGTTGATCAAGTACGGAGTTTCATGATTTGACTGTACATGCACTATATATTTCACATGTAAATATTTTCTATTTTTAAATTGCACTGTTCCGTCCAGCACTTTGGTTTCGTCATATCGAATAAAATACGAAGTTCACAAAGATTCAGACAGAATCCATGCATGAGAATTTAAATATGGAAGTTTTGTTTTTTGAATATCCACTAACCGCACTCTATTAACTTGCATATTACCCAATCGCACCAATACAAAATCATCAATATAATTTCTTGAAATTTGAAATCAATAACTTCTCATTATTTGTCTTTTCATTAAAATTAGGCTATTATGTTTTAATATTTAACGAATAGGACTATTTGAAAGTTGTCAAGATATAAGCAGACTCATTGACAGCTGGCGCACGATAGATGAATAGATATTTCATTCCAAAACTATTTGGTAAGCTTCAGCATCTATATAATAATGCCGAGCAGAGATTGAGTCATATGCAGTTAGTTTTGACAAGATGACGGATCCAGGTGCAAGCAATCTTTCTTTTTTTGCAAAATGATGTCATGATGGCATGTAAATGCCATCTTGCATAATAAAGAGAAATATCACTTACACCTGGGTAATTCTGCTTATTGAAAACTATATATAAAAATAATTTCGTGAAATATAACTTATGCAGTTGATCATTTATTTTCAGCAACCCCTACATGTGCAGAAAATAATTCTCTTTACTACTAGGCCTAAAATGAAAAGAAATTAGACATCTCACCTGTAAGCTCAGGCAATTGATGACATCAATCGTTGGAACACATTTTGAGATCATATGCATCGGGGTCCAGACTACGTGAGAATGCCGATCATGAGATGATTTTCAAAGATCTGTTTTTGTCAGCGACAGGGCTGTGGAGCCGGAGCCGGAGCCTTAAGGAGCCGATGGTTTTGGTCGGAGCCGGAGCCGGAGCCGGAGCCGATTTATCACAAAGGCTCCGGCTCCGGCTCCGATAGTTTGAGCTTTGATATAAATCTAGAATTTTGAAAGTTATTAATTGGCATCATAAAAAAATTAAATCATTTGAAATCTAAAGATATGTCTTTTAAGTATACCAATGATCTGTCCTCCACGATATCTTTCTTTGCAGTTGCCGCCTTCTTTTGTATTATATTTATTATATATTTACACACATGTGTAATATTTTTTTATTGCATATGTTTCGTAAGACTAATTTCCATATTGACAACGTATTCTCCAAAATCCATTAATTTGAAGACTTGTTATATGCATGCTAACTAGATGATTGTAGATTCCTAGAGACAAGTCGCCAGTCATTTATGTACACATTTCCAGTTCAGTCAGCAAAGATAATATAGCTACATTTCTTGCGCAATGTCTTAAATCTAATACGGTTACTATGTAGGCTATCATCTATCGGTACGGCTACTGGCAGAAGCTACTGGCATCTGTGACAATGCCAATTTCCTTAGATTGTATTGTAGGCTCTTGTGCAGTCCCCTACCTACATTTTTCAAAACAATCGATTATTCAATTTGATCAATTTTGATTGGAGGGATAACTCTTCACACTCACACGAATGACCTGACTACAAGTCCTCACATGGCTATAGCAATAAGCGACCCAGCCACTTCTAGTAGCGCCCTATTATTTTAAAGGTATCTCATTCACAATGAATTTCCTTTGACTTCAAAATTCAAAGGGTATATTTCAATGCGAAAAACCCGAAGGCAAATTACAATGTTGACTTGCTGACGAAGTTTGCGACCATGACATCGCAATTACCCACGTAGATTTTTACAACAGCACGGAATGCTTCACTCAAACCAGTGATACTGAAACGGACATCCAATGGTGCTGCATCTTTTGACCAGAGAAAAAATGGGGGGGAGGACTGCACAAGAGCCGTATCGTGTAATAATATTTCCCCAAATGTCATAGCCCTGTGGATTTCAAGAATTTTCATTATTATTTTTTCCGTCTGTCAACACTTTATGTTGATATCATGCTGACTTATATGTAAACAATAAAAAAAGACTGAGACGCTCTCAATAAAGGCGCCTTTTGACCTCCCTTTTCTATTGTCAGTGACATTAAACCGCACGCGCATTCGAAAGCTAGCAAAGTAGATGGGATTTCTGCTCGGTGATCGCAGTCAAATTTTTATTATGCATAGCACACTGCAACATATTGTGTGATACTGCGAGTTCAGTTTCATCAGCCTAGCCATCATCAGAGGAATAGTGGTAATGTGTTATACATAAATTGAATATAATAATATACATGAATCATTGATGAATTATTTAGTGCAACTTTACGCCATAATGAAAAATACGAAATTAATATAATGTAAGTTAGGCCTTAACTTATTAAGTATGCTGCATAGAATTACAAAGCTTGTCCTAAATTAGATATTTTGAATTTTTTTAAGTATAATTTTCAATTGTACATTTCTAGCCTACACTGCAATGAGGCTATCTAAATTGCCATTTCTACAGATCATGAGTCGTAGGCTACCCACCGATCATATTATTCATGGACCAACAGACTATTGGATAAAGGCAATAACAAATAACAATAACAACCTAAGCTAGCCTATATACACTTTAATATTCAATAAAGCAATTGATATCTTTATTGATACGGTATATTTGGCTATATAGCCGATACCCTTTCCATGTTCGAGTAGATACAGGCCCTATAAGCTATTTAGAGGCATACGCTATCCAGTTTCATATTCAAGCTTTGTTAAAAAGCTTATACTTATTCGGCCCCTGTGACGGCTAATTAGGTATATCATCATCACTCATGTGGTCTTATTTAATGTAGCCTCGTAGTAGACTGGTTGCAGGCTAGGCCAATTTATTTTTAGCCAGTGCGGGAGATCTTTATCTAATTTAACCAATCCTGGCTATAACTTTATTTTATCTTTCAGAGATAGTCAATTCATGCAAAAATATATGACAAGTATGTTATTTGTCATTATATTAGGCTATTATCATTTTTATTATTAACTTAAGTCGTTGCTTGTTAATGAAAACTAATTTGATGATTGTAGCAAGCCTCTAAAGGCCACACCGTTATCCGAAAAACCCGTTCAACGGATCAGGATAACCAGCATAGATAGAACCTGAATTTGAAGTCGGAGCCGGAGCCGGAGCCGAGCCGGATCCTTTCACATCAGTGTCGTGGAGCCGGAGCCGGAGCCGATGAGATAACGCATCGGCTCCACAGCCCTGGTCAGCGAACAATGTCGGAGATAAAGTCGCTAAATATGAAGAGTGAATCAAATCACAAAATGTTTTGTAAGATGACAAAGGCAGAAGTTTAATCACGGCAACTGCCTATGTCTGCAACTTGAAAAGATCCATAAATGACTTCTGCGAATTGATTGTGAAGGTCGAACAGCGGTAGCAGATCTGAATTTCCTCTGAATGTCCAAAGAAGCAAATGGTGATCGAGGCCTCGTTTTAAAAAGTTGGGTAGTACTTTTAATCGTAGGCAGTAAACTGTTTCACAGGACACGAATCTAAGACCGATGCGCTGCGCAAGTAGAATATGAATGACTCCATGACCTCTGCATCCTTTCTCGCTGTCATGTGATGATTGAGACACGTCGATTGAAGGTCGCTAAATATCAGTAGCCCAGCAGGCGGGAACACGGAAATATTCTGTGCGCGCGATTCTCCTTTACTCGCGCAGCACAAGTAACATGAAATGATGTCCGCGAGCGATATCTTTTCTCCCTGTCATTGTCATGTGAATGAGGCGCGTCGATTGAAGGTCGCTAAATAGCCCGGGTGGGCGTATGGAAATAATTTGCGCGCGCAGTTCTCCTTCAGTAATGAAATGTGAGGTTTGCGTCGGAAGACATACATAAAAAGGATCAACTGGGGTGCGTTCTTCTGATATTGAACTATTGCAATTGCAATAAATGCAAAAAAGTGCAGACGCAAAATTTTGATTTCATAATAGTATATCATATCATGCGAAATAATTATGATTTCATGAATCAAATTTTTAAGAAATTTATGGGGAGAAATTTTTGATGCATTTTTACGCAGGATATGCATAAAGATCAATTTGTTTTCGAAGATGAACATTAGTAGAGCTAACAAAAACTATTTAGGAAATAGACAGCAAGAAGTGAGTGAGGGAGAGAGAAAGAGAGAAGATGAACGACAGAAGAGATATGACGAAGAGAGGGAGAGAACAAGAAGATAAAGAAGAGAAGTGAGGAGAAAGAGAAGAAAAAGGAGATGGCTGATGTGAGAGCAAGGATGGAAAGGAATTAAGAAAAGCGAGGAGGGAAAGAAGAGAGAGTAAGGGAGAGAACGAGGTAGAAAAGATATCAAAATGAAAGTTTAAAATTTGTCTTTACATAGTCATTCATGACAATTCTCTGCATAGAAATTATTCCTTTATATAATCCTTACTTATCCTATATTGTTCCTATACTTGCCTTCTGATCTAAATGGAAAACTTTGACTTGATGGAAGGCCTACTTGATTTCGATAGTACGACCACAATTTTTAAAATAATGCAAAAAAATTTAATTCACCGCAATGTCAGGATTAGCCTGCATTTTCCATTATAAAAGTGTAATATGCTACATCACATGATCCGAAGGCGGAGCAGCGAATTGAACTGAGGTACGTGGTCAGAGACTGACAAGCGGCTGTAAAAAGTTTATCAGTGTATGAGCATTATTAGAACGAATAACACCGAAAAAAAGTCGAGAACACCACTTTCCTGTATAAGATCCGGTCTCTTTTTGTTTCTTTTCCAGCTTGCATAATGAAACAATGCAATGTTTTTGTTGATAACTCTCCCACCATTTAAGTTTTCTGTGCCTTGCGCGCACATGCTCGAAGACGATGCTCACAATTGTGGAGGCCATAATAGAAGTGCATCTATATAGGCCTACATGCTAGTTTTTTAACTTCGATAGCGATTATAACGAATTATAAGGAAACATTTGTCCTTGATAGCAAGTGAATTGAGAAAAATCTTTTCAAGAAATCGGTCTTCGCTTGCAACAATTGGTTGTTTTTGCTTCTTGCATTAGTGGGCGGAGTGACGAGTCCTCAGGCTTTTTGCCTTACTTTTGAAATTCGAAAGCGATTATGACGAATTATTAGGAAACATCGGTAACAGAAAATCAATATGATCAATAGTAATGAATATTATAAATTTCAATAATATATAATAACCAAACCAACGACAACATAGAAGTAAGCAGAACTATTAATTGTGTTGCCAAACTCTGAGGGAAGTGGGACCAATTTCGATTGCCAACTTATGCGCCAGCTTGGCATGCCAACTTTTGCCAACATAATAAAAATCTATACGCTGATAAAAGATCAATCACAAACTGTCCAGATTCAATTGTGAGCATCATTTACTTTGTTTTATCATGATTTCCTTACTCAAAAGTACTAGATTTCGAAATTAAAAAATTATGCCGACTCATGCCAACCGGCGGAAGTCAGACCGACTTCTGGCCGACTTTGGCTTTCACACTGGGCTATAAATGTCTAACTGTGTACGTTCTTTCTCCCGACAACTTTAGTTGAAGACGTGAATAAGAGTTTTGATGCTGACTGGAACATCTTTCCAGTGACTGACGTCGAAAAGCGCTTGAACAAATTAAACACTGATAAAGCAATTGGTTCTGACATGCTCCCGACTATAGTTTACAAGTTTGCAAGTAAGCAGTTTGCACCCCCTCTCACACATCTTCAATTCATGCATCAATACAGGTTATTTCCCTGATGGGTGGAAGTATGCGCATATTGCTCCAGTTCCCAAGAACTCCAAACCGAGTATAACAGACCTACGACCAATTTCACTCCTGCCAATTCCTTCTATGGTTTTGAAGCAATTTTCGCGCGACCTGGTCGACACATAGCCTACTTCCACACTGCTCAACCACGCGCCCCCTTAAATCTTTCATAACACATACCCGGTATGACAGCGTTGCTTCAGTGACTTTCAAACAAGTAGCTTTTTATGTGTCTTCATATTGACCTGCTTATCACTTTGTATTTGTGTAACTTTGTGTTTTTGATGATTTTCATTCACTCGAAATAAATGAATTTCTATTTTATATTCTATTTTATTCTAAAACTATAGTTTGAATATCATATAGAAAGTAGGCAGAATTAAATAGTTGAATCGATCGTAGTAAACCTACCAAGATTTTAATGAAACATATTTCATCTCGTCTCTACATGGATGACTAAGTAAGATGTAGGTCTAAGTAAGCTCAAGTGATCGATTATGGGCCATTTTGGTTTCCACAAAACATTTCTGTCCGCCATTGAGCTTTCGGGTTAGTTTTTCCACCGGATCTCATGCGGTCTTCGTCAAATAAATGATTGACACATGCTTGCACACTCCATGATCGAATCTTACTGTTGGTCGTGGCACATGTTTTTTTCAAATGACAGTACTAATTTCACATCGCCGCCATTTTGTGCTTTCGGGTTGTTTGTTATTTCTCCGAAAATGTGGCGTTTCGTAGATGTACACTGTAAACCAAGCAGTGCCCAATAGGTAACCAATTATGTGCCCGACGCACATTTTTGTCGACACACATATTTGACTTCCATATGACCGATGATGAATTGCCATAAATCATGCATATACGGCGAGTACTTGATGAGAATAATTCAAGATGATTTTCCGAATACTTTTCGGTATGTTTTGTTCATGAATTTCATTGGCAAGAAGATAATATCATATTGAACTTGGTTAGATTAAAAATATGTTTTAATGGGGATTATGATTGTATAAAAAATGTGACACATTTTTCGTCAAATCGGTCACATTTGGTCACATATGTGACCGAAGATGAATCACCAAAGATCATGTATATGCGGCGAGTGCTCGATGCGAATAATTCAAATTGACTTTCCGAATACTTAACGGTGTGCTTTGGTCAAGAATATCCTGGCAAGAAGATGATATCATATTGAAAACTGTTTCAATCGGGATATACGATTGTGTGATTCAAAATGTGACACATGTCTTCGTTTAATCTACATGATCTCAACGGGAAGTTGTATCATCGTGTTGCAAGTGAAGTTGTATTATCTTGCTTAGACAGCGTGAAACAAATGAGTTCTGTCAATGGTCAGCATGTATATTACATTAAAACTGGGAGAAATTATATAGTGACGTCCTATTCCCAAATAGAAGCTTTAATCTCATTAATGTCCTGAGAAATGAGTCCATACAAAATTGAATTTATGTATAAATGGTTCAATCAAACAATTTTCTCGGTAAAAACAGTAATAGATGCTGCCACAGCCATCGATTGTTTCATTGGCGTCTAGATAAGGTGTTTATTACATCAGCTTATCTATTTGTTTTTGAACATCAGGTGGCGGTTAGCGTTGAGCAACACACAATGATTAATACACTCTGAATTAAGCATTGATGGTTAATTCCAAGTAAATAGAAAGTAGAATATGCATCTAATGATTTGCAAATATTTGTTGTTCTTTCCATAAGTTCCGTATTTGAAAGTGTGGTCTTTTCTTCCCACTAGGAAGTGAAATCATTTAAGCCATAATTTATAGCTCAATTTAATATAGAGGCAGTACCACTACTCTCCAAAACTTAAACAAGTAGTAGGCTTCAATTATCACAATAATTGGAAGAAGCGATAATCATGAACGGTCAGGCACATATTAGTCACATTAAGTCACACATCACCCTTGCTAAATGTGACCGATTTGGGCACATTCGGCCACATAAAGGCAGTAGCAAACACCACATGTGTTGGGTACATAATCGGTCACATATTGGTAGTGATGCAAATGGAAAATTTTCCAATTTTTTCAAAATTTTCTGGAAAATTCCATTGGAAAATTTTGAAATTCATTTTTTGGTGATTGACGTTTTTCCTTTGTTTTGGAGACTTATTATAGTCGTTTGAAAAGACTATGTAATATTCAAAGTCCGAAAACTTCTCTATCATCCCTGTATGTTAACTTTTCGTGCCAACTGAACCTTTTCCATGTCTATTTCAGATCCTTCCAAATGAATTTCAGACATAAGATGGATTTCAGATTTCTCTAGCTGAATTTCAGATATCTGTCACAAGCTCAACTTTGAAAAGATCTTAAATTCAACTTGAGAATCTCCAATTCATCTGGATTATATCTGAAATTCATTTGGGCAGTTCTGAAATCGATTTGGAACTATTTGACCATCTGAACTAGAAATGGAGGATGTGTATCCTCAACGAAGATATCGGACATTGCGCCAGAAGTTTGAAGCTATTATAGATATTCTTTTACTCATCACAGATATCTTTAGTTTCCAAATATCTCACGAGTTTACAGTCTTTATATCTTCCAATGTGGTCGCTCATGAATGCTGCGTGGACTGTGTGCTTACTTCATCACATGTTCATCAACACATGGAGAATTTGCATCACTATGATCAACGCTGCATAATAAAGCTTAACTTTCAAGCTAACAACTAGCAAACTCCAAAATGAAGTACATAATTTTTGCTCTGATCCATATCTTTCACGTTGCATGAAATGATACCCCTATTGTAAAGCAAGATTCACGTTATCCGAAACGGTGTCTCTGTGATAATTAAAAATGCTAACAATTTAGTACAAGCCACTGGTGGCAAAGGAATGTTCAAAAATCCGCGGACGGAAATCGTATTGCTACGATAGCTTTAGTCGAAATAATGATGAAATCACGAGTTTTACGCCCAATTCATTAGTGCGCAGCTGCCTCGGCAGTGGAAGCGCTCAAATTATAGGGCCTATCAAAAAATCAAAACTTTCAAAATTTTCCAAAATTTTCCATAATTTTCCAATATTTTCCAAATTTTTCCAAATTTTTCCATAATTTTCCACGGAAAATTTTCATCACTACATATTGGGCACAGTTTGGTTTACAGTGTAGAAATGTGCTCACACAATGCATGTGTGCTTGTGGTAAAGCTTCTTGGTAATGCTTCTGTGGTATTTCTCATGGACGGGCAGGTTATTCATTAAGTAGTACTGAAAGGTCACCCATTGCACATACGTCATTATATTCTTCCCTATGAAAGCCACATAAATGACGCACGAGTTTGTGAATTCAATCTCGATTTTGCCTCTCCCTCTCGAGATCTAGAGTTCAATACTTCCTAATTTCCGAAATCTCGAGATCTCGAATTCAAGGTTGTAAGGAGACATGTATAAGATTTGTGTCAATCGCTGAGAAAGTGTAATTATATACAATTACCAATCAATCCTCAGTAGTCTAATTGCGAACATATAGCTTGCAATTACGTAGGTAGTCTTATTTCAAAAGAAAATATAGGTTGACATATTGGATGGCTGAAAATTACAGCAAAAAAGTTCATGATGATTAGGGATATTCACTCAACAAACAATATCACTCAGCTAGTGAATTCAATCTCGAGATCTAATCACGGTAACATATTTATTTGCAAAATTTTGACTTTCTAAAACTGCTCAAATAATATTTTGGACCACAGGAACGTAATCTCCGCAAAAACTGAATCTTTGCATACAAAATATTTTACTGTATACGGATGCTTTCTTGAGTCGACACCATAGAGTAGGGATATACAGATAGAGTGTCGACCATAGAGCAGGGATATATAGATAGAGTGTCGACCATAGAGTAGGGATATAGGTAGAGTGTCGACTCAAAAAAGGATCTGTATACAGTGAAAATTTTTATTTAAAAATATTCAGTTTTTTGCGGAAATTACGTTTCCGTCGTCCAAAAAATTATTTGAGCACTTTTGAAAATAGTCAAAATTTGCCAATTTATATACTACCGTCGAGATGACTCTCCTATATAAGTAGTATGAAACAAGTTGGATATCAAAAGGAATGAATGATGGCTAAAAAGCATCCTAACAAAGCTGAAATCAAGCTGATTATCAAGGAATTCTAATGAACGGCATTATAATGGAGCTCTTCATAAAAAAGTCGCGATTTTATAGTGCTTTCTTGCCTGAAATTTCAGGTTTTTAATTCAATTTTCACCGGCATGATTTCATGATTCACTAAATTCATGTCTCATTTCTAGAATCTGAATACTGATGTGGAACCATTTACGTCTTTCAAAGTTAAATGAAATCATTGTCCTTTACTATGTGATTTTTCTATGCCAGTGGCAGGTTGCCTGTGATATGATCACGCTTAAGAAAATACCAAAGATATTTAATATCTTTGGAAAATACTCTTGAGGTTGAGCATGAATGCAATAAGAACCCATCGAATTGCTAATTTAGCAAGCATTAAATCTCCAAGACTGTCATGAGAATCTGTAAAATACCATCATTCCCTCTGCATTATAATAATGATCAATCAATTCCGTTGTAATTACTGCAAAACTACAAAACTTTTCATATCTCACATTTGGTAGCAATGCCACCTGCATCTATTTTGAGTTTATTTAATAAAATCGAAAGTGTATATACGTTGGTGATTTAATAAATGTGCAGTTACCACTCTACCTAAATATATCTACTCTATGGTGTCGACTATAAAAGGATCTGTATACAGGGAAAATTTTTATATCAAAAGATTCAGATTTTGGCGGAGATTACGTTCCCGTGGTCCAAAAATCATTTGAGCACTTTTAAAAAGGTCAAAATTTGCCAATTCATATACTACCGAGATGACTCTCCTAAATAAGTAGTATGAAACAAGTTGGATATCAAAAGGAATGAATGATGGCTAAAAAGCATCCTAACAAAGCTGAAATCAAGCTGATTATCAAGGGAATTTCATGAATTGTATCATAGAGTAAGTATGTTAGGTAGAGTGGTAACTCCACATTTATTAAATCACCAACGTGTATACACTTTCGATTTTATTAAATGAACTCAAGTGAGATACAGTCGGAATTGTTTCCAAATGTGAGATCTGCACATTTATGCATTTTTTCATAAATTACAACGGAATTGATTGATCATGATAGCATAATGCAGAAGGAGTGATGGTATTTAGCAAATTCTCATGACAGCCTTGGAGATTTAATGCTTGCTAAATTAGCAATTCGATAGGTTGCTATTACTTTCATGCTGAACCTCAAGAGCATTTTCTTAAGCGTGATCATATCACAGGCAACCTGCCGCTGAAACCAAGAATCACAAGTGAATGTGCCAAGAATCACAGAGTAAAGGACAATGATTTCATTTAACTTTGAAAGACGTAAATGGTTCCACATCAGTATTCAGATTCTAGAAATGAGACATGAATTTGTGAATCATGAAATCATGCCGGTAAAAGTTGAATTAAAAACCTGAAATGTCAGGCAAGAAAGCACTATAAAATCGCGAATTTTTCATGAAGAGCTCTATTATAATTCCTTGATAATCAGATTGATTTCCGCTTAGTTACGATACTTGTCAGCGAATATTCATTCCTTTTGATATCCAACTTGTTTCATACTACTTATATAGGAGAGTCATCTCGACGGTAGTATATAAATTGGCAAATTTTGACTATTTTCAAAAGTGCTCAAATAATTTTTTGGACGACGGAAACGTAATCTCCGCAAAAAACTGAATATTTTTAAATAAAAATTTTCACTGTATACAGATCCTTTTTTGAGTCGACACTCTACCTATATCCCTATTCATAGACATCGAACAACAACAACTAGGTCCTTAATGATTAATGTTCGATGTCTATGTCCCTATTCTATGAATTGTATTATTATGGAAGTCTTCATGAAAAAGTCACGATATTATTCGTACTTTCTTGGCTGAAATGTCAAGTTTTTAAATCAATTTTCACCCGCATGATTTTATGATTCACTAAACTCAGGTTTCAATTCTTGAATCCGGATGCTATTGTGGACCCATTTACATCTTTCAAAGTCAATTGAGTCTTTGGAATGGAAATCATGGTCTGTGATTCTGTTTTTTTTGCTGTACCAGTGGCTGGTTGGCTTTCATATGATCACGCTTAAGAAGATTCTCTTGATGTTGAGCACATAGCCAGCAGCTTATGATTTTTCAAGGGAGATTTACCAAACGAGTTGGAACTCATAACAAAGAAAATGTCATCAGCTGGTCACTATGCCGAAAAGTTTGTGTCGACGTCGGGATGAGCGCTTTCAATACAATAACCCTTCTAACCTTTATTTAGTGTAGTATCTGATTTCTATGGAATTACTAATCAACGAAGTCAATTTTGTTAATACACTTGATCTAAAATTATATCAACTTTTTCAGAATTCAGATTTGCGCATTCCATATAATATTTTTTACCCACAACGTTCATATTTGGTGAACTGGAATTTACTATCTAGTAGAATTAGGAATTCACTATCTAGTAGATTTCTTGCAATATACGACGTAGAATTGATGCAAACTCGGTGTGTGATACAATCTCGATCATCTCAAAGCATGGGTGGTTGAATGGAATTCAAAATTAATTCCGAAGTGCAATTAAATATAAAACAAAGTTTTCTAACTTGTTTTTCTGTCTACTATCTAGTAGATTTCTTTACTATCTAGAAGATTTCGGAATAAGGAAGAAATTTTGTATGTGCTTGCAAAATTACGTGCTCGCGAATAGAATATTAACAAAGTTACAAACACATAAAAAACCAAGCGTGTTATTAAAAAAGAGGATCTGAATTATCAACCAATTAAATGCATGAACTTTTTCAATGCTTCTTAGCCAGCTGTTCCAAGCTTTGCAGAGATTAGCAGCATGGCATTAATTCTGGCACTCATACATTTTTCACTTTAACGCACCCTAAATACATCCAAGTCGATTGGAAGCCCTACAAACCCTTCACATCATCTGTTATCAGTTTCTGAATGAAACTTCTCCGAAATTCCAACCATAGGCCAACCGCGAGGCAAGTTCGACTTAAGTTTTCGATTAACTATCCAGAAGATTGTCCAACTATCAAGTAGATTTCTAATACTGCATGCCCTGTAGTGCATCTCAGTCGAAAGTCAGGTCTGGAAACATCATTTCAAGGGGTTCATCTTCATCAACTTCCCATATCACCAAAAGGTCAGTCATGGTCTCAGATATGCAACTTTCCTTAACGTCGGCCCTAAGTCTTTCCACTGTCTGGAAGATGCCTCTACTATCTACTAGATTTCTCATGCAGTTTCAGAAATATACTTGATAGTTGGACAATCTTCTGGATAGTTAATCGAAAACTTAAGTCTACCTTACCTGACAGTTGGCCTATATTTGGAATTTTGGAGAAATTTTATTCGAAGACTGATTGCAGATGAAGCAAAAGGTTTGCAGTGCTTCCAATCGACTGGGATGTACTTCTGGGTATGTAGTTTCAGAAATCTACATGATAGTTGGACAATCTTCTGGATAGTTAATCGAAAACTTAAGTCGAACTTGCCTCGCGGTTGGCCTATGGTTGGAATTTCGGAGAAGTTTCATTCAGAAACTGATAACAGATGATGTGAAGGGTTTGTAGGGCTTCCAATCGACTTGGATGTATTTAGGGTGCGTTAAAGTGAAAAATGTATGAGTGCCAGAATTAATGCCATGCTGCTAATCTCTGCAAAGCTTGGAACAGCTGGCTAAGAAGCATTGAAAAAGTTCATGCATTTAATTGGTTGATAATTCAGATCCTCTTTTTTAATAACACGCTTGGTTTTTTATGTGTTTGTAACTTTGTTAATATTCTATTCGCGAGCACGTAATTTTGCAAGCACATACAAAATTTCTTCCTTATTCCGAAATCTTCTAGATAGTAAAGAAATCTACTAGATAGTAGACAGAAAAACAAGTTAGAAAACTTTGTTTTATATTTAATTGCACTTCGGAATTAATTTTGAATTCCATTCAACCACCCATGCTTTGAGATGATCGAGATTGTATCACACACCGAGTTTGCATCAATTCTACGTCGTATATTTCAAGAAATCTACTAGATAGTGAATTCCTAATTCTTCTAGATAGTAAATTCCAGTTTACCTCATATTTGATAAGCAAGATTTCGCTAACACGAAGAATTCATTTTGCTAACCATTAGATTTCTCATAATACGACATAATTGATTGTCCAACTGCATGTCCAAGTCCTGTAGTAAGCGAAGCAATATACTCTACAAAATTATGATATGAACATGGCAACATGCAGTTGGAAATAGAATACTTTCATGAGAAATCTGATTCTCAGTTTGATCGTAATTCTACCTGATAGGAATATCTTATTTATAGTCCGGGCGCTAGCGTGAAGTTGTGCAGGGAACGAGGTAGTACACAGAACTTTCACATAGCATAGTACACCTCTAACCTAACTGCAATACTTCGCGTCTGCCGGATCAGATCATTTGCTTTTCAGAAATAGAGATGATAACACAATCCTATGTATTTCCAGTGGTAAAATTGTGACATTTAAGGTGTTGACTCCATTTTTTCGAATTTTTGCTCATAAAAGTTACACAAATTGGTATTTTGTTGAATTGGCTTTTATAGAAATCATCTACAGATCATGATCTTTCAAATGAGCTATCATTCAGTAACAGAGGATGAAGTAAAGTGTACAAACAGACACTTTTCGTTGATGTAACTGCAAATTTTGACATAGAAATTTCAGGAAAATTGTTGATATACTTTAACGAAAAGTGTCTGTTTGTACACTTTACTTCATCCTCTGTCACTGAATGATAACTCATTTGAAAGATCATGATCTGTAGATGATTTCTATAAAAGCCAATTCAACAAAATACCAATTTGTGTAACTTTTATGAGCAAAAATTCGAAAAAATGGAGTCAACACCTTAAATGTCACAATTTACCACTGGAAATACATAGGATTGTGTTATCCTCTCTATTTCTGAAAAGCAAATGATCTGATCCGGCAGACGCGAAGTTTTGCAGTAGGTTAGAGGTGTACTATGCTATGTGAAAGTTTTATGTACTACCTCGTTCCCTGCACAGCTTCACGCTAGCTCCCGGACTATTACCTCACAATTATTGGATTTGATGAGAAATATTTCATTTTGCGGCTTGGGTACTCATCAATTCGAAACGAAGTATTGTGGATCCGAAATCCCATTTCAATTACTTCTTCTCATATTCATGAAAAAGTTTTCTGACAGTATTTCGAACTTTCAGATCTGCAAAAGATTAGACAAGAAGCAAGATTTGTAACTAGAAAGTGAGACAGGCGCTGGAATAGGTATGGCACCCGCTGTTCTAGGCATTTGATCATCACTTTGCGTAGCTTGTCCTAAAGAAACGATGGATTCTATTTTGTATTCAATGTAAATATCATCCAGTTACCCGGGCACGAACGCGGTCATTACCCGGCATTTTTTGAGGCACGGTAACGAGCACGGGCACGTTTGCAGAGCAAGCACGGACATGGGCACGGTATTTGAAGCCAGTTTAACCGTACTTGGCTGCCGTACCTGACAGACATTTATTATTCATCATCATTAGGTGACGATTGATTAGAGTTTCGTTGCTTTTTGGATGTTAGCCATTGTTCATGTGGAAATTCTAGCTTAGTGAAATGCTAAAGCATACAATACGATTATGAAAAATGATTATTTAGCCTATTCACGTATAGTTAAGTGTAGTATAGACAAAAAGCACATTATTTAATTTATTGAAACTTCAACAGTGATTTTTTTTGTCTGACGTTGTTATCTTTTCCTTCGACAATTTCGGTACATTTTTTCATAATAAATTTGCTAGTACTCTTGAATGTGGAGTGCTTAAACTGTTCAGGGATGGAAATAGTTCAAAAAAGAAGAAAATTGACATATCAAAACATTTATGCAAATCGATGAAGGACACAAACGTGTGAAAAATATATAGCAAAATGAGATGAAAGAAACCAGATCACATGACGGAATCATCATAGTCCGGGAGCTAGCGTGAAGTTGTGCAGGGAACGAGGTAGTACATAAAAATTTCACATAGCATAGTGCACCTCTAACCTGCAAAACTTCGCGTCTGCCGGATCAGATCATTTGCTTTTCAGAAATAGAGATGATAACAAAATCCTATGTATTTCCAATGGTAAAATTGTAACATCTGAGGTGTTGACTCCATTTTTTCGAGTTTTTGCTCATAAAAAATGTACAAGTTGGTATTTTGTTGAATTGGATATTATAGAAATCATCTACAGATCATGATCTTTCAAATGAGCTATCATTCAGTGACAGAGGATGAAGTAAAGTGTACAAACAGACACTTTTCGTTGGTGTAACTGCAAATTTGGCATAGAAATTTCAGGAAAATTGTTGATATACTTTAACGAAAAGTGTCTGTTTGTACACTTTACTTCATCCTCTGTCACTGAATGATAACTCATTTGAAAGATCATGATCTGTAGATGATTTCTATAAAAGCCAATTCAACAAAATACCAATTTGTGTAACTTTTATGAGCAAAAATTCGAAAAAATGGAGTCAACACCTTAAATGTCACAATTTTACCACTGGAAATACATAGGATTGCGTTATCCTCTCTATTTCTGAAAAGCAAATGATCTGATCCGGCAGACGCGAAGTTTTGCAGTAGGTTAGAGGTGTACTATGCTATGTGAAAGTTTTATGTACTACCTCTTTCCCTGCACAACTTCACGCTAGCTCCCGGACTATCAAATCTCCTCTGCTTATTACGCGTGTAACTCTGACAGTCATCACGGCAACTTGAATCTTCGACATAATTTTCACGTCGTCTCAATAGATGTCCGCCTACATACACTAACACGTCACTAATATTTTTAGCCACGTCACCAGTTGCCACCATGGCGATCGCAAAATCAACGGCTCCATCTTCTTCATTATAAAGTTCTCTGTCACAATTAGCACACGAATGCGGTTGAGGTGACATGCACAAATCGAATGTCGAATTTTCCTGGGAATTTTGCAATTTTTTTTAGCCAACTCATTTCGAGTAGAATGTGATAAGATAATCACCTTCAACATTCTGTTTAAGCTTAGAAAAATATTTTTCCACATCATCACTCTGATATCTTCCACGAAGAACATAATCATAATTTGGGTTATTCAACAGACGCTCACAAGGAATCACAACATTTCACCCATAGCGCTCCAATGCTCGTTTTGTGTTGTTTCAACACTTAAATTACTTGATTGCATTGCCCTAATAAACAATGAGAGCCATTGAAGTTGTGTAATGTCTCGCATCTCGGCACGAAGTTCATCACGTAAACTTACCGCTGCCCCGAGGGAGCGATTATTGCAAATTTTAAAAAAATTCAAGCAAATCAATATGAAGCGTGCGGTATCAAAGTCGATTGGAAGCACGGTGGCATTTGTCTTCTTTGAGAAACCTTCACAGCTAGAGCAACATTTTGCTTAGCAATGTGTCTCGGACATACACTTATGAATGTAGGGTCACTTTTTTGATAATATGGGTGCTTTAACTTTCATAAATATCACATAAGATTTTCCATTTTGCACGACGTTCAATGGCATCGTCATGATCCTTAAATACGAGAATCCCCAGTGTAAGTGAAAAACGCATTGATTCCTTGAGGGAACAAAACCGGGAAGAAATTTATTTGGAAGAACTCTCAAACAAGCTTGACAGTCTTCTAAATCTTTCGGAAATCTTAAGAGTGGCACTGAATTGGGAGAATCCTTGTAAAAAAAGCGGCAACCTTACACAATGCATTTTCGACCCATGGTCTCGAAGCCCTTTATCACACGCAGTGCGAAGTGGAATACCGAAGTTAACGACGTCAAGAAGCAGCTTATATGCTGCAATGTAATGACAGCGTGTTCTCAGTCTAATAAAAGACTACAGGGAGAAAAATCAATACCTGACCCCGATCTGATGAGTCATGTTAGGCAGCGTATGTGATCTGAATAAGCATTGAGATGTGTGTGCTGCAATGCGAGTACTTGTTGACCATAGAATCAAAGGTTTAACTCGGTAAAAGTGATCATGGAATATGCATTCTTTCTAAATAAGTAGGACTCTGCTAGATTGACTGCCATCAGCGTCTTCCAGGCCTCCTTTCAGTACGCCGTGACAGGTACACAATCTTAAGGAAGTCGGCGATCTCCTTTAAAATTCGAATAAATGATTCGCTGTAGGCTATGTATTGAGAGGAGATGAAGGCTAGTAGTTTTGGGAGGTCTACAATAATGACACACACTTATATTCGTTTCAGCTACAGTCAAATATCTTTTTATCTCGCAAAGTGACTAACCTCTTAAAACATACGAAAAAACTTCAAGCCGGAGCCGTGGTTTTTTTCCTGTCGACTACGGCTCCGACCTGCTCCGAATCCCTGATTCAATGTCACATGTGCACAGGACTCTGTTGTCTACTTCTACGTAATTGAATTAGTTAGATCCCTCTGCAGATATCATGAATTAATGTGACCCCATTAATGTTTGTCATGATTTGATGAAATATGTGATGGTTTGCTGCTTTTTATATCCATGTCATATTGCTTGCGTGTTAAAAGTTAGAATTCTGGGAAGTCATTATTCCTGGAAGAGAGCTCGGCAGTTTATGCGAACCTAGGGAGATACTCATGATGCGCATTACAAATGCTGTGCCACGTAATAACTTTAGAAATTATTCTGTTTGTGCCATACTGTCAACTCTAATCTACATAAAATTTACATAACGACCAAATTTGCAGCCACAAAGAGATGTGAATATTGGATTCAGGAAAGTGGAAGTGATTCATAAAAATTTCATAACATAGACTTTAAGATGCTTTGTATTGCAATGAGGTCATTTTTAGCGCAAAGAGCTATTTGGATGCTGCCTTACTATTTGGCATGCTTAAAAATATTTGACTGTTGATTTAGTATTTGTCTATGCTTCGTATAAGTCTGTTTCACTGGTTAAGGCAAATGTCATAGTTAAAGGGTAAGAGGACAAGGCTAAAGCTCATAGTTAAGATATGAGTCATCTTTGCAGGGGTTGTAAATAATAAAAAGTACTGCAGTGAATTGGTCGCAGTAATGATCGCATTAATTGTTTGCTGAAGCCGAATAATTACAATCAATTGATTGGAGTCATCGAATAATTGCAATTAATTGATTGACCGGTCTGTAAAGTTTGCCCGCTATACTTTCTTAAAGCTGCACAGTCTTACACATATACGACGGAATGAGGTAGGCTATATTGACGGATTGAAGATGTCTTGTCTAGTCATATATTATCTTTAATGGTTGAGGAAGAGCCAAGGTTTTAATGATGTTGTACTTTTTGATAATGAGATGGTTCTCCACGTGCCCGGATTCAAGTGTTAAATATAACCAAAAAGAGGCAAATTTCTACGGGCACTAGACGCTTTATTTGATTTGTGCGAGCTTTCGGCTATCCGCCTTAATCATGCACATAAAGTGATGGCAAGTAAAGAAGATCGCAAACAGAATTTACACTAAAATCAATAAATCATTAAAGATAGATACTGAACGTCAAAGGTCAAAAGGGCAAAGCAAGCATACTACTAAAAAGAAAAATAGTAGGGTAAAGAAATAATAAAAAATTGTTTTACTTTTTTAAGCGGCATATTCATTGCTGAACTTCGGCCGACCCATTGGAGATGGCACGCCATAGTTTTCGCTCACGCGTTGCGCAGTTCAATTCGTACATGTTGAGTCCGGTCCATTTCATGATGTTGTTGACATACTGCGTCCTGGGCCTTCCTCTGCGCCGGTTGCCCTCCATGTTGCCTTGCAGGACAGTTCTCGTTAAAAGGCATCCTCCCTCCCTGCACTGATGACCGTAGAAGGAGAGTTTCCTTTTCCGAATGTGTCGAAGTAACATAGGGGTAGTGGCCAGTTGCTCGAAGATGCTGGCATTCGTTCGGTGCTCTCTGAAATTTACGCGCAACATTCTCCTCCAGAACCACATTTCGGCAGCTTCGATGTGTTTCTCGTCTGCAGTTTTCAGCGTCCATCCTTCCGCTCCATATGATAGAATTGGCCACACAAGTGTCTTCACTAATTTCATCTTGAGCTTTGTTGGTAGTGCCCTATCTGCCCATAGCTTGTTCAGTCTGATCATCTTCGCCTTAGCCATAGCTATTCTCACACGGACGTCTTCTGTGCAACTTCCATCATTTTTCTTGATAGAGCCAAGATATTTGAAGCGATCGACCTCTGCAACAGTCTCAGCCCCAACTGTGATTGTGCTATCTTCGTCACGTGTTGAACCGACTCGCATTACTTTTGTCTTCCTTGCATTTAGCTTGAGCGACCTCTCAATTCCTGAAGCGTTTACCTGGTCAACCATCTCCTGCATTTCACTCATGTTCTTGGCTATCAAAGCTGTGTCATCGGCATACCTGACATTGCTTATTTGTCTGCCTCCGATATTTATGCCAGCGTTCGTAAAATCGGTTTCTCTCATGATTTGCTCAGTATACAAGCTGAAAAGATGCGGTGATAGAATACATCCTTGACGCACACCCTTTTTGATTGGAAATTGCTTGGTTCGGTCTCCGTTCCAACGAATAACTCCTTGCTGATTGCAGTAGAGGGACTTTATCAGGTTGACGAGGTGATCAGGGAATCCAAAAGTAGACATGATATCCCAGAGCTGACCGTGGCTCACGCTGTCAAAAGCCTTGGAATAATCAATGAAAGTTATAACCGCTCCACATGACATGTCATTAACCTTTTCAATAATGACTTGTAGGGTTGCCAACATGTTTGCGGTGCCTCTGCCAATTCGAAACCCTGCTTGTTCATCTGGGAGTTCCTGTTCGATCTTCATGCGCAGGCGGTCCAGCAGTATATTGAGGAGGACTTTGCTAGCATGCGATATAAGCGCAATGGTGCGATAATTGCCACACTCTTTGGGATTGCCAGTCTTGTGCAGTAATACGAATTCTTGCTCTTTCCAATCGTCTGGCCAACGTTCCGTTTCCCAAATCCTCACGCAGAGCTTGTGAAGACTTTTTGTGGCAAAGTCTCCAGCGAACTTGACGAGTTCCGCGGGCACATTGTCACAACCTGCAGTCTTGCCCATTTTCAGTTTCTTTACCGCGTTCTGGACTTCTGTAAGCAGCGGAACCGGCTCCTTTTTTGCTGGAGGCGTAGTAACCAGCTCCTGATGAAAAACCGATGAAGTTGAACCGAAAAGCTGCTTAGCGTATTCTTCCCAACGCTTTAGAACCTGGTTGGGTTCTATGAGGGTTAGACCTGTGGAGTCATTGATTACACTTTGTTTTTCAGTAACTGCTGGTTCAGTAAGTGCGGAGATTTTTCGAAAAAGTGCTTTGCCTTTATGCATTCTATCGAACTCGTCGATTTCAGCGCACTGTCGTTCTAGCCAGGTTTTCTTGTCTTTACGCAGGCTTTCCTTTATCTTCTTGTTCAGCTTTTTAATCAAAAGGCTATCTGAAACACGCCGAGCTTCTCTTCGTTCATGAATTAACTTGAGAGTCTCGTTGCCAATCCAAGAATCAGTTACTTTCCGCCTAGGGGCACGTCCTATGACATCGGTTGCAACCTCTTTTAAGGTATCAGCTATGTTTGACCAGAGATCATTCGGCTCCATCTCCGTAGTATCTGTCTCCAATAGCGCTGCAAATCGATTGTTCGTTTCTGTTACGTATTGATCCCGAACTTCCGAATCGTTCAGTTTATTCAAGTTGAAACGGAATGGTTGACTACTTCTTTTCACACTGAATGCTTTCAATTGAACCTTTGAAACGACCAATTTGTGATCGGTATCACAGTCTGCACTTGGTTTAGTTCTGGCATCAAGTACATTGTTGCGCCATTTCTTATTTATCATCATATAATCGATTTGATTCCGGGTGCTTTGGTCTGGAGATGTCCACGTGAATCGTCGACGCTTGTGATGGCTAAACTGCGTATTCAAAATGCAAAGATTGTTTGCTGTAGAGAAATCTGCTAACCGTTGACCTCTCTCGTTTCGAATTCCCAGACCGAAGCGACCAATTCCAGCAGAAGGTTCGTCTCCTTCACCAACCTTCGCATTGAAATCGCCCATCAGGATGCAGATCTCTCGACTCTTTACTTGTTCAACTGCTGATTGCAATTTCTCATAGAAGAGGTCAACAACTTCATCATCGTGACTAGTTGTAGGAGCATAAATCTGTATTACTGTTGTGGGCACAGGCTTGGTGCAAAACTTCACAACGAGTATACGGTCCGAGATGGGGTTGAAACTAATCACACTTTTCCGGGCTTTACCTCGCACTATAATTGCTACACCACTTAGGCCAGTTCGCTCCTCTGTACCACTGTACATGATAGTGCTGTCCAAACAATCGAATTTACCGCTTCCGCTCCACCGCGTTTCTGAGATTCCCAGAACATCCAGATTCAATACTTCGAGTTCTTTGATCAGGGCATAGAGTTTTCCTGTATCCTTCATAGTACGTACATTCCAAGTACCAATTGCTAGCTGTTTCTCTTTCAACTTCTTCTTTGTTTTCTTCTTATGCTTCTGCTTGACAGTAGCTTGCTGACGGTCGGGTCCTACCTGTCTTCCATAGGGACGTCTACCGGACGAGGGATCAACGAGCATGGTCGAGTTCCCATTAACGTCGTTTACGTGATAACTGTAATTGTGATTCATCTCCATAGGGCAAAAATTGTTACAGAATGTTAAGCTGCACACCTTTACAATTGTTCATCAGCTTGGAAGAGTCTATGCTGTTTATATATAAAGATTCAAGTATGGACCTCTTTTGATAGTTCTTTATGCCGGAATGAATGATTTTCCACTTAATGTTGTACTTTAATTATGATGTGATTAATTTCGGTTGCTATTCGGCAACCATCATCAGATAGAAGGAATTAAACATAAACGCAAAAGTCATGAATTCAAATTTCACATTAACATAGGAAATAAGGGAGTAGACAAGAAATCTAGTAAAAAGTAAAAAATCTGTCGCATATTTCTATTCCTCCTTTTCTCTACTGAAATTTGTTAACATAGTTTTTACTTTTTACTAGATTTCTTGTCTACTCCCTTATTTCCTATGTTAATGTGAAATTTGAATTCATAACTTTTGCGTTTATGCTTAATTCCTTCTATCTGATGATGGTTGCCGAATAGCAACCGAAATTAATCACATCATAATTAAAGTACAACATCATTAAAACCTTGGCTCTTCCTCAACCATTAAAAATATATTGATGGAGTTGACCGAACATTTGGCAGGAATATCATCAGAGGTCAACTCAAATGAACAAACAAGCTCGAATTATAGATTTGACAAGTAAAAAATCGGATTTAAAATATGATTTCTTCATTCATTCCATTCAAGTCTCAGCTGTAGTCTTCCCTTGTATATTGAAATGTTAATGCGTCGTGCCCATTCCGAAATGCAAAATCCCAACTGTGATTGATTATGTCACTTCATTCTTGTGTAGTCAAGGTTTTGGAAAAACTAGTTCTGAAACATTGGCTTGCTACCTTGGATCTGAAAGTGAAGAAGAATCAGTTCGCTTTCGTTCCACGTTGTGGTCAAGCCGCGATAACTCACATCACTAATCGCATATAGTCGTATCTCACTCCTCTGGTACTGTATGCACATCGTGATGGTGGTTTGCAAGAAGGCGTTCGACAGAATTCCGTTTTGTACAATTTTGAACGTTCTGGCGTCATTCAACGCTCCGAAGGAAATGCGTGCTTGGATCTCATCTTATCTGAAGGAGTGGAAAATGTGTAAGAGTTATTGATAGTCTCAGATTGGTATTCCACGTCTAGTGGAGTTCCTCAAGGCGGTGTCTTGTAGCAATTTCTCTTCGCTCTGGCTATTGATGGTCTGAGTGCTAAATACGAAAATAGCTGTCTGGTGAAATTCGCTGACGGCATCTGTCTCCTTCATTTTTTTAAGAGATGCGAAGGAGGATATCATTTCATCGGGTCAACATCAAATGGTCTCACTATTAATCCTTGTAAAACGAAGGCAATGAACATTCAAACCATGCGCTCACTGTCGTTGTTGCCACTGTTTGATTCAAACTCTCACTTACATTGAAGTTTCTTTTGCAAAAAGTGTTGTTTTTGGCAACAAGTTGCAATGGGTTGAACATATTGATATTATTCTGGAAGATATCTGAAAACGTCTTTGCATGTTGTGCTCCCTCAAACAATCAAATTCCCCAACTTTGTTTAGTGGATGGCTTATTGTATCATTATCAGATTCATCTCTAGCTATTATTTTTCAGCGTGGTGTAATGTTAGCAAAAACCCGTTTCAAGGCTTTGAGAGAAGTGTTTGCAAACTGTTCAGCATGCCCTGTAAGAAATCATTTTCGTATTTTTGTGCAGATTCGTCAGAGTCTTGCAACAGCAACACTCCATCCAGGTATTCTCTCCATGTAATCTATGACTTTGGTGAAACAAGGTCTTCAGCTCGCATTGGTGCACCATACTGAAAAATCAAAACCAGAACTGCACACTGCAAGAACTCCTTTATGAGCTGTGTTTAGTCTTTCCTGATTTTAGTGTTGACCTGTTATTTAGTTCTTATTGTTAGCAATGCCTCTATTTATTTCTTTATGTTAGTAATAGTAGAAAGGATAAAAGATACTGTTTATCATGATATCTGATAACAGCGTGTAGTTAAATTGTTCAAATAATATACATGTAGTTTTGTAAAAAAATGTCAAAAAATTAGCACTACGTTACATGTATAACGAAGCCGCGTCACGTGCGTACCGGAGGTTAATTTGATCTGCAGAAAAAAGTTATTGATATTTTTTTTAATATATCGCATAAATGTCCATCAATTGCCGAGGGATGTTGTCAGCAGAAGTTCGCATCACAAGTATGTGTTGAACACATCGTACTTGAAAACCATGTCCTTTCTAGCGTCACGTAATAACAGCATGTTTATTGGGTCTAGATGACAAACCTGAACTCCGCTCATGTTTGATATTGATTGGCGTAAGGGTCTTCAATATTCCATGAAGTGCTGAATATCAGAAAATGTTTTCATCACATATTATACAGTCTTGAAGTTCTTTCGTCACGTACATAACGCATGGCACTGCCCATGTATGATATTATCACTCACCCTTTAAATTGTGATAGAATGGTTTTTGGTTGTTAATTTTATTTGTGCGATCTCTCATGAAATAGGTTGATTTCGATGAACAGAATTTAAGTAATAAAGTGTTTCTGCACGTGATGGCTTTCCTTGATGATCCGCCTCTTTTATGTAGATTTCTCTTCTTCAAATCAGTGGTTTTTCTCGTAGAATCATTCTTCTAGATTTTAGCTAGCAAAACCTTACTTCCATCTACAGAGCATGGACTGAAAGATATCATAAAGTCTTTTCTGTCGCGTGTAATGGAAGCTGAAGCTCTTTCTAGGCTCAGCACATTGAGATTGTGTGAAATCAAACAGTGGCATTCTTTTTAGACCTACAGATGGATTTTGTGCAGGTCTGGTCTGAAAAAAATGATGAAAGAAAATAATTCTAACTTAAAACTGCTGCAACTGATCTGGACATCGGTCAGGTTTGTTAGAACTACAAGAAAACAGCGAGATTTAATTGAAATTTATGATAACGTTAGAAAGTAATTTGTACAATTGCTCTGATTAACTTGATCGTTTTTGACACATGCTACAAACTACCTAGAAAGCAACGTGTACTTCGCTTATCTAAGTCTTACTCATAAAGACGTTGACGAAATTTCTTAAATCTAGCATCAGAGTGAATCTCTTTAGCTAACGATGCACTATAAATAGATATTTGCTAATTTTTTCTTCGTTGTATACATTGAAAAAATTCTCCACATTAAATGAGAGAATTTATGGGGTATAGGTGGCATTTCTATCTTCGTGAGAAAAGACGTCTGTGAAATATTTTAAATTCCGCACTTTCTGAAGTGGCTATGGATTGACTTTCAGATTGTTGGTACACTTTTTTCAAAATATGACTCTTCCGTCCAACCGTATGCCATAAGCCAATGTATCTCATTTACACCTCTAAACTTTCAATTTATCTAGATAAGCAATGTGATCACATCGAAAAGGTCGTCGCCGAAATGTCTTAGCGCTCTCATACAGCTCATTGATAGTAAACGTAACAATGTGCGAAGGACGCATGAATTACCTTTCAACAGTTTGACATCACATTATGATCCCCTCACATTGGACAAGCAACACACTTCTTTATATCACTCAGGACTATTTGCAAACATTCACACAACAGCTGCTGACAACGCTATGCTATCGACCTCAATAAGCGCAGAAGGCCGAAGACCCGTCGCGGTGTTTTTTTTTACATTATGAATTTTAAATTTCAAGACCAAAATTTTCCTTTTTCCGGTACTTTGTCAATTACATGAGTTGAATGCATCAAAATATTTCATCCATGCCCCCCGAAGACTATGCAACAATCATTTCGTACATCTTCCACAGTCCTTGTTTGCTGCTGTCTGGTGCATGTATTATAGGGTGTCGACAATCCCGGAAAATCCGGGAATTTGAAAACGACCCTGGAAACCGCGGGAAAACACTTGAAGATGGTTATGACCCCTTGAATTTTTTAGGGATTCCTGAAAATCACAAAGTTTAAACAAGTGTAGTTGAATAAAATGAAAAATTGAACGACATTGTTCTTTATGTATTAAACATTACTTCAATCATTTACGTATACTGCTTAATGACAATAATGTGCTAGTCTTATAGCAGGTATGGAATTCATTTTCAGAAAAATTTTTCAAGCTATTTTCAAGGATATTGTATTATTCTTCAAAACGAACGTGATGTCTATCGTCATTCTATAAAACTGTTTCATTGTGTAATTTCAGGGATTTTCCAGAATGCCATCTTACCAGTCTTGATGGATTTTGTGTATTTTAATTACACATTGTATTGGGTTGATCCAGTCACTTCTTGATTGTATATCTTTGTTCATGAACTGATATGCACAATCAAGGAGTCCTTGGTTGATCTGAAGTTATAGTGCTCTCATTTTCGTTTCACTCAAAATCAGATACATTTCAAAGGACTGTTACTGAAGATGGCATTGCATTCCAATTTATTTAATTTTGTGGTGATGAGTTAATTTTTCACGTACTTAAGTATTCCAATAATCTCATAGACCAATAAATCCAATAAATCATTGATCGTACATCGATATTGATAGCATTCCGAAACCATTCAGGTGTCCGGTTCTACTGGATTTAACCGTAATTTTGATAGTTCTTCAGTTGGTTGAATGTGCGCTCAATCGAATATCTATTTTCGATAGCATTTCTTTTGGATTAATAATAATATTCACCTGTGTAAGCAACTGAATTGTTCTTATCCAAATTTATCAATGGTGGAAATGCGATGTTGATATTCATACTCGTATATGTATAGGCATGATTCGAGACCGCGTTTGGAAAATACTAAACTGTTTTACTCATTTGCTCCAACTTGACCTAGTTGACAGTTAAATTACAAATATGAATCTACGTAAAATTGAGCCTAGTCCCGTATTAAGGATCTTATTGGAACAAACACATGATTTACACATGGGAAGTCCAAGCTCTTCTAAGTATGTATGTAGGCTAAATATGTAGCTGATTTCCAATTTGATAATATGAGCATGGACATCGATGACAGAGTTTCTCAATACCATTGTAAATAGAGTAGTTTTGGGAATATATTAGATACGTAACTTCTAATATTCGTCAATAAGTTGTAAGGCAAATTTAGTACCCCTTGAAAAATAATATTGCTGATATCCGGGAAAAATACGGAAAATGAAAATCGAAAGTCTGTCGACACCCTGTATTATTATCATCTACTCGCTTGTAGCATTAAAACAGAATTTCTTTTACATTCGGGAGAAATTGGGAATTCGGACAGTGCCACCGACATCCTGTACTGGACTCTTAACTATCACACTCATTTAGTTTCAAAATAGCTGAGAATATCTCAAATTCATGACTAACTAAAGTGAAACTTGGTGAGCAGTCTATCTTTGGCCTACAACCATGAAAATAATGACGGCATTCATCTTGAGTAGTGATTCATGCCGAGTTTCCTAAATAGGTCAATCAGTCGCGCGATCAAGCCCGAAGGCAACTGGATAGCATTTTCGGTCTCCTAAATCAACATACATGCATGGGTATGGGTGTTTTATTCACTTTTATCCAGTTGAAGTTGATGGCGGAACGTTGACTAATATATATATATATATATATATATATATATATATATATATATATATATATATATATATCAGAAATATTGCCCGTATTGATTGAAAAGAAAAACAAATAGTTCTTCTAGACACGACATGTTTCAGCAACGTTGTATAGATGCCATCATCAGGTGAACAAAAGACAATCATAGAGATCAGCATTTAAATAAATAATTTAAAACACAAGTCATCTTAAAACAGTTCATGTAGGCACCGTCGCAATAATTCTGTCCACTTTGTGATCAATAGAAAAACACTTCATGAATAAAAGATGAAAACAATAAAAGATATCTACAAATCCAGTCGCAGGTTAATTGAGCTTCCTCTGTCATTGATTAAATCATTCACTTTATGCTTTTTTAATAAAATCGATTCAAGAATTCTGGGATAGTACGTATTAGCAACAATTTTAAAATTCTTTTTGTCAGGAGGATGAATGTGGAGACTAATCTCAGTGGGAGTTGGGTATCCCTTGAGATGTTCATTCATCCTAGTCACAACGTGTCGGATAGAGCAACCAATGTAACATTTTGCACAATGTTCACATGTGTATTGATAAACAATTTGAGATTTCAACTCTGGCGACACTTTATCTTTGTTGGAGAAAAACGTACTGGTTTTCATAGTAGTAAAGACAGGACGAATTTTGACATCGGTCAAAATTCTGTTGATATCTTTGACTTGTCTAAGCAGGCCGTTTTCACTTTCAGCTATGTAAGGAAAGCTCCAATTAACAATGCGACGGGATTGCTGGTCAGAGTTGAAATCTTAAATTGTGTATCAATACACATGTGAACATTGTGCAAAATGTTACATCGGTTGCTCTATCCGACACGTTGTGACTAGGATGAATGAACATCTCAAGGGATACCCAACTCCCACTGAGATTAGTCTCCACATTCATCCTCCCGACAAAAAGAATTTTAAAATTGTTGCTAATACGTACTATCCCAGAATTCTTGAATCGATTTTATTAAAAAAGCATAAAGTGAATGATTTAATCAATGACAGAGGAAGCTCAACTAACCTGCGACTGGATTTGTAGATATCTTTTATTGTTTTCATCTTTTATTCATGAAGTGTTTTTCTATTGATCACAAAGTGGACAGAATTATTGCGACGGTGCCTACAATCTCATATGATGCTGATCACTATGATTGTCTTTTGTTCACCTGATGATGGCATCTGTACAACGTTGCTGAAACATGTCGTGTCTAGAAGAACTATTTGTTTTTCTTTTCAATATATATATGTATTTTTTTTTTGTGAAAATCAAAAAATCTGAGTTCCGTACGCGTTTCAGAGCAAGTTTATTCTCCTTCGTCAGCGGAAAGCTAAAAGAACACTGTTACAAGCCTTATATACAAAATCATTAAAATTCACAAAATTGACGGTTTTAACACAAATCACTATTTGACTGCTGGAAACTCGAGTGTGAAGGCAAAGTTCAGACATGAAGCTCGCGAAAGTAAAGAAGAGAGTCGAAACTCAAGTTGAGAAAAATAAAGGAGAAAATATAGACGGAGATAACAACGAACAAAGTAAAAAAGCTATCTATTGGCTGCTTCCTTACATTCAAGGTAAAGAAAAGCTAATCAAAGATAAAATTCATCAAATTAACAGAAATCTACCGGAAAATGTTGTTATACGAACGCTTTCCGAGTGAATAAAACCAGTATGTTTTTCCACAACAAGGACAGAATCCCCCCGACATTGAAATCACAATGTGTATATAAATACGAATGCAAAGACTGCAAACAGGTCTATATCGGGGAGACGTCACGGCATCTGCTACTAGAATGAATGAACACATAAAGGGCTATCCTGTACCAACCGAAATCACGATGCATTCACATGAAATCGATGAAAACAATTTTTCTGTTATCGCTGTGTCACAATGGCATAAAATTTTAGAAACCATTTGTCTGAAAGATGCTCAGAATTGCATGAATGAAAGAGATAGTTCATTTCCATTATTGTTAGATTTGTGAACTTTAATTTGATTTTGTCTAATTTCTTTATTCTGTTTACAGAGTGTATTATTGTGCTTTTATGGTGACATTGCAGAAATCTCTATGCCATGACCTTTCGCGAGCTTCATGTCTGAACTTTGCCTTCACACTCGAGTTTCCAGCAGTCAAATAGTGATTTGTGTTAAAACCGTCAATTTTGTGAATTTTAATGATTTTGTATATAAGGCTTGTAACAGTGTTCTTTTAGCTTTCCGCTGACGAAGGAGAATAAACTTGCTCTGAAACGCGTACGGAACTCAGATTTTTTGATTTTCACAAAATATTATGTGGGCATATATTTCATAAATATATATATATATATATATGTATATGTATATATATATATATATATATTCTCAGTCGAAGACGTATTCCTCATCCGATAAAAATTAATATCCGACTGATAATGAAACCCGTTGATGAATACACGAGCATGATTATAAACAATAGATGGTTGAATTTGAGACAAAGTACAACTACATAGACATGCTCAAAATTATTCAGCATAAGATAGAAAATACTTTATGAAGAAATTTCTATACCCTTGAGAGTGTTCCATTGGACCCCTTTGGCTATCTGTCATAGTTATAGAAGCTCTACTGAAGTGAATTATCACACGAAGAATCATTGTGAAAAATGATGATTTTAACATGAGCATGAGCGGTTAATATATCATCAATCAAAAAAGTAAAATGGAAAAATATGGCTCCGGGGTGACCTGGACCCCTCCTTCAGGTCTCTGAATCTAAATTTTATCTCTTTTTTTTGAAGGCAAACATGCGCATACATTGTACATGTGCATGCATACTCGGTTGGCTTAGATAAAAAGCCAAGAGCATGAATAATTTGCCTTATGTCATCACGTTAAATGAATGCATGTATTGATAAATTTGAATTTAAGATATTTACACAGTATTCAACAGTGAAGTAATACCGAATTCATTGGAATATTAAAGAGCAATTAAAATAATTAGCTCAGTTGTGCAACCCTAATTAGGAAAATCTACAATCTATCTTGAACGCTGAAGCTCAAGGTATTCTCTATTGTTTTTATAACCTTGTTGAATTCTTGCTATTTAGTAATGCACGCTTAATTGACAATTTTAAACACATGCATCAACTTCAATTGAAGTATCTTCGACCGTGCAATTGCCATTGTTTTCGCTACAAATTTTTACTATCCTATTAATGAATTTATATTTGTTTGTTTGCAGGAGGCAAAACGGAGGCTGTATCAACTTCGATTAAAGAAATACGAGAAGATACTCAAAGTATGTGATGGTGACACACCCTCAGAAAAACAGAAACTCTTCGAGAAGATTGAGCACCTTCAACGCAAGTTGAGAAAAATTGAAGATACTTTAGATGCGTCAAATTCTTCATCTCTTAAAGTAAAAGAACTTCCTGATCTTCCACTAAATCAAAAGCAAATGAAACGTAAACAAAGAACTGTCAAGAAGCTGGATAGGAACAGTCGATTGGAAAGAGTCTTCAACTCTCTAGCTATAGAATCTGATGATGCATCAGAAGCGCTAGACATCAATAGGTCAGATAATCAAAGGAACAATCGCTTGACAATGGAATCAAACAACTTCGCATCATTGAATCTTTCAGATGTTACTATGGGAGGTATTCAAAAACTGAATTTTTCGCAAATGACTCCTATCCAATCAAAAGCTATTCCTTACGCATTACAGGGACATGACATAATGGCTTGTGCAAAAACCGGTAGTGGTAAGACTTTGAGTTTTCTAATTCCCGCAATAGAACTAATGAATTCTTCGAGCTTCATACCTTGCCGCGGGACTGGTGTAATAATCATTTCACCCACTAAGGAACTGGCACTTCAAATATATGGAATACTTGATATTTTAGCGGAAAATTGTCATTTTAGCACTGGTTTGGTAATTGGTGGACGAAATCGATTGAGAGAGGCGAAACAACTCGAAAATGGTGTAAATATCCTTGTCGCAACTCCTGGCCGTCTTTTAGATCATCTTCAGAATACTGAATATTTCTTCGTAAATAAACTAAAATGTCTTATTTTAGACGAAGCAGATCGAATATTGGACATTGGATTCGAGAAAGAAATGAAGATTATCTTGAAATTACTTCCAAAGAATCGTCAGACCATGTTTTTCTCAGCTACTTTGGGTGAGAAAGCACGAAATCTTGCTGAAAAAGCAGTTAAGAAGGATTGCGTGCATGTTGAGGTAGACTCTATGGCTCCTGAACGTCTGAAGCAATATGTAATTGTTTGTGATCCTCATCGTCGGTTTGATGTATTATTTTCATTCCTAAAAAGAGTGGCTGAAAGTAAAACTATGGTGTTCATGAGTGCGTGTAAGGCAGTACAGTATTATCACAAAGTATTTGAATTTGCCGGTTTGCCAGTGTTTGCAATTCACGGACATCAAAAACTGTCAACACGATCTTCAACTTTTTATTCATTTCGTGAAGCCAAAAACGGCATTTTGATCTGTACTGACGTAGCAGCTCGGGGCCTAGACATTCCAGCTGTTGACTGGATCATCCAATTTGATCCTCCTGTGGATCCTACTGAATATATTCATCGAGTTGGCCGGACAGCCCGAGCTGGTGCATCTGGTGAAGCTTTGTTGTTCTTAAGACCTCATGAAATTGGATTTTTGTCTGTAATGAAACAAATGAATATTGACACATTAGAATTCAATATAACTTGGTCAGAGGTAGCAAGCGTGCAAAATTTATTGACTTCGCTAGTGTCAACATCTGAATCTTTCCACCGTTTGGCTTTACAGGGCTATAAAGGCTACGTGCGCTCTTATGCAGCTTACTTGTTGAAAGATCACTTTAATGTGGATCGTCTGGAGCTAACCTCTGTTGCACAAAGTTTTGGTTTGAAAGAAGTTCCGTTGGTTGATATGAAAGTTTATTCTTCAAAGAAGAACCGTGTGAGACATGATTTCAAGCGCAAAATTAAAAGTATAGATTGATGAAGATACTGAGGCTTGTTACAGTTAAGTTTGATTTCACTGTAGAAATATGCCATATGTACAGGTAGCCTACATGTGTTTGTAAAGATTGACAAAATAATTACTTCATCATGTATGTTTTCATTTTTATGTCGTAACTTTGAGAAATCAAAGTCTTTCTGTTCGATTCTATCATGAAAATCTGCTATCTTTGGTCAATTATAGTTCGAAGAAAATATTTCGTTTTCATTCAAATTTCATAAAACATCCTATAATTATACAATGAATTTGATGGGGCGCTTGATTTACTCACTAGTGTGATAAAGATGAACTTCCATGACTTGATAAAATGCATAATTTACATGCAAGTTATGCAACCTCCCATGGTTGACTTAGTAGATATGACGTGTGTACTTTCAAATTTGACTTGCACTTTCATACTTCAGTAAAGTGTTCCAGCAAAGTGCTTCGATTTCCTAAATTCCTTCAGATTCGAAGAATTGAGATCATTGCGCACAAGTTTTCTCCATAATGTCGGCCCTTCCGATCATTATTAAAAAAGTAGCAGGCGTACGAAAATTAGTTCACTTGATGTTTTCACATCCTCAGTTCTGGTGTCCTCTGCTGAGCTTATTATTTGCCATTTCCAATAGCAAGCGATACACGAATTATCCATTCGAGAAGGAGTAAGTTGTCTAATTCTATGATGTGCCGTTTCGATATTAAGGTTACATACAATTCTTCCGTTCTAGGAAACCGAAGCGCGCGCAGATGAATCTAATTAATTCTGTGGACGTAATGGTGCAGTAAATATTTTTTCGGAGACTTAGGCTTGCATTTGAACTATTGAAGATTAGATGTCTTGTCATCAAGAGCAAACAAGATAATCCATAAGGCAAGTAAATAATTGTGTGCAAGATAGCGCAGCACTTTTGTTTCGAATTTGCTTTTGAAAAATAAAATACAGCAACGAATGAGAAAATGAGCAATTTTCAACGAGTTCCTATAATAATGGTCATGAATTGATTATCACTGCAATTAATTTTCTAGGTCTCGAACTTAAGATAGAAAATACTTTGTTTACTATGCGTATGGACATTGGGCAGCGCTATCTTGGTCTGAAGATCGAAAAGTACGGTCATAGCGCCACTAGAATTTTAGTTACTGAAATAGCTAGGCATGTCAATCGATAAATCCATGCGTGTGAATTGAAATACCCGCAATAAAAACGTACCTTAAATTTCATTTCATTCAGCATTTTATTGAAAAACTGGATCACAAAAGAACAATCAAAATCGGTGTAGTTTTCAAGAATACAAAATTGGTTTAGTCTGGATATGGTGAAGAATGAATAATATACTGCACTTTATTTGATTTGTGAAATCATTAATGCTTAATCAAAATCTTCCTCGTCATCACTGCTATTCTTCCCTGGGTCATCTTTAGGGACTCGTGCCTCAGGCGTACTGCAAGTAGAAAAATTAGAAATATTAATTCATAAAACATAGAACTGTTCAATATAAAATATCATGAATTTCACAGCTGCTCATTTGAAGGACCAGGGATCGGCTTCTCGGGTAAAAAACTGGCCTTGAAACGGTCGCAATTTTTAAAGTGGTGGTAAATGAATACAGCATCATTGCAATAACAGAACAACATGATGTCCATTCAGTGCCAATCAGTCAATAGCAAAAGTTCGATCAGTCATCTTCAAAAAGGTTCACAATACATTTTATCATTCAGTGACATGAATGTGAGCGACTTTAAGATTGGCGATTGACGTAATTCACAGATTAAATAGGGATGTAATATATCAAAAATACGTTTCAAAATGATCAGTCGGTTTGGTCTTAGAATATTGAGATAATCTGATTTCTGTTGCTTTTGTTATAGCATGCTAAATAATGTGAATATTTCAACCAGTTGTTTATAGTACATACAAATATAAATTAATGCAGGTTTCACGAACAATATGATTTTGCTGTCTACGGTCAATCTCGATTAATGATTGATAATATAATGCTACCAACCACGATATAACATATGGCGACGAGGATGGGATATACAACAGATGTTAATCTTTGGATTTTCATGAATGAGCGAATATCAATCTTTACTTCCACTTATGATGGCCGCGTCTCATCATGGAAAATCACTGATACGAAAATTACGATTGAATCCACAGGTAGCTTGTTAAATGAGTATGACTTACATTTCGACGCACAGTGAATGTCTTTTCTTACCATTGAACTAAGAGAAACTAAAAGTTTGTCTAAAGGAAACTGAAAGATAACTGAAGGATCTTGGTGGATCGACTTATGTCACACCTACTTCTTCCAAACTGACTGTTGCATGTATATCTTTCATGTATTTCTAACTTAGACCGACATTTAGTGGAAAACAGAAGCTCAGCGCTATTAATAGCACCAAACGAATGTAGTATGTACATTTCAAGTTGTAACGGCAGGCATCCATCATTGAAGAGTTTCAATATGGACATTCTAAGACTAAAGTGAAAAGAAATTTACGTTCTCTGCATTAAGAAACAGCTGAGATGGTACAAAATTCAGTAATAATCAAGCGCATAACCGTTTAGCACTATATATAGTGTACATGAATTTCAGCTCAACACTTGTAATCATCGGACATGACAAGATTAATTTTATAGCATGAACTGGTATTCAATTGAAATAAATAGGCTGGCCTATCACATATTTAGCGATAGGCTACTGATGAAAGTTTCATATTAACCAATAAGGTGATAACGTGATATTCTTTTGAATATGCCTATTTCAACTGAATATTGAAATGCTATGTGTAGCAAAATACAAGTCAGTAGTAAGGTATGTCATTATGCCGCAAAAGCTCTGTATTTGCCATCACAGAATATCCGCAAAATGCTTGAAATGGCGACGATATAAGAATTTTCAGAATTAAACTCCGAAAAGACAGTCGGAATTCAAAGTGCCTGCAGTATGTATTTCAATAATAATTGGGTACTTGAACCAATAACACCATGCGCATTACCACACACGAGCCGCGGCTAGGAGATGAAAGACAAGATTATGTTGATTTGATGTGCTATTCGGACCTTTTAAGTGTTGCAAGATTAAAAGTTTTAATTAATCAACAAAGAGGATACAGTTATAGCTTCATGTTGGAACTGTCTCCTAAATAGTCTACAGTCACTTTGCTGCGAGTTAGTACATTCGTCTCCAGGCTTCATTAAGCGGTTAGAAGGAACTGCTATCCGTATAAACAATTTCAAATAATGACAAATCAAATCAGCTTAATTAAAATGAAAATAATTCCTCTGATGTGATGTGGCTGTTTGGTAGACTTTTGTTCTGTGATGTACTGTTTGATGAAAAGAGTCTGCTATTTTTGTGGCGTCTATGATACTGTTGTCTCGATCAATGGTCTAGTAAATTCTTAGACATGACCATTACTCTTAGAAACAATAGTCTCACTTGCAAACGGTTTATTAAGCATTCTAACGGTGGTCTGTATATCTCGAGTAGCTTGCAAAACAAAAAGGACACCATAATGGCTTAAAAATTGATCTGAAAGACTTGCAACTAATAGTTGTATAGCTCCTGCGGACGATTTTCCAAATTTTTTTGATTTGCATTGGATTCGTCTTTCGGGCATGCTCTTGGTACATTACAGCTGGAGCTATACATGTGCATTTTTTAGGCTTTAACTCATCATTTGTATAAATTCCATCACCATCAGGCCGACAATTTCGGCATTCAATTTATACGATTATGAAATGCGCTATTCTTATGGATAGTTTAATTACATGTTTATCGGATTGACTTAGTCAAATTATCATATCGAATCAAATATGATCTGATGAGAATTGAAATGTTGCATTCACGGACGTGCATAAAGACTATAACCACAAGCTACATGCAAACATTTTGCATTACATACATTGATGACCATAATAAAAATAGTTAATGAGTACATACATGTACTTTCCAAATGGTCTTTTTCACCATCAAATTGAAAATTAGATCTCTTCTGAAATACTATTTTTATATTAGGTTGAAAGAAAGTTTCAGAATATTGTCCCTAAAGTTCATCAGTTCTTAAACACTAAAGTTTCTGGTGTTTAAATGGATCAAGATTATCCTCACATTTGAAAACAGATTAATATGTTTTTAGGACTTCCTGGACAACGTTTGTTCATTCAAATTCTTTTCTCTTCATTACTTTGATTTCTCATCAGTTTACTTCGCATTTTGCTGCAGATCTAATAAGCTCTGAGCACGTCTTTTATCTTCCATTTCCTCCTCTGCCGTCTTGGCTGACGAACACCGGGGATGCTAAGTCCTATCAAATGATAGGACTCCGAACAATAACTAGACCCGAAATATAAAACAAATTATTTGTTCTCGCAACAAACTGTCACTGTCTTGATGTCAAAGTTCTCGTCAAAGAGAATGCATAGCTAGAATAATAGTCGAGGGAGTGAACCACGATAGTGAAAATATGATTGCTCCTGATCTACATGTATGTCACATTATATTGTTACTGCCACAAGTAATTAGAATCATGCATAAATATTAGAACTGTGCCTGAAAAATCAAGAATCGCTAAAGCAAAAAAGTTGGGAATGCCGACCTTCCGATGAAAAAATTAAGGATTATGATTTTCAGAGCAGAAATACACGTCGTCTCAATAATACGGTTGTCCCATTAGTCTATTAGTCCCTGATTTGGAAATCCGGCCTCTTGACTAGGAACGGACCGGCGGGTTAATGAGACCTGACAGTACTAAAGTTTTTTTGCAACATACGCATGACCATCGAGCCAAAACTGAAAATAGCTACATTGAGTTCATAAGTTTTCTGTCATTGATTGATGGTAGGCATAACCAACGAAGTATGTCATTTCATTAAACTTACTCAAGATAATCTGGATTCAAACCATCAACAGCCATCCTAGTTTTTATGGCAGGAATTGGAACTCCATATTTCACCATATGGAAAAACCTAACATATCTTGGATGCTCGCTGACAGGAATAGTAGAGTCGTCTTCTATAGGATTGTCGACCTGAAAACCAGAAGTGATTTCTATATTCAAATGTGATGTATAATGCATGCTACATTTAAATGCGAATATAGAAAAACATAAAGTAAGCCATTGGTCTCCGTGGCACAGTGGTTAAGTGTTTGGTCTAGCGATCTTCTGATCCAGAGGTCGAGCCACGAAAGTGTCATTGGAAGTCGTCAGGAAAGGCATCCGGACTTACACAACGCTCCAGATTAAATTGTGACTATGTCAGCACCGTGCAAGCCCCCAGTATGGGGGAGGGGGAGTAGTGACGTTAAACAATTCCATTAATGAAAAAAACAATTATAACAAAAGTAGGATATAAGGAAAAAGTTAAAGTCAAGAAGCTGCCTTAGTACCAGTCAGGCTAACACTCAGGGCGTAACCCATTGGGTTATTGCCCATTTGATTTTGTTTGTGCGAATATTTGATTGTGTTAACAGAACATGAATATAATAGAATTAGTCATTCAAATAGTTACTGATGATGTTAACATATTATGTTATCAGGAAATGACAATCGCGAGAATGGCCATTCATTCTCCAAATCAGTTGGGCCACTCCAGTGTGCTGCATCGACGCCCTGACAATTGTCAACTTCAAACAACACTCTCGGGGCTCGATCACAGGACCACAAGGCCACTGTGCTACATAGTATGATACGTAATACGAGTATATCGATATGATTATTCAATTCTATCCTAAGAAATGCACAACACAGCTAGAGAGAAACCGATACGAACGCTCTATGGTCATATTTTTCTCAGAGACAAGCGACATTGGTGGAAAAAAGCTCTTATTTGTCAGCCAAGTTAACAAGAGAAGAGGATATACGATAATTGTTTGGATGTGAAACAATAGAAAAAAAGGCTTTGAGCTGGGGATCCATGCACCATTTCACATAAAATATAGCCGTACTAGGCATGCACACCGGTATACTATTTATTGGGATAAAGAATATGCATCTTTATCGGAAGTCTCGTGTGATTCATTTCAAGTAAATCAGCGTCAATTAAACATTGCGCAATGTCACATCAGCTAAAAAGAAACCCGATAAGATTCACCAATGATGTAGTACTAGGAATTAAATTCAATCGAAGAATTTCAATGTGGCGAAATTGTGCAAGTTTTATAAACAGAAAAGACACTGCAAAGTGCAAATATATTGGATCTAAAATGACAGCATATAAAAGCAAGAATGCATGCAAGGTCATAGTAGAGCCTACAATGTGCTTGTCCACGCATGAAAACTGATGAACATGTAAGCATTCATTAAGGCAAGGGCTACATGACAAAGATCTAGGCTATGGTAGCGAAGAGCCAATATAAAGCATACATTTTGTATTACTAACTGCACTATCCAGTGCACTGAGACACAATTCTAAATTAGACGAAGTTTCATACTTGTAAAATGTACATGCACAACAACATAGATTCACAGTAAAATCAAGCATATATTCAAATAATGCCAGTGTTCACTGTCTAGGTCATGTGCATTAATTCAAAAACTGTGGCCATTTTTTCTCTGAGATCCATTTAGTCAATCACAGATTTTACTAATTTTTTCCTGTAGATTCCAATTGTCTGAATTTATTTCTCTGTACGCGTGAAAACCATTTTATGATGTTAAGAGATAGACATTTTATTAAAAAATTAAGTGTCATAAAATCTAGACGTTTCGGAATTCTGCTGATTCTTCTGATCTGATTAACTTGTCCCCATCAGAAGCCTGTTCGCACGCCTCTTGAAAGCATCAAGATTGTAATGGTCAGGGAAAGTGGTCTAGGGAAGCTGATTCCAAGGATGTGCCGTGCGAACAAAAAAAGCTTTTCGAGCGTACGTGCGCGTTCTAGGCTCACATGATAGCATGTGAGTGCATTAGCTCTGCATGTGCTTTTGTAGAAGATCTTATGTTTGGGTACGTACTCATTTACTGCAGAGCTACTTCTACCGAAATAGCATCAGTAGAAGAGATTGAGTGAAGCAGCATCCCGCCTGACGGAGAGCGGCTGCAACTCGTTAGCAAGTTTTTCACCCATTGATTCAAGTCTTTCAAGATAAGATTCTTGACACGTTTCTCTACCCGCTCAATGAGGTTGAGATGTGTTTGTGGGGTGCCGGCCCACAGATGACTACAATACTCCATCAGAGGACGAATAGTGGACTTGTAAAGATAGCAGACAGTCTGTGGTTGAAGATAGCTTCTGGCACGATAGAGACTACCAATGCGTTAAACTGCCTGCTTGCTAATGGATTGGATGTACGGTTTCCATGACAAGTCTTTCGAAATCATCATTCCAAAAAGGGAGATGGAATCTTGTACTCTGATCCTATTATCTTACATCTTGATGCTATGATCATTATCATCTCCTGCAAGTCGCGAGTGCAGAATACTCTGAGTTTTTGAAGGATTGAAGGAAACAAGGCATTTGACGTTCCATTCTGTGACCCTGCGTAAGTCGTCATTAAGAACATCGCATAAGCGTTGACGTTGCTGAGTGTTCTTAGCGAGTCGCTCATTGGATTGGAGAGTGTCGCCGTGTCATCTGCATATATCACCAGTTTACTCATTAGGCAGTCATTGAGGTCGTTGATGTACAGCAGAAAAGTAGTGGGTTCCAAAATTGACCCTTGAGGAACTCCTGCATTGACAACCTTGGTGGATGACTTTTGGCCATCTAAGACGACAGATATCTGCCGGTCACTAAGGACAGAAGCAAGAAGTTGCAAAGTTCTGCATACCAGAAAGTTTGTTCTGAATCTGACTTAAATATTCAGGTATATTCTAGAGCACGAAAAAGAAGGCGGGTGTAGTGCTCTGAGGACACAAATGAATTTAGTGTAGACTATAGTCCACGGTAGGCATTAATAGGGTAAGCAGCAGTTGCGTCGCGTGCTCCCAGACCATAGGCCTTTGCTCCATAGCGGATTCCTATATTTCTGCAGCAGACAGCATGAACTGCATAAAATAATTAATTTGACGCTATCTTAATTTAAGTGAATTTTCAAACACTTGTACAAGTACATGAACATTCAAGTCATGCTGGCATCCATGACTGCAGAATGAAATGAAATGATGTGAGTAATAGATACAGATATTTAAATGAAAGGTACACTGACGTCCATAGACTACCCAATGTAGACTATTCTGCATGTGAATTGTGATTCACTGAGTCCTATGTGACGGCCTCTTTTTCTGAACAGCCTTATAAGCATGCAATCCTAAGCTGTTGTTCGTCAATACGACTCTTGTTTTCCCAAGATTTTAAACGTCAAATGACAATGAAAATGTGATGTCGATTTCTCACATGACGCTTGATCGCCTTGGTGAGATTAGAGAACTTTCACTCTCGAGGAGGCTCTCGTCAACGCTGATGTGTTTATTATAGTCTGTCAATCACTTACATGTTTCAAATTTAGGACTGCTAAAATGTTTTTTGTGTTCCTCCTCATATTCTATCCCTTGAGAGTGGTTTAGTTTTTATTTCAATGCCATGAACTTCGTGTAAGATGGTTGGAGTTTTCTGCATAATCCCTCGGACGACTGGCCGGTGTAGAAAATAACCACTGTTGAAATCGCCGCCATAAACATAACATCACCAATATGCCTTGAACCATTGTCTCTGACTGAATCGTACATCAAATTATGGAAACTTCATCGCTTTATCTTTCAGCGGTTTCTCACCTTCCGACCCGACATTCAGCCATTGGTGAACGCAGACATGACGATTCAACGCGTCATCATCCCCAAAATTTGGCGAAGCCACGAATAGGGAAAATTTGCGCCTCTCTCTATCTGAATCTATGAATTTTTTCTTACATTGTTGCAATGTACTTTCATCTGTGTTTCTATCGGGAGAGGACGACTCTATTTATCGAGCTAAGCGCATACGCTCCACATATCACACAAATCTCTGTGATTTGCTGTGAACACATCCCCGTCTCATTGTGATTGCTTGAAGATTCCTGCAGTTAACAGCTGAGCGCTGGCGCTCGGAACGTATTTGGGACTAGTGACTTGAAATTGTAAAGTGTATGTAAAGTTGTAAACGTGAAGATGCTCTCAAGAACAAAAAAATCAAAATTTTTTGAACTTTTGTTTTATGATCGTAAACAATTATTTTTGGGTATGCGGTGAAGGCCTCGCAGGCACGCAGACGACGCCACTGGTAAGCAGCATACTAGAATCTAATCAAAAGTAGTTGATCAAAATTAATCAACTCTGCGTTGCACTAGACAAGCATCACAACTATTTTCATGGAAAATTCAGTATCTGTCTTGCTAATTATTTGGTCAATTTTGTTATCAATAATTTACTTCCTGATTGGTGAAAATACTGCTAAAAAAAGATCCACGTTTGTTACCTGCTATCATCATTTATCGATGACTAATATCAAGATAGCATTAAATATCTTTGATTTTATTAATGTCATTTCAAAATGACTTCTTTATGTAATTTAAGTTTTGTTAAACAAAATAAGTGCCAAATATTCAAGAATGATAGAAATATTAAAACTGAGTTCATATTTACAGCAAAATTTCAAGCTGCTGTAGATCATAAGTATTTTATTCAAGGGACAAGATATTGATAATATGGGAGTCATAACTACGGCTAGAAAAGCAAGCGCGTCTTGCGTTAGTATACTCCCATTTATGAACACGCATGAGAATGTGAATTCAACTCTGACTGTTGTGATTTGATGACCCATCGTCTAGCCAAAACGGCATTGCACCCTCACGGGTTTCAGGTCAGAATGGTCTTTTTTAAGCTGTCCAAGGGAAAGCAACAAAATAAATGTTAATAACAGAACCGTCTTCATCAACATCCAAAACTTCGGTTCTATCAAAATTTTAGCCGAAAACTCAATAGCCTCCGACAGTTCGAACGAAGGCCTTTTTATGCATGCTTCCACGAACTGTCACAAACTATAGACTTTCGCACTAAAATTTGAACAGACCAGAACAGAGCTGTTCTGTACAGAAGCGATGATCATTAAATCCATTAATAGAATCATCCTCTGAGAGATGATCATGGGTGTTTATCAGGAAGGCTCATATCCTAAACATCGACGTCTAACTAGCGTTTGTCTCCTGATAGACATGATCACTAGTACAACTAGGGTACCTGGATTCGAATACCAGCGTGGAATATGAGTCAATGACATTGAATTAAATATTTTGTTTATCTACTTTTTAGGTTTGCTAGAAGTGTGATTAATACGAAATCGACGGCACATCGAGCAACTCATTAAGTGGGCAAAAAGGAATTTCTAATACCTTACAGAGATAGGAAAAAGTCGTTCGTCGTTTGCGGATTAACGTGAGTTCCAGCAAAGTGCTTCGATTGCCAAAATTCCTGCAGATTCGAAGAATTCAGATCATTGCGCACAAGTTTTCTCCATAATGTTGGCCCTTCCAATCATTATTAAAAAAAGTAGCAGGCGTACGAAAATTAGTTCACTTGCTGTTTTCACATCCTCTCCTCGGTATTTCTCACTGTGTAGTGCATACACTGAATCGAATGTTAGCCAAGACAGCGATGTGTGTTTTGGTGTGTGCGAAGTGATATCACAGCACGCACGCATCTCTCACTGGTTCTGGTGTACTCTGCTGACAGCTTATTATTTGCCATTTCCATTAGCAAGCGATACACGAATTATCCATTTAAGAAGGAGCAAGTTGTCTAATTCTGTGATGTGCCATTTCGATATTAAGGTTACACGAAACCCTTCCTTTCTAAGAAGCCGAAGCGCGCGCAGATGAATCTAATTTTGTGGTCTAAGCATTCATATTCGTAAAGAACGGATGGAACTATTATTTGTCAAGCAGAGTCCTATAATAGGGGATTACGAGAGTGGGAGCATTGGGAGTACCAGCATTGGTTAGAAAATGGATGAGTTAATTGATGATTATTTTAATGTTTCAAAATCTTTAATATTATTTTTAAAATTTTGATTTAATTTTGATTGGAATTTAATGTTTTTAAAAGTAGTCAAGCGAGTAAGAAAATAGAAGAAAATAAAGAACTTTTTGTTTCATATTTCTGTCACCAATATCCTCTTAAGTAGCCGATCAGAATCTAATCAAAGCTAATTGGTCAAAATTCAGAATTAATCAACTCTACGTAGGACTAGACTAGTATCACACCGACTTCCATGGAAAATTCAGAATCTGTCTTGCTTATTATTTGGTGGAGCCTATCATCATTAACTAGCTTTCAACTTAATCGGTGCATTCGGCATATCGAAAACGTCGATTTCAGATGAATTTCAGAGAATTGTCGGCCACCGTCTTCCGATCAATCGGTAAACGGCCGATTAGCAAAATCACTAATTCGTTCGTATATTATCGATACGGGAAATTCGATTATGAGAGATTTGCAAAATTTCAAAGAAAAAGATTACGTAATTGTCGCCATCGCTTTTTTCCATTGTGCATAGCTGAAGACATGCCTAGGCAGGAGGTTCTTCAACGTTGTTGATATTCAGCAAAGGAAAGTATTAAAAAATCACTCCCACTTGTGTTATGAAAATTACATTAAAATTGGTTTTCCAAGGTACCCGACGGGTTTGAAAATCTGCATCTGCATACTGATTTTGATGAGAAAATGCAACTTTATTGGTTTGAATAAGCAAGCTATACTTGAAATTAAGCAGCATTGATTTGAGACTATGCCAGTGTGAATCAGCAATCATCGTATGTACACGTAGAGGAAAAACTATAAAATGCAAATGGAATAATTAAATATTGAGTTGCATCCTCAGTTGAAAAACGGAAAAGACCTGAATAGCTGCCATTTCATCCAACATCAGGATTCATCAGCAGGCATCGTTTACATGACTACAACATGAAGATGAGATTTTTAAATTGAAGGCTGACTGACATCATAATCCAACCAATAGTTTTCGCTTGATGCGTGGATGTTAAGTACTAGTTGAATGTGAAATTACACCTTGTGAATGAGACTTATTGGAAATTTGTTGATAAAAAAGTAAGATCTTCACGAAATTCGCGAAAATGTGATATAATTTGTAAGACATACACGTTACACTCAAAACAATGCAATCACACCCATGTTTAAGCATAAATATTTCTTTGCTACCTCAGTAATTGAACACAGAAATAGAAGGAAAACGAAGGAGATTTTCAACGTTAAAATGTGAAATAATTTGTAGGTTCCCTATTTAATGTTGCAGCCATGCCCGGGTCAATTTGAGGTTTGCGATTAGCAAATTATTGATATTTCGACGGCCATTCATTAAATATCACATTAAACACACTTTAAACGCACATAGTAGTTGGTTCCTAATAATTCATCTTCGTTAATATTGATTTCATAATTCACTAACCCCAGCAGTGTTGTCCACTATTTCGGGAACATTCTCGTCAACTGTATTCACTGTCGTTTCATTGGATTGCGCAACCTCGGGATTGGTTGCAGACGCTGCTGTTGGAGCGGTGGATGACGTCTGAGATGGAGCAGCCGCTATGTCGTCAAACCCTGGAATCGATCTGAGTCGACTTTCAAATATATCCATTTGCGCCTTCAAGTGCTGCATGGAAATGTTTATGTCACCCAGTTTCTCTTCATAATGGGCTGTGGACTGATTTAAAAAGTTAACTGTATGTGTTATGAAATTATTCAAGAAAGCAACTCGCTGACGTGGGTTTATTGCCTCCACCTGAAAACAAGAGAAGTAGTTTAAAATATCCGATCAATAATGGATAGAGAACAATTCGCATCATCAAACATTTAATTTTTCTGATGTTGAAAGTGTTGAAAAATTCCAGTGATTACCTTACATGAATCAATTTATATTATTTATTTAGAGTAATATCCTTATTCATGGATTTATATGTTGATGACGTCAGCAAAGAAATGCTGCAAATTTGTAGGCGACATCCAGTAGTCGGGCCAACTGCGAAAATGTAAATAAAAGTGAACTCGCTGAGTGAAAAATGGACGTGGACCTGCGAAAAGTTGAAATCACAAAATTCGTGTATTTTAATGAATTCGTGCTATCTAATGGAATAAATACTAGCTCACAAGATACAAAAGCAAGAACATTAATGATATCTAGCTATTATCTTCAATACATTTATCATATTATCAGCTAGTAGATGCTTGATAGTTATCACAGCGTCTTACATCTTGTAGCACGTTCAGCAAAAGAGTCAAATTGCTGTAGTCCGGCTGTTGCATGTTGCTAAAAGCGAGTGTTTATTTATCAAACAACCAAATGCAAAACTTTCAAAGCCATATCCAAAAAGTTTCCAGTAACTCCAAAAATGTCACTAAAAGAATAAAAGACTGCTTAACCAATTAAAGCCTCCTTATTTCCGTACCTACGAAGGAATTTCATGAAACTTGATTTGAATTATTTTCAATTCATATAGACGAAACAAATAAAATTCAAAATGATTTGAATATTGCCCGATATACAGGTGGCCTACATTGAAATTGATGAGGTCAATGTGTACAGTTGATTGAAACCTGAAATTCCCAACACAATTGCAGAAAGTAAAACAATGGTGGAGTCATTTGAAGATCTCGACATCCCCACTTCGAGATTGATTAGAATGATGTCAGGCTCTTGAAACACATTGCATGTTGCCTGCAAGAGAAGTTACAAACAGCTGAGAAGGATAGACGCTCGTTGCACTGAATTCACAAGCGTTAGCCACGCACGCTTTGGATAAGCTAGAATCGCATATAGAGCAACTTATGTATGATCTATGCGCATATTTTTGATATTGAGTTAAAGCGACACAGCAGGCCTGATAGAGATAGAAAAACACAATCCCAAGACTTGTGTAAACAAGTGCTTATCACTTGTAGAAATTTTTGCACATCTGGTGGCGTTGAGGTCCTATTTCAGCTCATTGACTTATCATTCACCATTTACTGCAGCTGGTCAAGACTCTAGATTATCCGAAAAGCTGAAATCAAGCGATGAGTGATCTGTTCATTGAATACATTCCTCACTTTTTACAAGCGGCTGTTACGTGCCATTGAACAAATTTGAAAAAGCATTCTTAGGAAGTGAATGATGAGATTTTTTGAAAAAAATCAGAATTTATCCCAGACGTGCAAAAAAGTTAAACAGCTCTTGATCTGACGTTTGAAAGACATATACAGAATTTTCTCTTAAGGGATACATGGTCCATATAATCTCTGAATCTCGAGGCATGGACAGTGAACATCGCAAAGAAATAGCCATCGAAATTCGATAATGTGCATGCAAAAACAATACATGTATTTCAATGGGCTAGGACGGACATGTACACTGAAAACAGTGTTATACTCAGTGAACACCTGCTGCCATTACAAAGTAGCTCATGAATGGTGGCTTCCTGTGACTGACATTGGCTAGGTACTGATTCCCTGATAAGTGATATGACAATATGTAACATAATTTACTATAACAACAGGATTTTACACCCCTTTTTGGTAGACCCAAAATCAGCCTTTTCAATTATTAAAATATTTTTCTATAGGTTCATATAAATTTTTCATGTTCTAAGAAGTAGGGCATTCCAAAAATAATGCACGGACTTTCTGACACATAGTCGTCATTTCTCATCATGAAGCAAGGCGACTTTATCCATGAAAATTGCACCATACCATGCCAAATTAACCTGAAATATTAAGTACTTCAAATATTTAATATCAGTCCCTCTTTCGACGATTGAGGTCAAAACATTACTGTAAGGCACGGACTACACAAGTCCGTTTCTGAACGGAATACTGTTGTTCGTAAAAATGGGAAGGAGCTCTCAAAAATCCTTCTGTACACTTAAATCTCGTGTTGGCAGCATCACTGCAGTCTCCTTGGCATGACCAAGCGTGACAACGAGATAGTTTGGTAGTAAGGTAGCATATTAATTTGATACTTAAATTTGTATATTAACTGAATTACTGCCGTTTATGCCATCCAATTAATATGTAGCACGATTAATGATGATAAATGACAAAAGAGGATCTCCTGTCGTCTCCTTCCGGCGTCACTTTTTTTCTCATACATTTATTTTTCATTCACATCATTTGGTAAAATTGTAAAGAATCTTCATTATACATGTAAATGCAACGTCCAATGTAACGTATTTTCTGTGATAAAAAATATGCGTTTTTGACTTTTGACGTTTGATTACCAAGTTCTCATACGTTAATGCTTGAAGGGGATATAGTAGGCCAACAAAATTTGCACAACTATAAGATTTGCATGCTGTTCATCAATAGGTGAGTCCACAAGTGATTTCGACGGCATGAATTGTGACGAATTCTAGGAGTCTTCCGGACTCTCTCAGAAAGCGGACTTCCCTACTAGGAATAACACCCTCCTTGGCCTTTTTCTGCAACATAACTCCTTTTCCTTCGACTACTTCCAAATAAAGCCCCTTAGGACAGGGCGATCATGCGTGTATTTCCGCAGACTGCGAAATCAGAAAATCCGTCACAAAACTCGGAAATCGATGAAGGAGAGCACCTTACGCCGTCCAAGAATGGTGCTACTGCCATACTAACATGTCCCTCAATGCTAACAAAACAGTTGGGATACTTATCAGTGCAAGGTAGAACACAATCCTGACCCTGTTTTCATTGGAATCATCTCAATATAGCAATTGAAATCTACTAAACTACTTGGAGTCATAACCGACAATCACCATACTCTCCGGGAACATGTTGAAATGTGCAAGCGCAAAGCATTTCAGCGGATATTTAGGCTACGAACACAGTCGACATGGTGGTAAGCACAAAGACCTCATTCTACTTTAATGATCCAATATAAGGTGTCTCTTTGAATACGCATCTCCCGCTTGCTTCCCTCACGATCAATCATAGAAAGTGTGGAAAGATGTGGTTAGAAAGTCACCCATCAGACTATAACAGTAACACGATGAGGACATGCCCTCAATGATTGCTAATATGAATAAACTTGTTCTCCAACATTTTAAAAAGATACAGCAGCAGCGTTACCCACACCATTATCTCATCCTTATAACTCAAGGACAAATTAGACAAAGGAACACCAGACAATGTGACCTTCTCAGTGCCAAATTAGATACTGCATGGATTTACGCCATGAATCGTTTATAATGACGGCAATTTAAGTTTTTAACACACGCGTGAAATGATTTGAATGTTGTTCTTACACTGAATGTCTATGTAGTGATGTACCTACCCTTGAAATTTGAGAATATGCCCGTCTCTCTCTCAGTACAATTGATAATCTCTTTAACTGCTGTGTCATTGCAGTTCTGAAATTCTTAATCATGGGAGTTGTAAGACTTGTGCACAAACTGAAAATTCACTTTGTTAATATAGACTAAATTTTATTAATTTTTTTGGTTGTACTTCTCCGACGGCAAATCCAATTTTATCGATCGACGGCTTTTAGACTTTCTTTGACATAGCTAATGGTAAGCATGTAGTGGTCAGTACTATGTTATGTAGATATCACAGTTAACTATGCCTTTTTTATGTGTTTAGCAGTAGGTCCTTAAGTCAATACTATGTAATTATCGTGATTTTATAGATTTCTTACCTGACTAGATATTTCTTGTGCCATGTTTCTATCTGTATAGCAGTAGGTCCTTAAGTCAATACTATGTAATTATCGTGATTTTATAGATTTCTTACCTGACTAGATATTTCTTGTGCCATGTTTCTATCTGTATGAATTTGAAGGACTTTGTAAATAGCTTGTTGCCTATCAGCATGAATTTTGAACTTGTTTGAACAGCTTTTTGTATTTTGGGCTTGACTGATTATTCAGTCTCTCGAGTTAAGCCTTTGGGTGAGGTTGTTGGTCAATACAAGCTCCTGAGATCGTTCGTTGGTTTTCAATTATCAACTTACAAGCTATCACCGGCAACAACATGTCAGTCAAGTTCTCGGACATTATTGAGAAGTACAATGGAGAAGGTGATTTCATTGAATGGTCTGACAAGTTGGAGATGGTTGCATCACTGCAAAAGATCGATGACTTGGCGAATTTTCTACCTTTGTTTTTGACTGGAGGAGCATTTTCTGTCTACAAAGGCTTGTCAGAGGAGACTCGCAAAGATTTTTCAAAGGTAAAATCTGCACTTATTGATGTTTTTAACCATGATAAGTTCACTGTGTATGAGTCTTTGATAAATAGAACACTGCTAATCAGTGAATCAGTAGATGTGTACTTAGCCGATTTGAAAAGAATGATGAAGCTTATTGGTTCAGAAACCAATTTAGAGTACTTGAAGTGTGCCTTCGTTTGCGGGCTTCCAATTGAAATAAAGCAACAGTTGAAGGCTGCTTGCTGTTTGTCTGAGATGACTTTAGAACTCATTCTGCAAAGAACTAGAGCTTTGTTGAAGTCAAAAACCTTTGAAACATGTTGTGTGACTGGAATGTACATGTAGATAGGAACGGCCATTCAAAATCACAAGTTGGTAGAAGGATCATTTGCTACAATTGTGGGAAGGAGGGACACACTAGGAATCGTTGTTCACTAATGCGGGAGAGGAGATGTTTTAAGTGTGGAGAAGTAGGCCACATGATAGGTAGTTGCCCAAAGTTGATGTCCGAAAAGGATGATCAAAAAAACGAGTAGGGGAAGCTGTTCACTATTGCGCAAGTGGCCTCTTCCCATATCATATTCGAGCGCAAGTTCCTTCCCGAGAAATTGAAGTCAATAACACCCTAACAAATGGAATGATTGATACTGGGTGCACCAAATCCATTGTCTCTCGAAATATGATCAACAAGAGTTGTATTTCGAATGAAAAGTCCATCGTGGTGATAATGGACGACAGTCAGATAGTTTGTGATGGTTCCTGCAAACTTGAAGTTAAGCTATTTGGGCGCATTATTGTGCTGGATTGCCTCGTCACAAAGATTGTGAAAGGCTTCGGAATTATTTTGGGTATGGACTTCATTAATGCTAGTGGCGGAATCATAGTGAAGGACAACTAAGTCACTTTTTTCAGTGAAATAAATCCCACTTTTGCCCTAACTTCAATGGAAAAGAAATCTTTTGAACAAGGCTATGAGGTCGTTACTTGTGATGGCATCACTCCGGAGGACTCGTCTATAAAGGATGAGCCCATTAGGATTGTTGACCAAGACTTCACCGCTACGTTCGAAGGAGGTAGGCGGGTTGTGAGATGGAAGTTTCTGGCTGAACCAGATCTGAGAAATTTAAGAAGCCAATATAAAATTCCAGATTCGGCAAAAGATGATTATTGCAGCGAGGTTGATGATTGGATAGAAAAGGGATGGCTAAAAAAGTATGAAGATGATTATGACGCTTTGATTCCATTGATGGCTGTCATTCAAATAAATAAGAACAAAGTGCGTCCAGTCATGGACTTTCGTGAGCTAAATGCCTACATATCGAGCCATACAGCAGAAAGCTCAGTGTGCTCCGAGAAAATCAGAAACTGGCGTAAGTTGGGAAATAATTTAAGTGTCATTGACCTTCGCAAAGCTTATCTACAAATACACGTTGATGAGGGTTTGTGGCGATACCAAGTAGTGAAGTATAAAGGATCAGCATACTGTCTGACGCGATTGGGATATGGCTTAAATGCTGCCCCAAAGATAATGACAAAAATCTTGCAATTTGTTTTGGGATCAGATGATTTAGTGCGTAAAAATACCGACTCCTACATCGATGATATCATCGTAAACAACGACTTTGTCGATAACTGCAGGGTCCTACGTGTTCTTGCCAAGTTTGGACTTGAAGCAAAGCCACCTGAGAAACTTCAGGGAGCCAGGGTCCTTGGGCTTATGATTGAGGAAAAGGGTGAAGTTTGTAGATGGAAGAGGGACAATGATATTTCGGGATTTTCGGATGTTATGACAAAAAGGCAATTATTTGCTTTGTGTGGAAGACTGACTGGACATTTTCCTGTGTGTGGATGGCTTAGGCCGGCATGTTCTTACTTGAAAAGGTTGAGTTCAGAAGGACATTGGGATGAGAAGCTTTCTGACAACGTAGTGGCATTAGTTGGAGATTTGTGCACTCGTGTGAATGAATTTGATCCAGTTCAGGGTATTTGGTCTGTTTCTTGTGTTGACAAAGGGAAAGTTTGGTGTGATGCTAGCAGTCTAGCGATGGGTGTAGCTTTGGAAATAGAAGGTCACATAGTTGAGGATGGGTCTTGGCTTCGTAAACCGCATGATGTTGGTCACATTAATCTGACTGAGCTTGAGTCCATTATTAAAGGCTTGAATCTAGCCGTTAGGTGGCCTTTAAAGGAAATAGAGTTAATCACAGACTCATACACAGTGAACCAATGGGTTACATCAATTCTATGTGGAGACAAGAGAGTCAAGACCAAAGGTCTCGGTGAAGCGCTTGTCCTTCGGCGCCTGTCCTTGATCAAAGACATCGTGTCTGAGTACTCATTGAACGTTTCAATCAAGTGGGTGAGATCCGAGGAAAACAAGGCGGATACTCTGACCAGAGTGCCTCAAAAATGGCTGCGACACAAGTGCTGCTCTTCAATTTTGCCAGCTTGCGTTCCGTTAGCTGAAATTGAGCGAATCCATGGTCTGCACCATTTTGGTATTGAGAAAACTCTATATTTTTTGAGTCGCCATTATCCGCATTTGGATGTTAATCGAACGCAGGTGGAAGACGTCATTGCGAAGTGCATTCCCTGTTCAAGCATCGATCCTCATTCCATTCAGTGGGACAGAGGCAATCTTGAAGTCGAGGACAATTGGACAAGGCTCTCCATTGACACAATCCACTACAAGGCCAAGCACTATCTGACGATCATTGATTGTGGGCCGAGTAGGTTCGCAATCTGGAGACGTTTGGCAAGCGAAACTTCTGCGTTGGTTGTTGCTGAACTTGGACAAGTTTTCAGGGAGAGAGGATCGCCTGACGAACTGCTCATGGATAACGCTACCATCTTTCGCTCCGAAGAATTCAAGAAGTTTGCTGACTCCTGGAAGCTGAAAGTTGTATACAGATGTGCATACCGTCCTTCAGGCAATGGTGTTGTGGAACGCAACCACAGGACAATTAAGCGAATGGCAGCAAGAACCCAAGGAGATGTGCTCGAAATGGTACACTTCTACAACTTGGCTCCAAAAGCAAAGAACAGCCTCTCTCCAAGTGAAGAAATTTTCAACTACAGCTGGCGGTATCCGTTGATCGAGGATGATGGTGGCAAGCAGATGCAAAATATTGACTTTCAAATCGGGGATCCTGTGTTTGTGAAACCACCAAATGCTAGATGCACGACACAGTGGGAATTGGGAGAAGTGACCAATATCACAGGCAATTTGACGGTGGAAGTTGATGGAATCCCACGACATGTGTCAGACTTGAGAAAGGCGCCTGGTCATGTTTGTCCGAGCCAACCAATTTCTCCAGCCTCTTCTATTCAATCAACATCTGAATTTGTTGAAGTCCATCCGGAAGCTGAACCGACAGCACTGTCCGAAGTGGTACAACCTGACTGTTCGGGGAATGGTGATTCGAAGAAGTCAAGTGAGGAGCAGGTGACATCATTTTTTGAATGTCAGAGACCTAGACGATCCAGACTTACTCCAAGTCATCTCCGTGACTTTGTATTGTAGCGTATTTGTAATCTTGAGATCAAGGGGTGGTGTAAGACTTGTGCACAAACTGAAAATTCACTTTGTTAATATAGACTAAATTTTATTAATTTTTTTGGTTGTACTTCTCCGACGGCAAATCCAATTTTATCGATCGACGGCTTTTAGACTTTCTTTGACATAGCTAATGGTAAGCATGTAGTGGTCAGTACTATGTTATGTAGATATCACAGTTAACTATGCCTTTTTTATGTGTTTAGCAGTAGGTCCTTAAGTCAATACTATGTAATTATCGTGATTTTATAGATTTCTTACCTGACTAGATATTTCTTGTGCCATGTTTCTATCTGTATGAATTTGAAGGACTTTGTAAATAGCTTGTTGCCTATCAGCATGAATTTTGAACTTGTTTGAACAGCTTTTTGTATTTTGGGCTTGACTGATTATTCAGTCTCTCGAGTTAAGCCTTTGGGTGAGGTTGTTGGTCAATACAAGCTCCTGAGATCGTTCGTTGGTTTTCAATTATCAACTTACAGGAGTGGTCAATAAACATCAGCCATGTGCAAAAGTGAGGTATCTGTCTCTTCGTAGGTTAGCATTTTACAACAGAGCAATGAGTGCAATTTTTTTACATGACTTGAAAATTTAATTAAATTATGCAAAAAATGCAAATTTCAATATTTATCATCTGATATATTGCTGAAAGCATGCAAACTTATGCACAAAGATCGAGAATTCCAGAATCAATACCTTCTTGATAGCATACATTTTGACCAGTGGTAAAAATTTGCTGTGGGTGTCTCCGCAAAAACTACTTCCTAAATCAAATCGACTGACAAAAGAGCCTTTATTCAAATTGTAAACGACTGAATCTACTCCGACAATTATTGCATAGAGGTCACCACTTATAGCATACCTTTGTATAGTCCAGACCAACAGGCACTCCGTCGAGATCCATATCATCAAAGTCAGACTGGGAACGGGATAAACTGAATGAAAAACCTAGCGAGTTGCGAAAGTTTAAAGCACAATATTAACGTCAGTATTCAAACAATATCATATGTAATTTTTTTCATAGCCAAAAATATATTTCAGATGATCGATTTTTATGAGCAGACTATATATATGTATGTAAATATAGCCTATTTGTGAAAATCGGCTTATGATCACTAAAAGGGCAGCACATGCTAGAAGCATCATCTCTTCCACTGTTTCTGAAAATGATTGAGAAAAATTCAAACTCATTCCGATAATATGGTATCACAAATTCTTGACATAACTAGGGAATTTTTTTCAAAATTATTAGCATTCAGTACAAACACACTACCAATTTATCAAAATAATTTCATGTTGAAAGTGAATGTCAGTTTAACAGTCGTCACCAAATATATTTAGGTTAATACTTGTTTTCTTTCCATAGACCAAAATAAGTAAGTTCAAAAATTTCAATTGCTTTTCATATTGCTCTGAAAATATAAATTTGGCTTGAGGTAGACAGAATAATGTCAGGATGATTTGTGGATCTGTTCATTTCTTGTTCCTATTCTCCTATAAAGTACAAGGATTTAATAAGACCCTTGCATGACCGTTCGAAGCAGTTGTTGGAGCTCCTTGAGAATATCCCATCCATAGAGTAGTGATCCCATCCTTGCATATTTCCACAAGGACATGCTTTCATTGCTGCACAACTGTACAGAAAGTCTAATGTTCGCCAGTTCCCATGACAACTGCCGGGGACATGACCAATGAACTACCGCAGTCCCTCGATCCGCATTCAACTCAATTCATCAATACGGAGATTGATTATTTCACGCCTGCGAAAATCCGGCTCTTGCCAAATTCCTTATAAAAATAAGGCTGCTGTTCGCAGTTCAATATACATTTTAATTGCATCAAGCGAAGTTCACATGCATGAACGCTGATCGAAGGAGGAGGCATTCTGAATATGGTAGCCTCAGAGATATTTAATTGTTTAAAAGGGCTAGATGAGAAATAGATGCCTAAATTTGAACTGTTCTAGTACGGTCCTTATCAAAGACAATGGATAATATACATAATCATATACATAATATATACATAATCTTTGGTCCTTATCGTGGCAAAAAAAGCATTACGGCAATGGGGCGAAATTGCTGTTTTGTCGGCTGTACGGTGTGCAATGCGACAGAAAGCCTTGGAAATGGCACATGATATAAAGCACAATTCACTGATACTATATGATAAGTTTCAAGAATATTCATTCAGCAGTTTCTCTGAAAAAAAATGTTAAAGATGAGAGCGGTGATGCAGCAATTGAGTGCAGTACTATCAATTTGGAAGAAAAAATATTCACTTGAAGACTGATGAGTATTGATAAACACACAACTCCCTCTGTAGAATTCATGACTAACAAATTCAGTGAGAATCCGAATATTACACCGAGCAATTGGCTATTAATAATTAGGCTCATCCATGTCAACAACGCTCTTCAAGTTATTCACCAAGCTGAAACTATGGCCCCATGTATTGCAAATAATATAATTAACAAAGGGCATTTTAGGTCCAAATGGAATCGATCATCGGTTGTCTTTCAATGTCAAAGATGTTGTCAATGTGCATTAACATGCGTAATATGTGTTGTTTGCTTCTATTTGCTTGAGCCAATTTTATATCAAATTTTCTGATAATTCATATATTATTTTTTCTGTTTTATCAGGTAATTTCTTACCGCAAAATTACATTTACACGTTAGATTATTGCCAAGCTTGGCAATCGCGTTTGGCGTGGCCGGGCAAAGTTGGGCACAGCAACGATGTACATGTACAACCATATGACCAGGCTTCGTACTTATTGCAAATTACAAAGAAACAATCTGCATGATCAAAAGTAAAGCTAGACGCGGCTCATTTTTCTGTTCAGAAAAGTCATTTAGTCATGTATTAGGTGAATTGTAGGTGAAATTCACTCTGCTTTTATCTAAGAATGAAACAATTGGTTTTCATTTGTGCTATTCCTATATATAACATGCGCTCTCAGATTTAATAATCAACTCACATAAAATAATGCAATGAAGTCTAATTGAAAGAATTGTATCAACAGGGTGCTCTTTACATAATCTTTGCTCTTATGAGCTTGCAAGACATCTGAAGAAGTAGAATAGACTATTATTTGTTGCAATTTGGACACAGTTTTCAGACATATATAAAAATCTTTGATTTATTATTAAAATGCGTTTTGGTTCTGTTAATTACTAAAAAGAGGTAATGAAAAGGAAAATTTGTTGCTCGCCTACAAATATTTTCAAATTTATGCAATATCAGCTGATTTTCACTGGTTTCGATGCACACAAGGTATTTTTCCTATCTAGCCCTAGGCCTAATATTAAATATCTTTGGCTAGCCTGCATCGATGCAGCAAAACTTGTCATAACTATTTCCTCGAGTGTGGACCCTCCGTAACAATCAAGTTTCGTTACATGGAACACAAAAAATGTGGGAGAGTATTTCTACAAAGTTTGAGCGTGATCCTCGATGTGACCGTACTCCGCTTATGTACGGGCGGCGGGCGCACTGATTCATGTGCTCGACTGATGCGGAGCCTTAATTGTCCCAATAGGAATATTTGCGGTTCTCTTTTGACCGTTCTTTTGAAAACAACGATCGAATAAACCGCGCATTTCGAATCTGGCTTTATTAAACGTATAGCCAGAGGAAACACGCGCCATGGGGGTTCGCCGAGTATGAAGATTAGTCTTTGACTGATATCTCTTTCTTTCAGAATCACGTTTATGAGCTGAAAGCGTTTATTAATTGACATGGAAGCAACTATCAGGCAACGACGGGCAATGCCGATCGTCATTTCTTTCATTGTCCTTATCTATCACCCAGTTTTCGCAATAACATATTTAGCATATGCTATAGCAATATATAACGATGCTGCCCGTCATTGTCAGTTAAGAGGCATTTGAGTGAATTCTCATATGACTGCTCGATCGTCATCTGAATTTAACAGGTTCTAACCGCGTGAGACCCTGCATTCCATGGGCAAATCCAATTTATTCCACATTTCTGTCTTTTCAACTAATTATTACGATCTCGCGGTCTATTATATTCGTGAAAATTTGCATTGCACCGAACACGAAAATCTTACTGGCGACCACACCAAATAGAAACTTTCCATAGAAATCTAGCACTTTAAAAAGCCATTTTAATTTCATGAGACTGGCAACTTAGGGTGAATATACTTGCATGCATAAAACAAAGTGACCAAAATGCAATGTATTGCATATAATCTCATTTGACCGAGACCCGCTTTGTCCTCTGACCGAGATCTTCAATTTCATGTCCTCTGACCGAGATTTTTTAGGGTCTCGGTCAAAGGATATTTTCGAAGTTTTTGAGAAGTATAATCAATGCAAATGAAAAACTTCTTTTGCATAGATGTTATCAAGAGCATGGATCCCTCCTATAGCATCTGTATGAAATTTTTGGGAATATTCAAATTCTCTGGACGAAAAAAACGGATGAAAATATTTTTAAATCAATATTTCTCACTTGTAACGGCACCAAACTGAATTTTCTTTACGGATTTATAAACTAGCACACTATGATTCGTTTAGTGCAAAGCGTTTGATGGAAAAGTCAATATTCTTCGAGAAAAGGTACCTCGGTCAGAGGACATTTTTTTCATTGGACAATGGAAACCCAGTGAAAGTTCAATTATTAATGTTAGATACAAAGTTTAAAATTAGATTGATCTTCTTCTTTCAGATGATGTAAATATTAGTGGGTGTATTTGAATGTAGCTAATCGAAAATTCGTGCTGACGTGGGAGTATACCTACCCGGCCAACAAAAAACCTGACTGCTACGTAGCAGCAAGGTAGCGCCGCTACCTATTGATTCGTAGCAGATACGTGGCATTTGGCGCACAGCTACGTAGCAAAATTACCGTATGGCAACCTATCTGCTACCTTGCAGCTACACTAGACGAAATGACTTGCTAAGTCTTACTAAGTCTGATCAGATTCTTGCAAAGTCTGATAAGAACTTATTTCATTTAAGATCTTACATTTCCTGACAGAAAAAGTTACCACTTTTAATAAGTCTATTTTTTGCAAAATAAGATCTTTTTTCAGATCTACAGCTGATATTGAAATTAAAAAAAAAAAGAACTGAAAAAAAAAAAAACCCGAGTCCGATTTAAGTGCGAAGATCAGACGATATCAATGGTTTTAGTTCTTTAATGATCTTTGCGAACACATCATGCACTATATATATGTAGAGAAACGCAAAATATAAGAGACTTTTTTTTTCTCAAAAAGACAAATAAAATCACATCAATCTGATCAGATTTGTCTATAAGACTTACACACCTGGTAGCTTTACTGGTCTGTTCAGAAAGAGAAATCAGAAAACCTTAGACTAAGTATTTAAGTCTGTCATTTCGTCTAGTGTACTTTAATGCTACCTTGCAGCTACTTGAATGCTACCTTCGTTACCTTAATGCAGCTACTTTAATGCTACCTTCGCTACCTTCCCAGTAAACATGTGACGTCAGCGGGATGTCATGACGACGTCATTCCAGGATGGCCCACGTACGTCTTATTTGACAGTAAAAAAGACGTCACAGCGGAGGCATCACAGGACGGCAGTATGACATCCCGCCGGGACATCCCACGTACGTCACAGCGGAACTCTCACAGGACGTCAGTCTGACATCCCGCCGGGACATCCAACGTACGTCACAGCGGAACTCTCACAGGACGTCAGTCTGACATCCCGCCGGGACATCCAACGTACGTCTTCAAAGTGCTCCTACGAGACGTCCTAATGAGTCTCTTGACATCGTGATAGACATCCCATTACCATACTTAAAACTAGTTTCAATCATTTACCCAATTATGAAGATAACGAAAACATTGGAATCATCTGTGGATAATTATATTTTCGCAAATTATCTAAGTATTTCTGTTTGCATACACGTTCCACTTGAGACAAAAACAGACGCTGATGAATCACGGATATCCTTCTTCGATATTTCATTGACCTTTTGTAAGCACGACGTACCTGAAGTAAGAAACAGCAAAATTTTAATTAGATCACACAAATTAGGCATAATTAGGCATACATATACAACGCCCAAAAGAGAAATCACTGTATTAGAATATCAATATCTAATATGATGAAATTGCTCATCAGAGGTATCGAAATGCATGCCTATTGAATTTGAGTCACCGTAGAGAAGATGCTTCGACATGTAGGCATATAGGGCCTACATTGAATATGAACAATATATAATTCTGTATAGTTCGTAAAATATAAAATTTCTTTCATTGACATGAGGCACAACTAATCCAAAATAAAAGTTTCTTCATGCTTGTTGCCTGAAATCTAGAGGCTATCGAAGTTAAATTATAAATTGAAGACATAATTAGAAACTAAAACTAGACTAAAATTTAAAAAACATCATACATTTTAAAATTCACATTGTCATTATATTTTCGGATATTTATCGCCTGTAAATTTTGATCATGAATTTTAACATGATTTAGCATTAATACTGTACAACCCAATAAAATTTGACATTCATATGATGAGAGAATTCCTTGTTTAGATAGTATTTCCTCTGTTTTTCAGCAAATGCGGGACAAGCGACCATCATCTTCCGGCTATAATTTATTTACACATAATCAATTGCACAATCATGATAAAATCAATCATCATAATTATCAATAAATAAAAAAAGCCACTATTTTGATAAAATTAAAAACTAATTCTGCACAATGTCTTTCGCCCACTCTTATTCAAGTGCAAACGTGGACTGAATATAAAATGCAAAATCTAAAATCATATAAGCTTACTTCTGCAGTAATATATCTATTAACAATCCTTTTGTTCATAGATTCATTGCTGTAGAAGTATGATTTCAGATTTTGTATTTTATATTCAATCCTGCATGTTTGCACTTGAATAAGAATGGACGAAATGCATTGTGCAAGAATTAGTTTTTAATTTTATCAAAATGAATTTAGTGGCTTTATTTATAAACTGAGTAAAGGAGAATCATTTTTTAGAAATCATAATTATCATCAAATAATAAACGTTTTGTTCTATTTACAACATAATACGAAACATAATGTTTTATTATAATTAAATCGAATATAGGCCTATTTTACGTAGCCCAGAATGTGTTGCTAACCTTACAAATATGCAAATTATAATATTGTCATGTTTCCAGGCTAAAAATCCAGGTTAGCAAAAAATACATTGCATCCGATACATTCATGAGCAAAAGCAAATTATTTATTCATTCATTTTCGCAATAATTGATAACATTCAACAAAATAAGCTTATTTGAATATTATTCAACAAAACTTGTGTATGTGCATGCATTACGATATTGCAAACTGATATGTGTGACGTACAATCGTCCAATTATTCAAATATACAGTAGAATCATAATCATTATCTAGATTTGCTTAATAAGCTTAGATACTTGTACCTTACATTATTACATTGTTACAGTATATTTAAATTATTCACTTACGTAAAAAAAACAATGCACAATCATAACATTTTGATCGTCAAAATGGTTGCCTATGCATTGTCATTTATAATCCTATGGTACAAACTTCAGTATTTTGCAGAAAACTTGAACTATTATATTGATGATCACACAACAGTTCAATAACAGGAAGATGAAAATGTTCGAATAGCAGCGTTCCTTTTTAAGCATGGCAAAATGTATGTAAAGCCTCTAATTATGATAAATTATCTTCGGCGGGAGGAATTAATCTGATTCCAATTCGAGAGCCACGAAATTTGAAACAAATTAATTGATATCAGATGATGCCATGTTTTATGGACAATTAAAATGATTTTTCTTTTATTTTTGCGATTTCATGAATTAGCTTCAACATTTATAATAATTTCGTGAAAATAAGCTTATAACTCTCCACTGCGTATAGTTAATTCACTTAAACTTAATAAGAAATGAAAAGAGTAGACATCTCACCTGTAAACTCCGGCAATTGATGATATCAATCATCGAAAAACATTTTGTTGTACTGCATTAGACTATTTTCTTGTCAGAGATCACGAGATGACATTCGAAGCCCTGGTTTTCAGCGACTAATGTAGGAGATAAAGTCAAGTCACTAAATATGAGGTGAACCAAATCACAAGATGTTTTGTAAGATGATGAAGACAAAACCTTAGTCGGCAACTGCTGGTCTGCAACTTGAAAATAGAAATAAATTATCTGTGAATTGATTGTGGAGGTCGAATATGGGTGGTGGATTTAAGTTCCTCCAAATGTCCAAAGGAAAGGTGCTCGAGGCGTCGTTTAAGAAAATTTGGTCTAAGTCGTAGACTTATCACTAAAACCGTATCGCAAAAATGAATCACGTTCGATGCGCAGTGCGAGTAACATGAATGAAATGAAGGACTGCTTGCACGTTTCCTCTCGCTGTCATGTGATTATCGATAGTGACGCGTTGATTGAAGGTCATTCGCCCAGGCGGCAGTAGGGAAATAATCCGTGCGCAGTTCTCCTCTATTCAGAAGTGAAATACGAGGGCTGCACTTAATGACGTGACCGCCAACGCTGGGATTCTTGTAAATCATCGAAAGACAGACTCATTCCATGCAACGAGTACGGGCACGAATGAATCCGAAAAAAAGATCCGTTTAATTATGGTATTGAACTATTGCAATTACAAGTATTCTATTCCAACTGCAATCGCAAAATTGGGATTCATCAAATGCCCTGCGATAAACATGAATCGTATTTTGAAAGAAGCAATTTTCTGCGACCGTGTTGTAATTTTATTCCCAATATTTCGGCTTAGCCTTTATCAAGGGATGCAGAAAAGGAAATTATACAGAATTTATAATAACAGATACATCGATTTTAGATAAAAACAAAGCAGAAAACAGATTGATGGGAGAATAAGAAATAGAAGAAGAAAAAAGAGCTGATAAGGAAACAGAAGAATAAAAGGAAGATAAATGACAGAAATGAGGAGACAGAGTAGAGGAGGAAGAATGAGAAATCAAGAGAAAGGAGAGGAGGAAAAAGAGAAGTGAGAAGAGATATGGAAGAAGAAGAGAAATGATGAATTGGAACAAGAGAAGAAAATGAAGAGAAGTGGGGAGAAATAGAAGAGGAGGAAGAAAATAATTGAGTTGAGAGATGAATAGAAGTAGGGAGAAAGAGAAGAGGAAAGAAGAAGAGAAATTAGGCTATGACAGAAAATCATTATCAGAAGAAAAAGTATCAAGAAAAGCGAGGAGAGAGATAAAGTGAGTGAGAGAGCGAGAATTCGAGAATGGAAATTAAGAAAGATAGTCCGAAAACTTAGTGCAATTAAGTGGAAATTATTCATCATAGCGTAAACGTCATAATTTCGTAACTTATCGTGGTTGTGGCTCATTGATCATGTTTGTGGTCATACTTTGGATGTCACAGTGACGTCATACACAGGCGGTCATTCTGACGTCTTTGATGGGAGGTCACTGTGACATCCCGTTCTGGTCATAGACGTCTCAGACGCATGATGACATCAATGGGACGTCACTATGACGTCACAATGTTTACTGGGTTGCAGCTACTTTGATGCTACCTTCGCTACCTTGCAGCTACTTTGATGCTACCTTCGCTACCTTGCAGCTACTTTAATGCTACCTTGCGGCTACTTAAATGCTACTATTGCTAACACTCGAATGCTAGTATGGCTTGTAGTTCAAATGTTACTTACTAATGCCACCTCACCTCAACATCTGCTATTGCGTTTTTTAGTTCTGCACATAAAACCCTCATACAGCTGTGCATCACAGATTTCATTCGAAAACAGACAATATATAAATAAAATTTATTATAATCATTGGGTGCGGATGGAACAGTCTGTCATCGTCTCTCCAGACGCCGTGGAGCCTGGTTCATCCAATTCACGATCAGCTTCCTCACGGCATCTTGTCCCTCCTTGATCCCGTTTCGACGTAGTGCTTCTGTAATAAAACCACATGTGACATCAGGGCTGGAACAATTACAATGATTGCAACTGTAATTGTTTAATAAATTTTGAAGTTGTAGTTTTGAAGTAATTGTAGTCGAAGATTTTGATTTTAGAGTAATTGTAATTATAATGGTAATTGTGAAAGTTCAACTGTAATTCTAATTGTAATTATAATAATGGTATACCGTGCGCTACATCCACGGGCCGATGTCGATCGTCTATATCTACCACGTTGAAATAGATGTAGAGGGCTTAAGAACATCCGAGAAGTGATCGAGGGAGAGGACAGGAGCCTCAACGAGTATATATGGAATACTGAAGACAATCCACTGCTGGCGGTGGTGAAATCAGATGATCAGAACAAGCACGGGCCCGAAAAATTCCAAACATGGAAAGCAGCACAAGTGGACGACAGATAAAGGAAGTGGCATGAGAAGCCTCTGCTTGGACAATATTTCAGACAAACCAATTACATTACAACAAAAGAAGCACAGTACAATTTGCTTATAGTAACTGTCAAATTAAAGATTAAGACCGAATCAGTGCTAACAGCCGCACAAGATCAGGCTCTGAACACGAAGGCACATAAAGCACATATCCTAAAGATTTCAACAGACCCGAAATGCAGACTTTGTAAAGCAACTGACGAAACTGTCTCTCACATCCTAACTGGCTATTCAAAACTGGCAGGAACGGAATACCTCCGAAGACATAACGAAGCTGCCAAGTCTATCCATAGAGCGATTTGCAAGGACAAAGGAATTGATGTGGTGGATCATGGAAGCACGACCCTCAATCAGTGATCAAAAGTAATGGTACAAAGATCGTGTGGGACTTCGAAGTGCGGGCTGACCACTACTTATACAAGCAAGAAGACCAGACATCATCGTGGTGGATAAGATCCAAAGGAAGACTCTGATAGGCCTAATAGATATAGCAGTCCTCGACGACAAAAACATACAAGAGAAAGAGAAGATCACATTAAGTATCAAGACCTACGCATAGAAATAAAGAAGTTGTGGAACACAAATGTTGAAGTTGTCCCGGTTGTTGTCGGCGTCTTGGGTGCCTACACATCAAGGTTGAAGGCCTACTTCAACAAGATTCCTGGGGCACACCACATACCGGAATTAACGAAAGCAGCACTCCTTGGCAGTGCTCATATCCTGCATCGAACTATGATATCCTTGAGGCTTGGTAAGTCTCCGAGGTCTTGAGACACTGACCGATCTGAATGTGTGAGATCGTGTCAAAAAATTGAATTTTTATGATGTAATTGTAATTGAAGAAATATGTCGGTCAACTACACAATTACTTCTGTCTTTTCGGTTAGACGAAGCACAAAATCCAAAGATTTCTATATTGAAAATTGAAGTATTCAGTACATCTATGAGATGGCTAGTATAGCAGTCAGCAATCAGCATAGGCTAGAAGTTGTTAAGTGTTGATACAGGCCTATAAATACCCATGTAGCCTACGATCCCTACATGCACAAGTATAGCCTACATACAGGTCTGATTCTGTGCTGCGTTTTACCGAATAATTAGAATAAGCCTCTACAACAAAACTCACAAAATTAAAAATGTCATATTAGGAACATTTTCGAATTTATACATTAATATTTCCTCTAATAATTGATGCCAATCTCTAGTAAACGCCGTAGGTGAGAGGTCAACGTATTAATAAACATGAGACCTAGCTTTGATATAAAAGAATGTACATGGAGGAGAATGACTTTGCATGGGTATGGGACGATCCTTATAGGAGGAGATGGCGCAACCTATTTTATGGGCGTTAACACCGCTTTTAGAAATAGGCCTACCTAAAGTAGCATCTTATACTAAAAATCAAATGTACAAAGACTTAAAATCGTTTTGGACAACCAACTAATTCATAATTGACCAATTCGGAAATCGATGTAATTGTAACTGTGTAATTAATTACAACTTTTGAAGTAATTGTAATTGCAAAGTCACACATGCAATTGTAATTGTAATTGAAGATCTTGATTTCAGAGTTATAATTGTAATTGCAAAAGCACAACTGTAATTGTAATAGTAATGGAAAAAAATGTGTAATTGTTCCAACCCTGTGTGATATCAATATAAAATTCGACACAGAAAGCAGATTATATTGATTAATGTGAAACAACTTCGTAATGACTTTTTGTAAGATAAGCATAATAGGCCTATAGATACAGGGTTAGTCAAAAGTAACACGACAACTTAGAATTGAAAATTCTGATGATAGTCATACTAACTGAACAAATGAACATGAAGATCCGACACATGATCGGATTTGTATTAGCAATTTCTTTAGCGGTTGTCCTGCCCTCAAAAAAAATTTGCTTAATCTTTCAACCAGCAAGGTCTCTCTGATCCTATTACTCCAATGTACAGTACTATTGTTACTTTTTGATGTAGACCGACTTATTTAGGCCTGTAGGAATAAGCATTTATTCAAATATAGACACCTGTGGCAGATCACCGTGCGTAAAAATTAGATAATAGCATGAAAAAAAGACATTAATTAAATCACAGATCTGCGTCCCTTTAGTCAAATGCCTCAGTATATGAAACTGGAATATCCTGAGAAAAAAATAATCACAGTTGTCACACCACTACCAATACGAACCTGGACTTAATTTTATCTTCTATCAGGACTATCCTTTCTGAATGTATGATAACGATTGACGATAATTGATTCATTGATAATGTCGCTTTCTAGCCAAGGCGGAGATGCAAAAGGAAAATCCTCAGAGAAAAAGGCAGAGAAGAGGACACAATCCTTCCGAAATTCATACAGGATAGAGGAAGATTCTAGAAACTGCATCACTGATAAAGTGGAGTTTGAACTATAACATGTATAAGTTGCCAGTAATCATTTTTTAACTGTTTAAGGAACGGTTCGTAATAATCATGTCACAAAACATACGTGTGGATACTTTCAAATTATGTTACATTTACATGCTCTTGATGTTGTAATGATTAACTAAGCAATGTATTCTAGACTGAATGTCAACAACGGTCGACGTGGGTCTAATTAAATTAAACGGCCGGCGTTACTAAAATCGGTCGGCCGGTTCCATCTCTGTCTGTAGCATACTATTCATACGAATCATGCATGCAGTTAAGTACAGTAAGTCCCTATGATGCTATACTATGATCTCCGTATTGAAAGTATACAAATTAACTGAATGTCAATGCCTGATTAACATTTAATTAACGTGCATACTATGAGGAATTGTAGTGGAAAAACTTTTTATGCCTTGCTTACGACCTTCTATATGTGTTCTGATTCATTATATTGTATTCGCAGCAGACTTGTGGCAATTACTCATGAAATGTACTGAAAAAAACTGGATGTACTGGTGGTTGAAAAAAGTACTGGTAGTTGCACACCCGGTAAGCTGCACATTTAAGTATAGTAATGCATTTTTTGACAAGGAGAGTCACGTAATTTAAGCAACTTGCGGAACGAATGTTAAGCTGTGCTGACTGCAAAGTAATCGCAATTACCTCTCAATTACATGGCTAAAAATGTCATTGATTGCGATTACAAATTACTCATCAGAAATGTAATTGATTACAATTACTAATTACATTAATTGTGATTGCGATTACGCAATTGTAACAAGAATTACAACAGAAGTCTGATTCACAGTCGTTTACAGCTGGAGAGTTGTAATTTTACGAGTAATATAGTTCACCTTCACTCAGTAGCAAATTCTTCATTATGATTTTATATCTTTTTTATTCCCCTTCGTATAAAACGTTGCGAAGTTAAAAATCATTTGAAATATTTTTATATTTTAATATTTTGACATCAAAATTATTCACTGCGATTTTGTGGCTTCTTTATGTCCCTTTGTAATCATTTGAAACATTCTCCTATTTATAGATTTATTTGCTGTTCAGGAGTTCATTGCTTGTCCACTTGATTTTGTTAACACCTGAAGAAGGGACACATGTCCTGAACGCTTGAACAGCAAATAAATCTAAAAATAAGAGAGTATTTCAAATGATTACAAAGGGACATAAAGAAGCCACTAAATCATAATAGATAATTTTAATGTCTAAATAGGCTGTGTCTCATAATCTAAATTTCATTGGAGATTATCAAATGCATAATGAAACTAATAGAAATTAAAACAAATGATCACCGAAAGTTTTAGGCCTACTTACTTTGAATGATTAGCTTCATATCTTCCTTGTCCGGAAACAGCCGACTGTCGAAGTAAGGACCCGATTGTTAAGCATATTCAGATGCTACTTGGAAGATGCTCCTACACAAATTGATCAGTCTAAAAATGCAGCAGAACAGGAGGTTTGAATATCTGAAATTGCATGCCGGAATGTAAAACATTTCATTTCTTGCTTCAACATCTCAAGTTGATAATATTTGTTAGTATATGAGTGCGCCTAAATGTGAGTAGATGTAGGCATATGTGTATACGCCGAATATTTGCGTAAAATTACAGTGCTGTAGTGCATACACAATAATAAATCTTAAAATACTTATGCTTATACTTATTAATTAATGCAAAATTATGGAAATTTTCAATAGGACTACTATAAAACAAATGGTAATTAGTTGATAAATGAGTTAACTAAGTAAAAACTTATTAAAGTAGACTTTTAAAAGCAAAATTATCATCAGGCCATGGAACAACATTTGCCGATGTATATGGCATCACGATATACATGTAGTTGTAGACAGACTACATACAGTATGAAGCGAAATGTGCGTATGTGTAGCCTATCTTCAAAATTTTGTGAAATAGATCTAAATCTGAATTGTTTCGAAAATTCCATTCTGATTTTATTTCTTATTTCATTCATTAACCAATTTAATATGAATTTAAGTACTGAAACTTACATGTTGTTGCGATGAAAGAATTGACACACAGAAACATTTGAGCTTGAATCACGGAGTTGATAAACGAAGAAGCGACAAGTCATGGAGTACTCATGAAGTCTATGGAGTTTAAATGTATTTTGATTGTCTTATTCGAAAGAAATTCTGTTCTGGCATCCAACAGCACCATTTCTCTTCATTTCCAGTGCATCATTTAGGTAGGCTATTCAAGTTTCTTCAAATCCATATCGCAGATCTATCGGATGAAGTTTTGCTTCCGTTTGAAGAATCCATTGCCACGACGCGGGCTGTCCGTAATCCGCATGTATCACTAAATTTGATACTGTACACGATGAATAAGAATTTGAAGAAGATAAAGTAGGCAACACTGAGACTAGCGGTCTCTACAGACAGATGAAGGATAGCAGCAGTGGCGTGCGCAATGAAAGTCCACAATGTTGAAGTCTGCTACATTTGACGTAACATCGCAATCATGTCAGTTTCTCCATGCTTGACGCTTGTGTGTGGCTGGAGGTAAAGCGCCAGCATCATCGATCCATGCTACCTGTTCCATCTGTAGCTGTCAGCAGGCGAAGGTGAACAAAGACATGCGAGCTGCCGAAATTGGGATAGGGATGAAATAGCTGTCTATGAAAGCAAGAAGGGCGGTGGTGAAATTTCACAACAGAACTTGGCTGTGTAAAAGCTTTCAAAATCACATCGCTTTCGCAAATTTTGGATGTAGAGTATAGCCTATACTAATAAACGTAAACTGTTGGTTCTCATCACTTGATGAAACCAATAGAAAACTCAGAGTTGCAAAAGTTTCGAGCATTTAAAAGACGATTCAATTCCAAGACTTAATGCTTGTGAAAAAATATTGTCGTGCGAAATAGACATAGACCATTCAATATTTATGATGCCTCACGAATATGCGCGTGTATGCACGTACATGATATAATGCGGGAGAAGAGAGAGAGAGAGAGAGGGAGGGAGGAAGGGGAAGAGGATGAGGATAGGAATGCTGAATAAGAGTAGCTTTGAATCAATTGTACAAACTTACTTGTATGATTGCTCGACGACGTGGACGAACCGACTATGACGTGGGATTACATTGAATTTTCAGCTATGTGGACTCAATTATATAAATGCTACTTAGAATCTACATTGAATATTCAGCATCTTTTCCACGTTGACATTCCTACATGAACACCACGGGGAATCCACGTAGAATTTTTTGCTTCTTTTCACGTGGACATATTTCAACACGAATGTGCCATGGAATTTACATTTACCACGATGATATTTCGACACGGCCGGGATGGCACCTGGAATCCACATGGATAATTCCACGTCATCCGTCATGATTTCGAACAAATTGAAACTGCTTCACTACTAAAATAAAGACGAAAATCCTGCAATATCAATTTTGGACGAAATAAAAATTCCACGTGAATTCCAGAATGTCAAGTGGATTCGATGTGGAATCCACGTAGCATTTTTCAGTGGATTATTTCGGGACCTCATGAGTCTGACAATTTTATGTGATGCTACGTAACGTTTTAAGTAATGTATAGGATATTTCAGTTGCATGGCACATGTGATGAGATGATAAACTCTCCCGATTTGGTAGATAATGACACTATCGTATCGCTTTTCACCGGGCGAAAGTCAACCGGCCCGCTAAGGAGGAAGACATCCCAGGAGCATTTGTGATGCAATATTGGCATCATGTGATGCCAATTAGGACAAATTAGACCTGCTACGTAGCTGCCACGTTTCGCTACTTTCCATTAGCTACCGAACAAATTGCAACGTAGATGCTACGTCTCGCTACCTTGCATTTGCTACCGAAAAATATCAACGTAGCTGCTACGTTTCGCTACCGAAGAAAATGCTACGCTGCTGCTACGTAGCACAGACACGCTACCTACTGCAACCAATGCTACCATCTGCTACGTAGCATTGTTGGCCGGTTACTGTAACTTTGGACGAGCTTTTTGTTGTCTTTTTTCGACAAAAAAAAACGGCGCAACTTGTGAAGGTCTTGGCTTTGTGACTTTTTAAAAAAGCATATCATAATTGATGAGATCCTGACGGATCGATTAAAAAGTTATTGAAATCGGTTCAGAAATATGGATTTTACAAATTAAAGACAAATTTTTGTCAAATGTTGTGGATTACATTGGACAACAGAAATGACCCCAACAATCAACAGAGACCCCTCTCTGAGAAATAAAGCCTACATCTGTATAACTATACCACTAGTTATTTAGCATTATTTAACAGCTTCTAACCCATTGCAGATTCGCAATAAATTTCACTTGCAAGCGATGAATTCCACCTCAAAACAGAGACCGATTTTAGATGCAGCAAAAAGAAGCTTCTAATATCAAAATTTATTTTGAGATTTTATCTGAGCCATTTTTATCAAAACCGAGTTTCAGGACCATTTTGGTTTGACACACCCATCATGCAAACTGAAGGAAAAACGACAGAATATTCAATAATAGTACTGATAATGGTAAAATACTATACACGCGTTCTGGAGTTCAACTGATGATATATAAGGGTCACGCAAGAATTAATTGTTGAGATATCCACCTCATTCAGATTTGATCGTTAACACGAACAGAAGACTCTTCGACTAGACTGTTTCTTCAAGAATAATGTTTTCGACGCACACCTTTCACTGACATCTGTGGCGTAAGTATCAAAATTGATGTGACATAGCAAAATACAAAAAGATTGAGAATAGAAAAACACAGTTTCCTAATTTCAACTTACAACATATTGTATGCTCTCGACAATGTTAATAACATTGTAGTTATAAATCCTGAACAAATCTTCAATGACTCATTGGTTAGGACTTTAATACAGAAGATATTCGATTATACTAAGTTATTAGACAAAACATAAATTGGTCAAGTGATCAACAAAAAGGTTTGTCATCTATACCGGAAACACACACCACAACTGCACAACACAAACGAGTGACCGACCAGGAAATGCCGCTCTAACCAGTTGAACAACCATTCCATGCACAACCAAGAACAATGAAAATTGAAATCGACTAATAAATCATTTGACACGACTAATTCAACAATATCACTTCATGCGATCAGGCACGCCCACACACATTTAGAAGCTTTTGTTCGCTTCTATAATCAAACTTCATCAATTACTGATGGTAATAGATAATGATCAATTAACCACTTACGTGGGAATCTCATCAATAGTCAATCATTTAGTCAATACCACATCAATGTCTGTTCCTCATCAATTGGTCGGAATATCGACAGAATATTTGTATTGCAATGTCGAAATTTTTGGCTTCCTGCGTCATAACGCCTTTCGAAATAATCACAGCATTTCTTAAAGCGACTGACGATATCTGGTTTAAAACAGTTACACAGTATATGATCTCCGAATAACGAAATCAAAGTGATAATGCATCAAAAGAACTTAAGTTGACAAATCCATGTAGACTGAATGGAGATCCGTGTTTGGAGAACAGGCTTCAGCATGATCATTTAATTAAAAAAATGATAGATATTTGAAGGCTCCACTATGGTTGACACCACCGAAACTTGATGGAGTATTTGCAGACTTTTCACGCAGAAGAAACAGTGAATTTCACGATCTTCCGACGTTCCATGGGCAAAATCCGTATGTCTGGTTGCGTAAATTCTGCCAGTGATCGGTATCAAGTACAATAACTGCATTTGAAAGATCATGAATCTGTGACAGTTCGTTAAGGCAGGATACTATCGAGGAGGCACCATGTTTTCCAAAAAGCGAAGGGGAAGACTTGCAAATAAGTTTGACGGCGGTAATAGGAAAGGCAATAGACACGCACGCATTGTATCTAATCCGCATGTTTCACAGAACCACAGACAGATTGCGATTACGTAAGATCAATCACAGATTGGGGTTATCCCCCAAGTAGCAGTTAGTTTATTTAGATAATTTGCTGATAACTCGAATAAGAGCACCATTCTCTTCTTTCATCTTTGCGTTTTCCTTTTTCAATTGATCGATGTTCTGAAAATAAAAACAAACTCATAACACTCGGTTTGTTGCCATCTGCTGGGTTTCTTTCATTTCATAATAAATGATCTACGACTGCGTAGTTATAAATTCGCCAACAGATGGCAATATACTATATAACTACACGGTTGCAGAAAATTGTATTTTATATTTTCAAAAAACGTTCATAGTAGATTGGAAATCACAAACTGATGATAAAAAGGATACAGTCTTGCTTCATTACATAGAAAAGAGTAACTAAATTTACAAGATAAACAGCAACTGAGTTTTCGCATGTTTATTCAACCTGCTGGCCGAGTACATGTCAAATGTTTTCGCATGTTTATTCAACCTGCTGGCCGAGTACATGTCAAATAAATGCATGTATCAGTAGTCCTTGGCATGTATATAACATGCTAGTAAAATGAAGTCACGGAGCAGATCATGGTAAAGCTCCGCGGATATCGGTGTCAAACCTATTTCACGAATAAGAGTAGTTCTCTCTGAGACAAATGTGACAAATACCATTAATAATCATGTGCACCAACGCCGCAATTATAGTAATGAAGCGCCTCTATGGACCCTCACTCCCAAGACACAGAAAGACGTACATTTGTTGGAAGACCGGTATGGGACACAAGTGATGCTACATGTAGAATGAAGATAATTATGAAAGGCAGTGATCAGACAGCATAAGCTCGCGTGCGCTCTGTTTGACGCAATGATTGTGACGCCATCTAAATGTCTTCAGCGCTAGTAGAGATGAAGATAGGGACCGGCAGTGGGCGTAACGCACGCTTATCGAATAGACGGAAAATTAGTAGTAGGGAAAAGTGGGTGCGGAGAGCTATCAATGATGTTAATTACACATAGATAATTCGAGTAGGATTTGTTAAATCAGCTTTTGCAACGCTTCCGGAACTTCATTTCTAGGAAAACATGGCAGTATGTACATCATGGTCATGTAAAGAAAACCAGTGGTAAAGAATAGGAAGAACTATGTATTAAAAACGCAAATGCGAAGTCTTATCCTTAGTCACGATACCTAACAGTGTAACCTTCCAGAACTCTCTTGTAGGCCTATATAACGAGATGTAATTCATGAGAGACATAGTACAGCAGACAAAAACATTCAAATTCTAATTAGCATGTTAACACGCCACGACTTAATCACTAGCTTTAGGTAGGCTATGTTAATCGTAGTGATGCAACAGGCCTACTCCTACATTACAATTCAATCAACACAACATTGGCTCATTATTTGGCATAGGCCTACCACATATTCAAATAGAAAAAATGTGAAAGTTAAGAATGAATAAATAATTAAACGGAAGTAACTTCCATGACCAATAATATAAAAAGTTCCAGAGCCTGCTGAAACCCAACCCCGTACCCCTTTTATTTTATATTGGATATTTTGGCGAATCTCGTGACCCAACAAATTTCGTCCGAAATAGACGGAAATCCGTCTATAGACGGAAAATTACGCTCACTGGGGACCGGTGTTCATTATCAAGTATTTGGAGAAGGCCCCATTCATGGTTGTAGGAATCAGAAACAAGCAGAAACAGAAAAAGAAAGAATAAAACATTTGCCTGATTTTGATTCCTACCTCCAGGAATGATGTCTTCTCCTAATACTGTATGTCTTTGGTACTGTCTGGAGATACGTTGAATGCTTTCTGAAAGTAGTGGTGATGTGAGATGTAGCTTGTTGAGTATGTTTGACGAGACGTTGATGCTGTGTACAGGGATTTAGTTGAGGCGCTTCATCCACCTGTTCTTTTTCAGGAGTAGCTTCCATACATTCCCGCATCTCACAAGAGCAGTAAAAGAAAACTTGGTGACGCTACAGTAAAGTATGAAAATGTAAAGTATCAGGCAAATTATTCTTTACACCTAATGGTACGTAAGATATGCGCAGTTTTAAATAGCGCTCTGACAGACTGGCCTACTGTTTACAATTTGTGAATTGAATCAAATACACGAGGTAGCAATCACTGCATGTAAAATGTAAATCTGTGGACAATAGGGAAGGAAAGGTAATACTTATGTATTTACACGCGCATAAAAAACTTCATGTATTAAATTGGCACTTTCAGATTCATTGCTCGGTGTCCCTCTCGTCACTCTGAAGTGTCATCAAGCATGTCGCTACGGGGAAGACCTCTTGCCATTCACCTTGGCTGTGCTTCGTGCTTGGTTGCCATTAGGTCCTCATGCAGTACTCTGAATAAAAACATATAGTCAACCCTCAGTTATCCGCCCCCGTTTAACCGCCATTCCCACATTTCGCCAATAGATATTGAATTACGAAACGACAAATAGGGGTTTTCACATGTTAAATTCATTTAACCGCCAATTCACTAACCGCTAAAAATGATAACCTGCAAATTTGACAAAATTAGCCTGCATGTAAATTTTGGAAGTAATGTGATCATCCCAAATTAGACCAGGGAAATCTCTTTGATAGTATGGGGGAACCCAATTAAAACTTGAATAGCGCTGTGCTAGTTGCTGATAGCCGTGCCACTGAGCAAGAATAGTATGCATGAGCATCTTGTCCATGACTGATATTCTGCATTAAAAGCCTCGACATCCAAAGATGCTATGAAAGCTGTTGACACCCTTCTAGAATATTTTGATTCACTATCGTTGGCGAGTGATGGAGATATAAATGCTGTTCTTGAAGCGTATCAACATAATTGCGACAAAATCTGCAACGCAGAAGAAAATCACTAACTTCTTTCAAATTTCACAGTTACCCTACTGATTCTATAAGTCAAAACGCAGCTGAGTGCATTAGTATAGAAAGTAAGTCCATATTTGAATGTTGGGTGTTATAAGACCACATGTTCATGCTTTCGTTCAATGCATGATTTGATAGTGATATTCGGATGTTTTTGCGATGCATACTACGTTAATTATGGTGTAAAATGGCAGCTGGTGCCAATCATTCACTCAGATTATACATCATTCACTTATCCGCCAAACTCGCTATCCGCCGAAATGTTATGAATTCCGGATGGTGGCGGATAAGTTAGGGCTGACTGTACTGTTAATCAAAAGTAGATTTTTGCAAACATAACCAGGATGGTGCGAACCCTTAGACAAGAGACGATGTTCATCAATAGGCTTGAAATGCATGCGACAACCCCTGATCAATTAGGGGTTGGTCATGTTTGATACAACATTGACTGAGGGGAGGGAGAGGTGTCAAAAGTCGACCGAAATCTAGGGAGGTGGCAAGAGGGGAATTATGAAAATTTTTAAATCAACTTTTCAAGATAAAAGTTGAAAATAACGCATAATTTAGAACGATTCTGTACAATTTTCACTGTCGACAGTATCTCAGCAACGCTGAATCTTGAGTTTCATGAAAATCTTGGGTAATCTTGGGTAGTACAACGAAAACGATTTTCTAATTTATTTCAATAAGCTTTAGCATTATATCGAGAATTTCGGGTGGGAATTAAACCACAATTTAGCATGATAAATGCAATATCGAGCATAAAATTTGTTCTGTTTTATATATTCGAGTCATAGATCTGACATCATTGTTAATTTGACTTCTATGGGTCATCAGCAATCAACACTAATGTAGTAGCCTAAATAATATAGAATTACAAAATAATTAAATTAATGTTAAACATGAAGGAGTTTGAATAAATGAATTCTACAGAAACTTGAATATACTTATCAGAAGCAAATTGACCAGCATGCCTATAGATATACCCACTGAGTACTAAAGGACTTACAAAATGCATAGAATGAGTTTTCCCACAAATTCGATATTCAATTAAAAAATACACGACTAAAAACATACATTAAGAAGTCTGTTGATCACTTTGTATTATGGGAAAACAGTTGCCAAAAAGGTTGAAATATAACAATTATCTCACAATCTTGGGTTCTGATTTTGGGTCTAGGGAACATACACAAGAACTTGGGTAGGCCTATCAAACCCAAGATTTTACCCAACCTTGATCTCAGAATATCACTAAAGTCCTCATAAAAATGTAATCCACACAGATTACAATAAAAGATTACACCAACTCTCTCCAAGCCTGTGAAGTAAATTTATTTAATTTAAGAGGATTAAGTAACATGCCAAAGCAGCACAAATTTCTTTTAGTGTTGTTGGACACGATTGCATGAGCCATAATCACAATCAAATGTCTGTCAATAGACTGTAGGCCTTTATCAATGCTTTTCCGCTTGATGTTAATCCGATAGGACGCAGATTGCAGTCCTTGGTTAAAATTAAATTTTCTTTGTTTTCGCTTTTTACGGTAAAAAATACTCAGCCTAGAGTCATAATTTTTGCTCTATAGTTTTACTATAATTTTCATAAGGTCGCTACCTATCATGTACATGTGTTATTGTCATGTTTCAAATCGGCTATGTTTCCGAGAATGTGTTTAAATGTGGGTTAAGTTGGTCAAAATTCTTGTGTTTGCTGATATTAGGAGGTTTGCCGAATCTGAATGTGTTCAGCTTCATAGACAGGGTTGCCTGAAAATGATAGGAAATGTCCTGAAAACATTCCATGTCAAAAAATTATGACTCTAGACTTAGAATTTCTATCGCAACAAGAAAAACGTAACTAACTGGAACTCGGCAGACGCGCAACTCTGTAGTAGACAGATGGTGGGCATCATTCTGCGACCGTTTCATTTTCGGCATCGTTCCCTTCAGAAACTGGTTCTGGTTGCCGGACTAAAGGCAGTTCAAAGACAATTTTTCAGAGATAAATTAATCGATACACAGGCGAATCGTTGTCAAAGTTTCTTCTCGAATTTCTAAATGCTTTTCATTCCCGATTGTTCATATGCTTTTGTTACGATGAAAACAGCTTTGGTCTCTTAAAAGATTGTTCTGGTTTGACAAAATATGGCTGGAGTCGTGAGTCGCAAGACACGAATCAAGTGCACCATTTTGGGATATAGGATGCGCATCTGCGCTTGAAATTTCTTCACGTAATGATGGAGCAGTTCCATGATAACTTTCAGAATTGACATTTTGATACTTTCACTGATGAAACGATGATTTTATGGCGTTCTTTAGATAGTTTTGATGCAACTGCCATAATTTTCTTACGCCATCATTGCAATGAATTCCGCTAGTGGCTTTGCACATCATCCATCCCATCATCTGACTGTTGCAAGATATTTTCAACCTTTCTATCAGCGATATGAAGCATGTCACCATCAGTATATGAACTATAACGCAATCTTCGAGATGCAGCACAATTGCGAAATTGATCTCCGAAATCCTTCGAAATTGTCAGTGTCATTTTAAAATGAGCAAGAATTATAATGCAATGGACCTCTATATCATTCCATTTCACGAAAAATTGTCAGAATTATTTGAGTGAAAACGATGAAAATTTCAAACTTCTTTTCCATGCTCGAGTCTTTGTAAGAGTGGATGAATTCAACATTATACGAATTTTTCGAGGGAAGTGTACTTGTTCACGAAATTGGGCAAGGATGCACTTGAATTGTATTGCATTTTTGATTGATTCTCGTGACCCAATGATTTTCGCCTCAATTATGCGGAAAATTGTCATCCCTTATTGCAATTAGTACACTAGTATTTTTTCCTTTCTAATGAGGGTTTCTGCTCGAAGGCGCTGATGATTATGATCGTGGATGTCCGAAGCCATTTTGATTAGCTTCAAATTGAAAACGCGGCAGGGACATAATTTTGTGACTAAGTGAAGTTGATCGTGTTTCATTGTGATTTTCTGTGCAAGGCATATCACTGTAAGTTCACTATCATGAGATTCAAACGAAGCCTTGATGAATAGTGTCAAGTTGTTTTTCATTCACAAATTTGCTTAAAAAAATACCACCTACTAACAGGGGCTATCATGTCCGTAAGAAACACATTTCGCTGGGGTCTATTGAATGACGCAAGACAGGTCTACATAACTAAAAATCTTTCCCCATTATCGTCGATACAACTTATAAGGAAACTACTCAGGGACTAACATTTAACCTCTGTTCTACGAGTTATAGATGTGTGTCCAATCTGCGAATTGATGACGATGATCCGATCAGATCGAAAACTGGGGAAACAGAATCCGATACGATCCAAATGACATAATAGTTAATCCTAACAGAAATGGTATTACGAAGACCTGATCTGAAAACGTAAATGTTATCAATCATATTGAAGCAATTGAAATTCTAGGATAAAACGTGAGTGTGCATTGCATTCGCCTATATAAAGTATGAAGTAGCAATGGGATTGGGACTTTATTAGCACTAGGCATTTTGTGGACTATGTTAAGTTGTGCGAAGTGATTTGAAATCGTAGACAACTAGTTGAAAAAATCGTTGGGAGACGATAACCTGGAGGTACGACAATTCACAGTCTCTTCACACACTAAACAAGCATCCAGGAATAGATGAGCCACAAGCGAGCTGCTGATCTCTGCTCCAATGGCCCATGGACTTTGTTGACCAATCAATTTCACAATTTTGAGCTTGAAACCAAAATGTTTCCGAATGCCTACACTGAAGCTAGTAAATTAATATACTGTATTAACACCAAAATTATTTTTCATTTTATTCCTTTTATTCCATTTTATTTGAATTTGCCTTCACGCGAATGGAAGAAAAATATGGGATTAAAAAGTTTTGCTAAATCAATATCTGATTGTAAATTTATCTATGAATATGCGGTCAATCAATGAGTAGTCTTCCAACTGCTTGAATGTAAAGTAGAGGCATGTATTCCATAGGGACACCAACATTATTGTACAAACACCAATTTTATTTTTTCCCCGGACAACTTTAGATACTTTCCTGGTCGCTCTTTGACACCCTTTTCTTAATCATATCCTGAACTTAATATTTTCTACTAATTTCGAAAACACCAGACGCACAAAATCAATAATTTTATCGTCGATAAACATTTACATGTAGTTCATTGATTTGAAAAAAGGTCTGTAGAATAAATCAAATATAGGAAATTGAACAATGAACATAGAAATTGGAGCAATCCTCTCCAAGCTGATTCTTTACTTCTTCCGACGCTAAACGTGGATTCTAATCATGCGTCTCAGATCCCGTTCATGAAATACTTTGTTGTGATCATTGCACATGTCGAACGCAGTGGTCCTGTTTATTATGTCTGTCAGTTAATCATTTAGATGCTACTATCCGATACTGCCTGCTGTATACTCCTATTCCTCGCTTTTTATCCAACCTATTTTGCTACACATAACTGTGGTGAGAAGATGTCCCATGGATATTGGCTGAAATTAATCGCAGAATGATAAATTGCAGTTTTTTTCTAATCTTGCTCAAAACTCAATTCAATAATGAAATACTCTCTATCATGAAGACCTTTGTACAAACTTACAAAAACCAGACTATGGCAGCACTTAATCTGATGACAAGAACACGTCACACATGCAAATCTTCCTAACATATACATATCAATCAAAATAAATCACTGTTAACTGGCCATCGGCCTCACGATTATAATCATGGTTTAGATGAATGCTGTGTTGCAAACACATAAGATTAGTGTTGGTCAGATATTTGTATGAAAGTTGTGTGAGACATAACGATTAATGATATATCATCATCCTAGTCACTGTTTATCCCAACCTGATGAAGATCAGGATTTAAAGTGATATTTTTACCAACCCAGAGATCAAATGCAAAAAATCAAGAATAATTATGCAGTAAATTGCAGCTCGTGCTTAGCATCAGCAATGCAAAATCCTGTGAATTTCTATGCGGTCGAAACATATGCCATAAAAGTGAATTTGACAGTAGTGATTGATATACGTCAAAAGTAGAACCAAACCATGCCAATAATCGAGAAAATCAGTAACAAACAAAGTCATGAAACCGATAGCAAGGTCAATTAACGCTAGAATATAAATTGATGAACGATTTCAAATGAAATGTACACGCAATTAAATTCCGTTCGCTGTTTATATTGATCTTAATCAATGATGATAAAGACAGTTTTAGTCGAAGATAATAATTTCAGGAAGTCAATTACATACATACTGTTTAGTGCAGATATGTAAAGACTGCATAAGAAGCAAAATATTGCTAGTTAAACAAGCTAATTGTTTGATTAGATTTCCATCAGATATAACATGACCAGCCATTTCGAGCGACTCAACAAAGACAGACAACCATAAAAGACAGCATGAATAGCATACTCTACCTACACAGACACTCTCATTTACTCTATTTTTGATGGCTATTGAAGAGCGTGGTAGATTCAACATATTCAAATGAGCAATTATATACAATTTAGATTATCCCGATTATATGATATCTCGGAGACCTTCTTCAACCACATTAAGCGGCTGAAAAGCAATTCACTTTCTTCGGTCACTCAAGTTTACTCACACTCAACTTCCTCAACGCTTTCTTTCGTCATGTCAATGTCATTTGGCTTCGCTGCAAGTCAATGCCTTTGTAGCTGCGAAGACCCAAGACAAAAATTATGATAGAAGGCAGCTAATATCGCATACCTCGATAACTGCGGGCATGGATCTCACCAACATTCTGCCGTAATCCAGTGATGTTTCTGTCACCTAAACTGTTTTCAACATTTGAATGAGATATCCTTCTGAGGAATGACGATGGGGTCTCATTTTTGATTTCATCATTCACGTAGACCAGCAATCTAATCATCGAGCACTTTGAGATCTAGAATTAGAATTTTATTCGAATTTTGAAATTTTTGGAAAGAAATCGCAGGGTGGCTGATATTTTGGCCAGCATGGTATATTGTTCATTGCACTATATTATGATTATTGTGTTTAATCGAAATCGAACAATGCTCGACAATAGCGAAGAATCGCTATACAGACAGAACATATAGTAGGCCTAATCGAAATACATTAAGGTCTCATCAAACAATATAAAAATCGAATTTTTCTCCAAAAAAACATTCATAGGTGGGCTCTCAACAATTGCAGTCGGTGGCTGGCTCCATAATTTGATGGTTCGCTTATAAAGAAACAGGATACAGGTCGGCAATCTATGACTTACTGCTGTATAAATCGACAAACATGTCCATAAAACACTAGGCTCGCTTGGATAGAAGTATTGACCTGTATCTTCAGCTGAAAAATGGCAAGACCTGAATCGCTAACAGTGAGAACCATAGTCCTTTATTCAACAATAATTTTTCTTCTCGTGATAGTTCGTATGAAGAGGACAAATAAATAACTGCGATTTAATTCTTCATCAGAAACAGAAAGATTAGGTCTTTCGTGTGCTTTATTTCTAGAAAAGCGTCGATTACGTGGACGAGTTAATCGGAAATTTATGGAATCAAATTCATTCATAAAAGTAGCACACATTTCGCGATATTGTAAGTTGGATAATCGAACTAGTTTATTCACTTTTAAAGAAATGTGGCGCATAGATGGTTGAGTCGAATTCTTTATAGTTCTTTCACACTTAGGAATTGAAAAGCACAGCTCTTCATAATGTAATCGTAGATCATGGTTATTCAATAAGGGTTATTGATCTACGATTACATTATGAAGAGCTGTGTTTTTCAATTCCTAAGTTTGAAAGAACTATAAAGAATTCGACTCAACCATCTATGCGCCACATTTCTTTAAAAGTGAATAAACTAGTTCGATTATCCAACTTGCAATATCGCGAAATGTGTGATATTTTTATGAATGAATTTGATTCCATAAATTTCCGATTAACTCGTCCACGTAATCGACGCTTTTCTAGAAATAAAGCACCCCAAAGACCTAATCTTTCTGTTTCTGATGAAGAATTAAATCGCAGTTATTTATTTGTCCTCTTCATACGAACTATCACGAGAAGAAAAATTAGTGTTGAATAAAGGACTAGGGTTTGCAATCAAACCCAAAGAATTTGACCGCTAATACTTGAATCGCTGCCATTTTTCAGCAGAGGACGTAACTCAATACTTATTCTATCATGTCGTGTTTGCAAAAAGCAGAATTCAGCTGGGGTGCCGCCGTTTTTACCTATTTACGCCACTGTGGTAGAATAGATAGAATAGTGGTGCCCGGTGTACATAGAATAAACTAGGTTATGTGTAAGCTCAATGTGTTTTCGAAAAAATGATTTATATATTATACATGTACAAAATGCATGTAGATTGCCGGTACTTGCGGAGGAATTCGTGCAAACATACACTTAACATAGCTTCACTAATAATGGACACTATATAAGCCCTTGTTTAATAGGTGTGAGTAAATATAAGTAATGCGCATCATGGGTGAGATTCTGGCATTTCCGGCACTCAGACACCCCGGCTTACGTATAACGATCTGCCATTGGCAGAAATGATATTTATCAACTAATTCAACTACATAATAGATTTTAATAATAGTTTTCACTACCAAAGCAAGGAAGATTTGCATTACATAAAAAAATTTGCATGTTGTCCTTGCTTCTCTGGTAGATATATCACTCAGCTTAAAAACTGCATAAATGCTGCTTGTTTTTTACTTGTTTTTAGAGATATAGAAAACAAGTAGCATCAGGAAAACAAATATATAGAAAGATGCTAGTATGGGAGATCTTAAGGAGAAATAGAGACGCATAACAAATTATAACAGAAATGTGGTTAAAATGAGGTGACTTTCGTCAAATATGTGCAAAATGAGACAGAAATTTTGGGAAATTATACCCATATATTCTACGTATAGTAGATTATGCGCCCATAATTCTAAGTTATCAATAACTTAATCGCTTGGAAGATATTTGACGAAAATCTGAAAATGCCATTTCCAACAATGAAAACAACCACAGAATGAAGACTATTCATCAATTTGGAAATAAAATGAATTACGAAGTTTATTACAGATTATTACGCATCGATAACGTATGGGTATATAGCGAACGGTAATATAGCTAAAATATGTTGTACATCAAAACTGGCATGACGCTCGTCGAATATACACACGCGAGAAATGAAATGAGTTGTGGAAATTCAAGGAACTTCTAAATAAGATTCCACGATTTTTCGATTTTTCATAATTCAAAATTACTTGTTCAAAATATGAACTTCAAACTTCAACGTCAGCAGACATATATTCAAATGGCTCTATGGTTCTATGGCTCTTCAAGGGGGCCATGCTGAGGCTTTGCTGCCTCTTTCTAACACTTCTGTTGTTGATTGTATCATTATCTCATTTCCAAATATTCTCTGTAATATGTAGATTATAAATTCGCAAGCATATATATTGCTTTCTAAGTTGAAATAATTACTAATGAATATTTCTAATAAAAAAACTTTATTAGTAAATAATAATAATAATAAAAAAAAGATTCATCACGAATGAAGAAAAAGTTAGGCACATAAAGATTGTTATCACTGTTATTTCTGTGTTAAGGTTGTGTGTCTGTGTCACTGTTATTACTTGACTTTTATTACTGGGATGACTGTTATTATCAATCTCAAAGCGTACTCAAAAATTCAATAATTGCATAGAAAAAGACCCTACCCTTCCCCCCGCCCCACCTGTCTGTTTTATAACGGTTGTGGACGAATCTCGAGACCCAATTAAGTTCATGTCAAATTTCCGGAAGCATCTCACCCATGATGCGCGTTAACATTCATAAACCCTATAGGCAGGATTACAAATTATTCATTCATACCATATTAATTCTATTATTTTCGCGCGGGGTGCCGCCGAAATATATATATGTGAAATCTATATTGTCACATGCATCCCAGATGTAGTGAAAAATATATAAATCTTGAATCTTATTTCATTGCATCAACCCACGAACAGGTGTTTTAAAATGGCTTTTTATCAGTTGGGCTAATATTGGGGAAAGAAAAAAAATTTCACATATCATTGTCATAAAAGGATTTTCTTATTCTTCATGACATGTGATAGGATTTATTATGTGCTGCATATAACACGCCCTTAGATAGAGCCAGAACAAAATATTTTAATAAAAAGCATGTAACCCGCGGGGTTTGAAGTAAAAACAAGGTTATACGAAATTCATACTGTCAGGATTACTTTGTCCTATCTACCTGGTTTGAAAACGTAAGGTAAGTCCATAATGAATAACCTTCACAAACGTCAGCCAGGCTAGATCATAATTATCGGATCCTCGGATACCACGTTATTAAAATATTCCATCATGCTTAGTGCACTCCGCGTAGGTACATCGAATGTAGCATGCCTCATGATGTAGACCTACACCGGCGTCAAATTTCTCTATCGACCTGCATTCCATCACATCACATCATTATTATTTTTAGTAACGATCTCACAATTTCAGATCGGCTAGTTTTCTCAAGGTCTCAGGGAGATCAGGAATTCAATATTTTTAGTGATATTATTATTTATCCTATATTTTAATCATTATTCATTTATTTGCTTATCATCATACATACATGCATTTTTCATACATACATGTACATACATTTCATTTCATTCAAGCTTCATCATACATACATGCACATGTAGGCCACAGGTCAATGCAACTGCAACTTACTAACTGTTGATGTGCTCAGAAGTTTGGCAGAAGTTCTATTTGATAGGGCTAATAGAGTCTGTCACGAATGGTAAGCTAATATGTCAGACATTGATGTAATTATATTGCATATTAAGGGAAATTGCATGATCCAGTCATGAGTCAAACATTTAGGTTGCTTTTGTCAACCAATACTTATTTCCAGACACAGTTACTGATAATTTTTAATGCGTGAAAAAACGAAGGGCGACATCACATCATGTTATAATCCGGATAATGATCTCTACTGATTTTCCACGAACATGCTCGAACAAACAGTTCCGTCAAACTCATCAAAACAAAAGCAATATAAAATGTTAACAAAACTAGTAAAGTAGCCATTCAACAAGTGCGATAAGCTGAACTTCCTACTTTGATCTAATTCATATTCGCGCAATATGGGCTTTATAAAAATTGAGAGCACAATCCGAAGTAATCTTGCAGGCATTTCTTAAATATACACTTAGCAGGAATGAAAGCTGTATGACATTCGTAATGGCGTGACCATAGATCTAAGTAATCATTCAATGATTCTTCTGCAGGCAAACTGTCAGGCGGGGATGAGCTGCGTGCGAGTGGGATTGTTACCTATTGCTCACGCGAAAGCCGCGCGACAACGCGAGCCAGTGCACGATTTTCAGCCTTCAACTTTTCATTTTCAGTACGGATTTTGTCTGATAACTGTGGGTTGAAAAGTAACGTATCAAATTGAACTAACATTCGTCAATTTATTAGGATAATCAAATTCACATGTACTGCCAATGCCAATTTCATGATGCAATTTAAAAAAAACTTACTTTAATTTCTTCTTCATATTCCGAAAGTTTCCTCTCCAATCTCTGTAAAGAAAGGAAATTTAGCACCTTTAATCATCAGGTAATAATCTTAACTTACAACTTATTTCCTGTGTACCTCGTCAGCCGTTAAAGGGCTTTCATTTTCTGACATTATCACTATATGAATATCTTGTAATAACTTTGCGATCTCCATCAAATACTATTATCGCATTTTCGGTAAAACTCTGATGCACGATGACTGTTACGTGCAAATATTCACTTTAAACATTTCGCTTTAGCTTTTTGCAGTCGAATTCCTAAAAAATCGAAGCTTCTAATTCAAAAGTAGTTTTATATTTTGGATTTCATCCTTTATTATCACGAACAGACTTAGAACACAAATATAGGGGCATATACATGCATAATCCCTGCACTCAAATCGGAAAACTACTTTGACTTATGCAAGCGTTAGTACATGTGAATGATTGTATAAAAGCATCTCAGTGTGTTACAGCTTTTTAATAAACTCTAAAAAATTGTCAGATCATAACAGTACAGTTCAGGATTAACAATTTTCATGAACAAAAAAAATTGATAAAAAAAGTTCTGATTAAATTCGTAACAACTTTGATGGATAGCAAAATACGACTCATAGATAATTACCAATCAGATGAAGGCCAAGTAATCGTGAATCACACAGATTTAAGTTTATTGAGTTCGACATTGATAGAGGAGACATCTTCCTTTTCCCCGCAGGCCGATTATAGCAGCTAGCTTAATTAATAGATAAATTCATTTTCATTTTCAAAATCAAGTGCTTCGCATTACATAATATGTAGACCTTTTCAATATTTTAACATGTGAAAGATTGAAATTGATGACTTCATCAAAATTCAAGGGTTTTCAAGGGTGATTTCAAAATTCAAGGGTATTCAGGGGCCGCGGAAACCCTGATGAATGCTATTTTTTAGCATAAATGTTCGTGATCTTAGCTTCTTTGGTCATATCAAATCATTATTTATAGACCATTGGTCACTGCAGTTCTGTTTTCTTTTTTTAAAATGAAAGTCATGCTTTCACTCCAGATTCAGTGCTGTTGATGAAACCATTTTTCATGATAGTTTCCTCATAACTGTCATTCTCGCATGTGCGTGCATGCTGCTCATTCATCGCAAGTATATTTTCAGACATACAATAAAATAATAAAGAACAAGACTAGATATCAAACAGACATAACAGATAGTTCAACAGAGAAAATGAAGTTTTTGAAAAGCTCTGAAGGGTCATAAACAACAAAATTAATGAATAGAAAATTGATTCAAATTCTGTTTCAGAATTCATTGTGATGCGTTTTGGCCTCTCGCTTAACTGCAATTCCGTGAGCCATTTCGTAAGATTCGCCATTTATATAAACACTCATTAACACTTGCTGGGTTATGTTGTGCTGAATGACTCTTCGGGTGCACAGGCTAACGATATATATTATGTGGATCTGTGATAATTACGCAATACTTCTAATCAGATGTGAAGACAAATATCTGTGTAAAATTACGTTATTGAAAGAATCATATTTTTCAGTTCTGCTTGATTGCATTTGCAAATCTGAATGGGGATTCGGCATGATATAATCCACTCCAAGTGTCGTGAACTTATTTAATAAAATAAAAACACAATTTTACGGTTAGTGATACTTACCTTAAGAAGGTAAGAAGACATTAAAAAAAACTCCCAATATTAATGACCAGTTACCACTATTTGCCAACTGACCTTTTCATGGAGACATAATTCAAAATTATAAAGATTCTCCATTACAGGACGCTGTAATGACATATCCTTTAAGCGACCTGCTATCACTCACTTCACTCTCGACAAGGACGTAAAACGATAAGTGAAAAGAAGTGAGTGATTGCAGATCGCTGTAAGATCCGTAATAATTGGAGAATAAAACTATGGGCCGATATCGCTATTAAAATAGCGTCAGCATCCATTGTATGCCGAGTTACTCGTATATGCAACTCACTCACTCACTAGCCGTTTTCAGGCTCGTTTTCCCGCCGGCGGGAGTCGGCCCCACGAAGATGACTCCTCCATGTCCTCCGATCCTTCCAATCTCCACTTGAGATTGGCAGACTTCTTCTCCTCATGTCGTTTCTTACGCACTCCAGCCATGTTTTCTTCGGTCTTCCTCTCTTCTTTTCTCCATGAATCTCAATAGTCAAAGCCTGTCTCAGTTCACTCTCTTCGCTTCGCCGCATCACGTGTCCGAACCATCTCAGCCGCTCTCGCTCCAAACACTGTTCAACACTTTCTACTCCCATCATTGATCTTATCTCCTCATTTCGTCTTCTCTCGTCGATCATAACTCCACACATCATCCTTAACCCCCCTTTCACTCGGTTTGACAACCGCTTCGTGCACAGCACTGCCGACAACTCTCTGAATTTGTTGCATGCAGCACAGATTCTGAGAGACACGGACGCCTCTGATCCTCCTTCTCTTGAGAGCATATCGACGAGGTAGCAGAATTCCTTTTCTACAAGCCTATCGCCATCGAGTAGAACTTCTTCAGTAGCGCCTCTGTGGTGGTTCTCTCCGCCTTCACAAGTTTTGCATGAAAAATGGCCATCCCTCTGCTTTAAAATGCCTTTGATTCCTGAGTATCTCTTACGAACCCATCCAGAGCAGGACTTGCATTTGATGGAGTTCCTCTATACCCTTTTCCCACACCATGTACAAGGGTCTACTTTCGCCTGTCTCTTCTTTTTTTCTCCAGTTACTATCATTACCTTTGTTTTTGACACATTAATTTTCAAACCTTTTCCATGCAAAGCTCTCTTGCATTTCTTGTACTTTTCCTCGATTTCACCCATACACTCACCCATCAAGAGAAGGTCGTATGCGTAGAGTAGCTCTTTCATGTTGTTCGATCTGGCTTCCCTGGTTACTTCGTCCATTACGACGTTGAATAGCCAGGGACTCAAAACAGAACCCTGGTGGACGCCTACGTTCACTTGGAAGGCTGTTGACAACTCTCCTTCAATTTTCACTCTCGTACTCGCATCTCTATACATCACCATGATGCCTTGTACATTCCTTTCCGTCACACCCTTTCTTCTCAAAGCCCATTCTACTACCCTTCTCGGGACATGATCGAAAGCCTTCTCCTGGTCTATGAAGACCAGATACAGAGGCCGTCAGGCGTTCGTGAATTTTTCAATTGTTTGTCGCACTATAAAAATAGCATCGATAGTGCCCTTGCCACCTTGAAAGCCAAATTGAGCCCCATCCAGTTCCGTGCTGCTTCTTAACCTCCTTTCGAAGACCTTCTCCACTACCTTCATACCATGGTCTAGCAATTTGATGGATCTGTAGTTGGAGCAGTTGAGAGCGTCACCCTTTCCTTTGTAAAGTGGAACAAGCAGACTTTCCTTCCACGCAGTTGGCATTTCCTTTCCTTCAAGCATACTGCTGGCCACTTTAGTCAGCTGTTCGACTGTTAACCCTTCAGCAATCTTCAACATTTCGGAGTTGGTGCCAGATGGTCCAGCGGCTTTTCCATTCTTCATTTCTTTTACTGCTTGTAGCACTTCTTCTAATTCTATTTTTCTCACAGGACCTTCAACTGAGGTATTGTTCGGTAACTGTCCGTCCCATTCATTCTCATGATTTAGCAGTCTATATTCGTATTTTCGCCATTCTTCGAGTCTTTCTTTTACTTCTACTACGATCTGACCATTTTTCCTCCTTAGGCAGCGGTGATGTGTGATGTCTCTTCCCTCCTTCGCCTTTTGTTTGGAAATCCGAAACACTTCATTTCTATTTTCCACGGAGTCCATCCGCTTTTCCATCTCGACCATATGTGCATTTTTCGAAATGGCGACCACCTTCTTCGCGTATATGCAAGTTCATTGAAACTAATAGGAAAGTCACATTTCTCTAATAACCGACCGGTACTTGTTATTTCACAGTTAAAGAGCTGTGGCGCTAGATAGAGAGAGAATGGTATACCTTAATTTGAATTGCAAATAACTCATCTTTAAAGATAGTCAACTAAAACAAGACCAACTTCGATTACAAGAAATTGAATTTGAGATTTATTTTCCTGAAAAGTAATTAATATACACTCCTCCAGCTGAAGTCTGATTTCCCTTTTGGTATAAGTATTTTCAGATCGAAAATTCTAAAATATCCACCAGCAAAACTCGAAGAGATTTTCACGACGAATTACTTTGACAAACTGAACGTTATCTTTTAGCCTCCAACATGTTTTCATCAAATTTCTTGTTTACCTGACTTAAATTTCCGCAAAGTACAGGAGTTATGGAAAGCTTACCCTGGTATCCGCATTGCTTGTGCTGTGCTGTTTTCGTAACCTCTCACCATCGTTTCGGCTTTCTATTAGATCTTTCTTCGTTTGATCTAATTCTTTCCGCAAACGTTCGCTTTCTTGCCGTTCTTGTTCATACAATTTTTTGTAATCAATTGAACCGGAATCTGTGGCGGTAGATGAACTCGAACCCCATCGCGAATATGGTCGAGGACTTGAGCTATCGTGATAAGAATTGGGACGATGGGAAGACTGTCGAGCACTGTCAGTTGAATCACCATGAAGTGAATATCTCCCACTGTCCGTCTGCAAGCAAGAAGTATTAATTATGCTACACTGTAGAAGTATTAGTTTATGTCTACCACGGGAAATATACAATAATACACAGTGCATCAAAATAGATAACGGATGGACTATTTCACAACTTCAGCTGCATCAGCCGTAATAAATGTACATTATCAATAAAAATCACTGACATTTCTGAGTCATAATATCCAATTTTCATGAATATGATTTGCAGTGGTCATCCAAGCCCTTGAAATATCTTATTTAGTTGTAATATGGCTGTAAATCACACACCACCCAACAGATTCTGCAGCAGACTACACTTGACCTTGCACAGTGTCGGACCCTAGTGGGGAATTGTGTGGTATCGGTATTTCTTTTCACTATAGCTAGATCTACAACAAAACAGTGTGTAAAAAGTAATCGGACCTTTTCAAATTTGATTTTTGTGTGGCGACTGGTATTTTGGTATATCGATGCAAGGCTGACCTGAAGAAATGATATTGTGTCTAATGGAAAGGCTGTAAGTCGATGCTTTATTAAATACTCTTCACACGATCAAATCATGAGCACCAGCACAACATTGGAACAGCATGAATATGATGATCGTCAACTTTGACATCATAATGAAGTTTGTTTACCAAAAAGGTACGGAATAACCCCAGCTTCAGCTCCCAGTCAACGTTAATGAAGCTTATTTCTAGTTACTGATGTACAGACAATCAATAATATCTGCTTCAATATCAGTGAACCGCAACCAAGTGTGAATCAGTCGGTGCGGATTGTTGATCTTCACTGCAGAGCATAGGGGATCATCCTTTTAAGAATCCGTTGATGAATGTAAATCAACAATTTCGAGTTTAAGGGCATCGGGACAGAATCGACGTTTTGTTGCGGTCAAAAAATCGATAAATGGTTCTAAAATAATATACTTATAATAAAGAATAGAAAATCGTTCTACCACACTTGAAGGAGAGTAAACAAAATCGACAAGGTCTGAAACATGAGGGACAAGGAACCTGTCTGAACAAGGGAAACTTGAGCAATGAAACCACAGTCATAAAGCAAAGGATTCGAACATAATGGTGAATGGTGGATTGTCTTCAAAAGGGCTCGAGCTAAGGTCGAGTGTGGCGGTCATCTGAATGACATTCTCTTCAATTGCTTTTATGAAAGATCGCTCAACCTTCGCCATGCACTCAGGCAGTGTTCGACTTTTCCCTGTCACTTTCTATGCCTCTATTCCATCTGTTCCTTTCTAAGCGTCTTCAAATGTCCTCAACGCCTTCCAATCGCTCTCCACGTGGAATCTTATTTTCTTGCAAGATCCAATAGTGTCTTCGATATTAAGTTCTGCATTCATTCACGAAATCCTTACCAAATGCACCAAAGAAGGGCTGCTCTCGATTTTCACTATTTAATTCCACCCGAAAGAGCACTGTTCTGGTCATACATGTTGGCAATCACATTCAACTTTTCTATCAAAAACGAAGTCCGCAACCAGCTCAGGTTGGGAGATGCTTCTCGTAATTCAGAGGTTTGGTCACATGTGATAAGTCCAGTAACTTAACTCGTAGATCCAAAAACTACTTATGAATCAAATTCTCCGCGCTCTCTATCGAATCCCTCTTGTCTCAGGGTTTCCATGCCGCGCCCTAGGTCAGACCATATTTTACAATAGTACTGGGACGCACAATTCACCTGCACAACTCGCACGTAGCACGACTGCTAAATGTCACACGTTGTCCAAGTCACGTAGCACTAATGCTCCGACGTAAAATTTTGACGAGAAGATGGATACTGGCTTGAGTCTATCCTTTTTCTTATGTCCATAAGACCTCGCGTGGATAACGCAGTTGGGCATTTCGGATCCACATTTAGGTACATAATGCAATCTTGAAATGCAAAGGCATCTGAGGTGAAATCACACATTTAACCCTCCATCGTTGCGCTTGCCATGAAGGCCTTTACCATCCTACCAGCATCCTTCTAACATGGGCTTCTGTGGAGCGATTGTTCTGCTGGATAATTTGGATAACTTTGTGAAATACCTGTCATGTGGACTGAGATCGCGTTTCAAGTCTGACCAGCTCGAGCGCTCGCTGCCGTGCTTGTATCCACAAAGTGTTTTGGTTTGACGATTGAACGAATTAACAATGCAGTTTGCATGTTGCAATTTACAATGAATAGATTTGTAATTTTTAACATTATGTACTTTGTGCTCGTTCGCACTGCTTGTTAGACAATTGGACAAGAGATGTGATTTTGTCATTTTCGCTAAGTACAATAAAAAACACAGTAATACATTTCAATTAACAAATATCACAAACTGAAGAATTATCTAACGAGAACTGAATTTTTTTCAGTATGCATGTTTTACATACAAATTTTAACATAGCAGTCGGACATATGAGATAGTTAAAACTACTGTTAGATGCTTGCATTCTTTTAATAGGTTTCTATAATACGAACTTATAAAAAAGCGAAAAACTTTGTTATACATGAGAAAAATTCCGTTAATTTGTGTGATCGATTGATGATCGGTGCTTTTTGATCGATCATCGATTGATCGCTTCTATAACATGCGATGATCGCTGATCGGTGAAAACTGAGGCATGATTGAAATGTCGATCAATCGAAGAAAATCATGCGTTCGAATTCCCTGGTGATTAAGATAGAAAGACAAACTGCTCGGTTATTGAGTCACTTATTTCAAGAACTAGACACGCATGACTTCAACAAAACAATTTGAGGATTACTAAAATGACCAAATTGCTACCGCCCTCATATTGCATAAGTAAGTGCATGCGCTATATTTCAATAAGCATGTTTCCGTCTTAGATAATGGCGGTGTATGTACCTAAGCACATCACAGTTTGTAAAGACGGAAAATGATGTCAACTAAGAGTTCAAACACTACGGGGATGCAAAATTATGCGGAATAGAAAGATCAAGATAATCGTTAAAGCACGGATTATAGGATAATTACATCTAACGATTAGCAACGACTATGAATGCACTATCCGATGATTTCTTATAGACTGTATTTCTACTATGACTAGTTACACAGTACATTACTCCAGGTGACTTAATGTATTAATCAGAATACTGATGCACTGCCACAACTAATGAAAGTTTGTATAAATTCGTGGACATAATAGAGTATATAAGAAAACATGCAATGGTCACAAAATGACTAGAATGAGACAGATTAAACAGATCAAACACATTCAGAAATAAAAGTTCGAACATAAAAGTAGGATACATTTCGTTATAGTTGTTATACCAATTAAAGTTCACAAAAAGTGGTAGTAAACATAAAGCTATGTTCAGAATTTGAAGTCATTATAAAATCAGTATTTTGATGGACAATTTGAATATTGTAAGCCTTGCTGCTGGTTCTTCAATGGTCGATGGCAAAAATTTAAGATTTGGAAAAGCCAAATGTTTGATGGTAGGTCTGAAATAAGTTCTTTTTTAATAATTAAAAAGATGGATAAGATAAAAAAGATAATTATCATCTCACGATGCACTTCAAACTTATGACCAAGGTTATCTTCAGATTCTGATAAATAACTAATGTTTACTACAACCTGAAGATAGCCTTGGTCATTTGAAATATATCGTGTGATATAAAATGTTATTTCACACCTACCATCAAACACTTGGCTTTCCCAAATCTTAATATTTAGCAAAGACATATTTTCACGATTAAAATATTCGTTGGAATTGTTTTGTTCTTATTTTTACTTTAACGCTATTACGGAGTTACGACTCCATTCTCAAGTTACACAAGATAAACAGATTAAGCTAGCTAAGTACATACAAAAAACATGATACAATATTTATTGTCAGGTAGCTCATTTTGCTGTCGATAGATGGCATCAAGATCTTGAGATGCATAGCCGAGCGGAATCAAGTTTATCAGATCTCTAGCACGATCTACAACTGATATCGTTTGGTAATTGGTCTTACATATCTTAACATGTCTATGCATTGCTGAGTCCTTCAAGATGTTCACTGATTAGGGCATGCAGCCTTCTTCTTGAACTTCTGACGTAGCGTTCTTTGCATTTATCACATATCATTTTACATGCCGCCATTTCTTAGACATTAGTTTTCTAAGGATTCAGGCATGATTTCCAGCTGCATGTTTGTTGTTTTTGTTACTGTTTGTTTAGCGCAAATATTTTTGGTCACTATACACAATAAATACCATTGCCATCATCAGAATTCGGAATCAAGACAGACTAAGTTTTCAAAAGCATATTGGTAGTGGACTGATCAGAAAAATAAATGAAAGTCCTCTTTATACTGAATATTTGTAAGTTTTTTTGTATCTATTTATGAGAGCACACTCGATACTGTAATAAATGTACTCTCACGGTCAAAAAAGTGCTCACATAATTTGCAAATCATGATAGCATAAATTTCATCAAATCATATTAGTCGTTGATATCTGTGTAGACAAAAAATCAGTGGATCAATTAAAGTGGATCTTTCTCAGCAATCTTGGAACACAATTTCATAAGAAGCTATCGGCATAGGACAAAACTTTCAATTTTAAAGCTTCTCCATTCTTGATTCCAATTATTTTCCTCACTACATAAGCAGCAAGTCCGACATCAACTTAGATAGCATTCCTGATATTTGCGGATGCCTCTAAACCAATTTTGCTCAATTCAGATTTCAAAGATGCAATGTGGTCCTTAGACAGATAAGATTACCCAAAACATCGAGCAAACTGTCACAGATCAACGGCGCAATAGGTGAAGAACATTGGAACGTGATAAAAATGGCTCCAAAATCAAAGCGGTGTGATGTGAGAATTCAAATTTTGCCGTCAACAGAGGATTCTACAAAGAGTTCTGGAGAGTAACGAGACTTACAGATGTCTAGATTTGAGTTTTATCTTATTACATAACTGTCTTATCCTTGGCATGATTGACAGAAATCGAAGAATAACAGGGCTATTCAAGATCCATCAAGACGATATTTGCTCCGTTTGGAGGACCTACAACATTTCATGGGTAGATTTCTTACAATTCAATAATTATGAAATAAAATATCAATATTGCTTAATTCAGCAAGCAATGTCTCAACAACTGAAAAGCTCCGGCATTTACGCAAAGCATCTTTAATTTGCAAGATGTCATTATGTTATTCATGAAGTTTATCACAAAAATTCTATTGAATGTTACTTCAAGTTCTCTTTTAGTCACTAAAAGAACACTGTGTCATGTGCGATTAAGAATACAAAGCATTGTCAAACTAAATATATATAACATCAGTGGGTCCTGTAACTTTCAGCAGCATCATTTGATGTGATATTCTATCAGAGCTCTGAATTACGCAGACTTTTTTTATTTCATCTCCAGATGGAATTCTTTACTTCAAATTGCTTGATTTCGAGTATTTTGCACATATTGGAATACGAAATTCTACAAGATGAGTCCCATACATTCCCTTGGCAAAATGTTCAATTCTTACATAGAATTGAAAATGACAATTTTAAAAAGAATCATATGAAGGAGTATAAACTGCACAATTAAATCTAGCATGTGAAATTGCGAAAACCAAAATTCGCTGATTTAATGACATGGAGCCCTTCGCACTATGCTTGTTGACGAAGGGACCCTTCCCATCAACATTGTTGGCCAAATGGTTCCTTCTAAATCAACTTTGTTGGTAAAGCATACTTCTTGATCTTTTTTCTTCTGATTTTTCTTTTAATTTAATCTTGAATTTCAATTTTTGTTTTTATCAATTTTTTTCGATAAGATTCTGGTGAAGATTTTACTCGCAAGAGAATACTGGTGACAGAAATATACAGCCAAGCTTTTGGTATGATGCCTTAAGTATTAAATTCCAATCAAAAACACATCGATAATCAGCATCATTGAAATAATAGAGACGCAGAAGAATTATCAACCAAACGATTCGTTTTCTAGCCAATGCTGACACACAAAATGATCCCACTCCTGCTATTACCTTCAAAGGGTTTGAAGTTACTCATCATTACTTACTATTGGAATCCGCTTGATAAATGATAATTCCATCCATCTTTGACAGAAAACGTGATGTGACGCTAGTAGTGACGCTAAGGCATAAAAGGAAAAAAAACAAATAGTAGGTCACCTGTATTTAATACCTTAGTGAGGGTCATCCTTGTTTGAGATGTAGCATGCAGCCCCCTATTGAAAAGGCCCGGCAATAGGATATTGCAAGATTAGCACTAGCTCAGTGCAATAGTAACTGCACATTCACAAGGCACCTGGACGTGTGCGCTCGTGTTATTCCACACCAAATTTGGAAAAAGTTGCGTGACTGACTTTCTCAAATTCGGGTCATATCACATTATGTCTATGCTTTGGACATATCTAGAAGATATAATTCATGAATTTTTCTGAAAAAATGAGTCTACTTCACATATGTTGGGGCATTGGAAAATTGCACTGCTGACCCCCCAACCCATAGTGTTCCCTTCAATATCTGCATCTCAGGTATGGGCATGAGCATCGACTTCATCTTCACACATGATGCAAGGCTAGTATCCCGCACAATATCCGATGGATAGTGGAGACCTGCCCAAGACAGAGAAAATTTATAAGCCTAATATAAAAACACTTTTAAAAAAATCAAAAAAAGAAAATACGACTCGAAGTGAATAGCTCAATGTTCCACCAACTGAAGAAATGGCACCTTGAATGATTTCAAAATAAGACTGTTTCCAAAAATAGCACTTTTCATCATAGTGCGATCAATTTCACGCCTCGATTGCGTGTACACCGGTTATACAGACTTCAAGGGTTTGACATTGACTTCAAGAATCTAATATGTAAAAAAATTTCTATCTAGAAGTTTTGAATTTCAAAAGTGGTTAAAATGATTCACACTCACCTAACTAATAAAATGCAATAACTATACCACAATTGAACGATTGCAAGATCAATTAAGAAAAACAGGAAACGAAATGATTTTATGCGTCATATACCAAAAACACATCAATATCTCTTGGTTTGATGCTTGATTCTCGCAGGCTGCGGGCTCAGCAATATCACCGGTTGACTCATGCATTTTTACTCCTAACAAGTTCACTTTTAGCAGCAACATTTTTCTTGTAGTGATCATCGGCCCTTTTTATAGATGAAATGTCAGCTTTTCCGAGAAAATCACCAGGGAAATTCAATTTTGGAGAGTCCTTAACAATGTCTCATGAGACATGAAAGGCTCTCGATCGATCATAGCACCCGGTTCTGATCAATAAGCTTTATCCTCCCGAGATCCATGATGAGGTGGACGGAAAATTTCCAGACTAATCGTTCTATTATAGATCACGCTGATGGATCCCTCTGCGACCGTTTTACGATCAATGCTGGTGTCACTCAGGAACTTGACTTCTTATGTGTTCTATTTCTTGTGGTCATTAATGATCTGATTTTGGAGGATCCTATCCGCCTAAGGGCTTGCACTCAACGTCTAAATCAGGATAGAAGGATATCATCTGATTTACGGAGAATTCAGTCTGAACTCGCTCCAATAGAGCCAAGTTTAATGAAAACAATATTCAGTTAATCTGCTTTTGCACAAATGCTTCCAAAAACAGTTCTATCATGCATAATCTGGGCCCTCCCTTCCAGCAAGGAATGGCATATCATTGCTTGGTGACAGTGTCCGACTTATCCTCAGGCTGATCACTCTGAATTCACGAGTTTGCTCGAAGAGTCTTGGGGCTATTGTTTCGAGCCATACCAAGCTGCAATACGAAGCTGCTCATCCATTATGGGGCACAGCTTCGTCCCATTAAGAAGATATTTTTTACTTGTTTGGTCATCTGACCCACAGAGCAACTTATAGGCTATAAACTAGACCGCATTCAGCACAAGCCAATTCGTATAATAGATTGTGCTCACTTATCATCATTATTACTCGGTCATCGTATAGTGGTCTCCTATCTTCCCCTCTTATTGTTGTGATAACTGTCGATGTTCTAATGAACTTGCGACTGTTACTCCTCGTTCTCGCTCTTTTGCATCAGGGAAGCAAGAACTCTAAGCCATAACTTTCTTCTTTTAGTAAGTTTCTTTTACTAAACTTCATCATTTTTAAATTTTCATTACTCAAATGAATAAACATGTAAGTTCAGAAAATGGAAAAAATCCAAGATTTTCTTCTAAGTTTGAAGACAGCAAGGAGAGAATGGTAAAGTAAAGCTCAAAGTAGAATCGCTTGCACTAAAATAAAACTACCATCAAGCCTCATTTATCAGTTATAATAATTGAATGTGATCAATTAACAAGATGATAATAAACATAGTTAACTATTTTGTATGAATCATTTGAAAACAACGAGAGGCTTTTTAGCCTACACAACTCAAAATGCGACGTGAATGGCAGTATTTTGCATGCTGCTTGCTCAGAGACCACAGTTGAGATCCAACAAAACAGGCATTCAATGAGCTGCAGCACCCTTGTCCTAAAACAGCATACAAGAAGATAACGCTATTAACTTGCTAATAACCATTTAAATATAGGAAGTACTAGCAACAAATAAATGAACGTTGAAATTCACTGTTATGATTGCTGTTACCTAGAGATTGATATAAATCATGAAGTATACATATTCAATCATATTGTTGCACAACTATTAAATTTGAAAGTAGCAAAATATTTGTGAATCCTCAGTCTTCATGTGAATTGGTTTTCCATTCATTACAATAGTTGAATTATGATATGTATAATTGTTGTATAGTTTCTATTAGTTAGATAGTTATACTAGTTTTGAGGAAAGCCCAAAAGCGAGAGATGTTTACTTTCTTCGTTTATTGGAACAGCGAGGCCTTTCAGCCACCACCGGAGGCTATCTTCAGGCAACTGAGAATTACAAGCAATTCAACGTTCACAAAAAAAACGAAGAAAGTAAACATCTCTCGCTTTTAGGCTTTCCTCAAAACTAGTATAACGAATGTCTGGCCCTCTGTTCAGTGAAAGTTAGATAGTTGTTAATCAATTTTAACCACTTTTGAAATTCAAAACTTTTCAACTTCTAGATAGAGAAAGTTTCTTTTTCTTATAAGTTTCTTGAAGCCAATAGCAGACCCTTGAAGCCTGCATAACCGGTGTACGCGCAACGGAGGCGTGAAATTGATCGCACCATGATGAAAAGTGGTATTTGTGGAAACAGTCTTATTTTGAAATACAATAGAGCGCCGCTATAAAGGGATGGCACTATAAAGGAACATCCGCTTCAAAGGCTGGTCACTATAATGGCATGCTTTCACCAACTTTGGCAAATATTTTCCGGGTGCAGAAGAAAATTCATGAATAGTTGAGATGCAATGAAACAATTGCACAATGCAACCGCACGCTTTAGGTCTTGCAGCGAATGTTATGTCGATAATCAGCCTTGGGGATGGAGGAAGGTGGACTGGCTGCATGTGCAGCTACGCGAGCGGTAGCAGGTCTTCCCATAGTTACATAACATCTACAATTGGTCAAAAATCCGAGAAAGGAGTAAATCGCTATAGTATAGGGCGAAATGGTGTGACATAATAGCTGGAAGAGACTCAAATATCAAATATGGCATGGACAGTTGAAGAAGGCTTTATCAGAGAGTTCTCTGAACTTAACAATCACAAATTTTGACTACGATACGTGCACACCTTGTTTTGTATGCGCCACACAGCCATTTTGCACTATATAAATTGGTAAAGTAATAGAAGTACAACGCATTAGTTCCCTTTTGCGGGATCCAGATAATACATCTATCTTTATAAGCAAACACAAACATTCAATATTTTGCAACGGTTATCATCAGTCTATCTAATCTGGTGGAAGCACTTCGATATAGTCCTTCAATTGTTATGAGTCTAAAACTTACTTTCCGGCCAAACCTTCTCTGCAAACAAAATGGTTATGGATATATCATCCCGGTATTCACGGGTTCAAATGATTCAGACAAATTAATATTAGACAGATACAATAAGATGAAAACATTTGCATTGAACCACATCACATTGTCAGTTATCATCTGAATAATCTGTCTTCCGAGTATGTCACGAAGTTTTTGTCAGTTTCGTCAACTGGTACATTGTGTTAGAAATACTCATGTAGGTAGGTACTTCTCGCTTTTCTACTACGATGCTGATCTGGTTACCCTACACAGATATTGATGAAGTGTGGATAGCTACCTCTGACGATTAAAAACAACCATGAAAGCACTCGTAGGTAATCCGTCATTCTTCAATGCACTTCCTTTTCATACTATTCTCATTGAATTCTCTTAATCAGCTATATCTAAGCGATAAAAAATACGTCATATTTTGGAAAATTCATCATTTATTCTTATATTTTTACTGATATATATTCATTTAATTGTGGTGCACTTCATCGGCACGTATATGTCATGGATTTGAGTCATTTCATCGACAGATCTTTTCGTCAACAAGGTCATTTCATCAATGTCTATGTCCAGAGTCAGAAGACATACGAGTCCCTGAGAAAACATACCTTGATGTCTATGAATTAGTGAGCTAATTTATGCCTGTAACTGTCTATGGATGCATGATGCTCATGAGACAGTATCATACACCCTGCCGTTGAAGTGAAGCACCACCATTCATTATACTTCAAATTGATATTTACTTGCATGCTTCACAACCTTGATAAATACACATAAATATTCGCAGAGCTTGTGTATTTACGTCTACCTTATTTTTACAGTGAAATGCTGATAATGTACAACTTTCATGAGCCAATCCATGTGAAGCGCGGGAGTGTTGATAGCGGTGGAGACGAATGCGATTACGGTCATGAACGCATCACATTAGTATCCTCAGTGGGCTTGCCACCAGACCTCTCCTTTTTTGAATTGCAAGTCACAGTTCATCTTAGAATATATATCATCAGTCTACAAACACGAAGTATAATGCACCGCTGAAATAACTCCCTCGCCAAAACATCAGCATTCATCAGATTTGTTGAATGATAAATTGTAGCAACACACATGTTAGATAGTGTAAAACTAAACAAACAGGGACTCATTTAGGGACGCACAGGATTTAAAAAAAGTATGTCTAGCCGGAATCCGATTTTCAAAAAATCCAGCATGATTTGAAAATACAACAAAATACATCTGTCTTTCTTCAATAGTATGTACAACTATCATTGGACGATTAAAGCCATAAGCCTCAGAAACGTTGCTGTAGATAGCAATCAGTTGACGACTTTCTTAGTGGAAGGAGTATCATTGACTTTGAAATAGCGATGGCTTAACCACCCGGACTCTGAAAATTTCCCCATTCTCAACTGAATTCAGCGAACTTCAAAGTCTTCCACTTTGAATCAAATTTTACAATGCCAAAAGTCAAAAAAAATTACTTGTAATTAATATGAAAGCGACGGCTAGTTATCGCATGCAATTATGTAAAAAATGCTTTCGCTACTTTGGGCCCAACAACACCGAAAAACATTATTTTTGGAAAGTGAAATGTGTTGTCTGAAATGACAACTTCAGGGCAGGCATTGCCCAAAGGCATCAAGCACAGAATTAGACAGACAACAAAGGTCTGTCGTAGTTCTTTGAATATCGAAAGAGAATGACAGCTACTAAGTCAATACAAGACACCAACACCCTTGATACCCCGACAGCACTCACCTGACCTAAGAATCGAACCGGAGTCCGCGGTGGAGACGAGCTAGCACCTTCTTCACTAGGCCACGCTGACGGTTCAAAAGGAATGCGAGTGAAGGCAGAAGTCATCTCTAAGTGAAGTCGAAGTGAAGTCATCTCTCAATAATAATAGGACAATATGCTGTCGATATCACTTTAGAGATGACTTCTGCCTTCACTCGCATTTCTTTTGAACCGTCAGCGTGGCCTTGTGAAGAAGGTGCGAGCTCGTCTCCACCGCGGACTCTGGTTCAATTCCTAGGTCAGGCGAGTGCGGTCGGGGAATCAAGGGTGTTGGTGTCTTGTATTGACTTAATAGCTGTCATTCTCTTTCGATATTCAAAGAATTAGACAGGTCGTCTCTTCCTTTGTTTGACTAGAAAGGAAACATTGGAACATGTAACGTTAATGAAATGGCACAATCTGCTGACATAATACCATAGCAATCGAACAATGAGCAACCATTTCAGCATTAAACACGCCAAATCGTGTTAATTTTCAGTGACTGTTATCAAGCGGATCACACAGCAAAGAGACACAGTCGATGTCAAGTTCTACAGAGAAGTTTGTGAACGTTTTTTCGTGCGCCTGCTAACTTTTTTAATAATGATCGGAAGGGCCAACATGATCGAGATAACTTTTGAGCAATGATCTGAATTCTTCGAATCTGAAGGAATCGCCGCGATCGGAGCAAAATTCTTTCAAAATTTTGAAGGAATCCACAACAATCCGCAAGCGATGCTCGACTATTTTCCCTATCTCTGCAAGGTATTAAAATTTTCTTTTTGCCCACTTAATAAGTTCCTGCATGTGCCATTATTTTGATTCAATTTGCACTTCTAGCAAAGTGATACAGTTAAACAATCTAATTCTGTGGCATCAAGATTTCGTGACTGTACTCGAACAGGAAGTGTCTCTAAATTCCAGAAAGAGTTAGAAAATACGCGGCCATGTTTTATGGCCAACTGTATATATGCGTATAAACTATAATAGACCGTACACAAAACCGTAAAACCTGCAACAGACCGCCACCCCGACGAAGTGTTTGAATCGCCACCCTGTAATAGAACGCCACTTCCTATATTTCGACAGTATGAATAGTAGTGATTAACAAGACATTTGTTTATGTAAGGTCTGTCCGATGTATTATTTGCAATTACTTATTCGCTGCATAAGCTACTACAAGAGGACAGCAGATATTCGGACAACAAAGATGACTCCTTCATTATTGAAATCACAACTGCTTTAAATTAATCATTGAGTGCCTGTAATGTTGATCACGATTTGTGTTATATATATAGGATGGCGGCCAACAGGATGTTCTTCATCATATCGGATCAAGAAGGCAGTGATTGTACTCTCCTTTTTATTTTATGCCAAAATAAGAAAATCGAGGTAAAACTATTTACAGGCCCGACCGGTTTCGAGCATTCGCTCTTCGTCAGGGGTTTGAGCATGTAAAATCAGCTCATTTACCTACTGATTTTAGCTAATGACTAGATATAGTATGCCATCCTGCAAAGTGCTGAGCATTTATATATGCTTACGGATGAATTAGGTTAAAATTTTGATTTAGACACTAAATCAATATCGATATCAGTAAAATTTGTATTCAGTATCAAGTTAAATTTCAATCATACGATAACAAGTCGTGCTAATGAGCCGAAATGAAAGTACTTCAACAATACGTTTTGTTAAAGTATTTAGTTACTTGAAAGTTTTATAGATGGATCATGCACGCTAATACAGGCTTCAATGAACAGGATCTCAATACTTTTAGACTCGGGGATTTTGAAAAATAGACCGTCACCCTCTAATAGAAGGTCACCTGTAATACATCGCCACCTAAGAGTGAGGGTTGGAAAATAGTCTACTGTACATGATACAAGTGCTGCTGTACTCCCATCTCTGCTGCACTAGCTTCACGGTTATCTGCTTGCCCAAAGGACGTTTTAGAAGTTAGTAACATTCAATAAGTGCATCAGGCTGTGACAATATGATGACAATCACTGTTAATAGAAACATCATAATGCTCCAAAGAGGGATAAACAACAGTACCACATGAAAAAGAGCCTTTGATACAGTGAAAATTCGGCCGGATATGCCTCGTGGAAAAATTAAGATGCGGCCGGATTGAGAAAAAACCTGCACACCTTCAGACTCATCCTTGCTATGAATTATAGAACTATCTTTTTAATTTATCGAAATGAAGTTGCTTCTTCATACCTCTACTAATAATCACTTTTATTCGCAAGGTACGATAATCGTCATGTATGCTCGCACATTAAAATTATTTGCAATTTAAGTGCATTGCATGTATTTTTTCTACAAATATTCTACAAATACCTTGAAAATGAGTGACATCTGGCAGTTGAAATCGAATTGTTAATGAAGCTGTATGTTTATTAGCTTTCATCATTTGCTAATTTTCATCAAATGTCATAGCACACTGAAAATTTCAGAAAAACACTTATCACTTGTTTCAGTAAAATCTGTTCCATTATGACTTTCTGTTATATCATTTTGTCACTCATATATATATATATATATATATGAGTGTTATATATATATATATATATATATATATATATATATATAGTAGACACTCGACAGTGTGATTTCCAAATGTTTGGCGAGACGTACTTGTAAAATCCTATAAATGACTTTTGACAGGAGATATTTTGTCTGAGCGACACGATGAATATTGTGAAAAGTTCTGACCTGGATTTATAAGTTGAAATGACTTAAGTGACATGCGACAACATAAGGCGTGTTGAGGTAGTTGTGTTTCTAAATTTATTGTATAAGTCTGTAAAACGTGTGAGTACCACGTTCTTCGACACGTTGCACGCTTAGCGGCAAACGCTTTTCGGTAGATTGGTTATTTTTATGGATCTCAGTTTCATCTAATTAACTTTAAATATCACAGTGTCAACTAAAGATCGAAAAAACTTCATGTGGGAAATATTTGTGAACCAAATATAGTTCTGATCTACAACACGCCGTTAAACTCACACTTTGAACACTTTCCAACGATCCTCCTATCCTTCGACGAGACGGTTGCGGTGTGGAGTAGAGGCTTTGGGAGCCACCACCATAACTACTTTCTCGACGAGGAGATGCTGAACTGCCAGTTTGATAGACACCACTAAGGTAAGCGCCCAAAGGGCCACCGTACAACATATTAGATGAGGCACTGTGCTGCATGATTTCAGGAACCCCTGTCACTGATACTGTCACTGGTCTACCACTTTCTACCTCTGTATACACGCTTATCATACGACTTTCAAATCATCCCATTCGAAACGCCGACAAATTGATTTCCCAGACGAAATTGCATGGGGAAAGGTGACTACCAGCCGTTCTATCGTATTTACAAGGCGAAGGTCTTTCCCAAAATGGCATTCAACCCTTTCTTCAAGATAACTTGAATGCCAAGGTTTGTCACTATTAAAAGATGATTAGCCATTAGAGAAACAATCGATGCGGCGAATGGATGGATTTTCTGTCTTTTCATTTACAGGTAGATGACATTATCTTGAACATGCAATACGTATACATCATGTGAACTGTATACAAAACAAGATTCCAACATTGGTTCAGAAACAAATATTATACAGATACACTTTCAAGCATTTCATCGTCTCTCTGCAAATACCAAGTTGTCATCCAACTTGTACAGTTGAAAAATACACGATGATTTGCAATCAGTATAATGATTGATGTTGTTATACCTATATCAATCATCGGATCAACAAACGACACGATGCCAGGTGTTAATATGATAGTTTTCCAACATCATGGGCTGAATGTAAAAATGAAGGATAAGAAATGGATGGGAAACGTGTATTATTAAATGAACGATCTTGAGAAAGACAGATGTTAAGTGAGGCCTGTATTTAGTATAAAGGATAGCATTGTCGACTTCGCTAGGTGAGATCGTGGATCAGGAGGGAAGCTTCATATATGCTTTGATGACAATAATGATGAAACAAAAAATACACCTAAAGCATCAGATAATGTCGTATTCATTCTACCGCATTTATTTTCAATTTTGTGTTACTACGTGTACTTCTCACTTGAAATCCTTAATTTAGATATTCTTATGGTCGTGCGGCTATCAGTGATTTACTATTTCTGGCACTCATGTGTGTTTGCCTGACTAATCGGTCTCGTGTTAACAAGAATTAAAAATGACAAAAACTAGCAGGCGAAAGTCCTACAAGTGAAACATGTTTGAGACTTAACATCGATTTCAGCAGGTTATAAAGTTTGAAAATATAAAAATTTGAGTCTTCTAAGTAAGATGTCTGTTACGATGAATGAAGTCTGCAAGATATTATACAACTTCTCTTAGGATTTCAACTCCTCACTCTAATAGGTATGGAAATCATGGCTAAATAAAAACCGTCAGCAACTTATTGGACACTCTGCACAATGTCTAATGTATATATACCCGGGTTCGTGAGCTGAACAAGCTCTATTTTCCATGAGTTCCCAGGAGGTTGTTACGCACATTTTTACGCAAACATCCATCATCGTTGGATATAGCTTACATTTTTATGAAAATTGTGCCTATCGAGATTGACGCAAGTTGAAATGAATTCAGAGATGGACAGAAAATTTGAACCGAATGTAATGCAACGTTTAAAGTCCTCCAACAACGTTAAGGCTGTCGATAAAGAAAAGACTTGAGTCTAAACTGCAATATTTATGGCTCTGGATGACTTATTTCTATAACTTATGATTGGGGTATACAAATATGATGGTTCTGCTACACGGAATAAATCAACATCATTAATCTTAATTTACTGACGTTTCATTGTAACATTAAGCATCATGAAGCCGCCTCATAATACAGCTGATCTTGTGGCAAATGCAATTAACTCAAAAAACATCTTATTTTCGAAAATGTTTACTAAGAAGCCTGAACGACACCCATGCGATTAAAAACTGTATCGATTATCAGAGCGGAAACGAAATGGTTTCTCTTAAAATCAACTTTCCCAATGACATGACATCGATATAAGAAAGCAAACCAAGAATTTGCAAGTCTAGGGGGGGGGGCGGTAAAGATCGCCTTCTGAAAAAGAAGTTGTTGATGCTTGTTATTGTCATTTACAGAAAAGCATCGATCTCTAGCCAATATAATTCAAGCACTGTGATCCATCAGTTTTAGAGTTGTAAAATATTGAATTAGCGTACGAAACAGTAGGTAATTAAAATGGAAAAGATTTTGCACAATTGCATAATAATATCCAAAATTGCCGATTACAACGCACAGCTGCAAATATGGAAGCCACAGCAGCATGCATGCACGACGAAGTAAGTACTTGAAGTATCATATGTCGCTTACTTTGCTGGATAAAGAGGATCGCTCGCTTTGTTGGGGTGGATTTGAGTCCGTTTTACCGATGGGGGGACGATCTCTTCTAAGACGCCGCCGAGATTTCCACTCATCATCGGCAGTTGTTGTTGAGGTTCCAGTTGGGGCTAAACGTGATGATGTTTCTGCAGAAGTATCTGAAGATCGTTCATTAACGCTATTCGTCGACGTTGTCCCATGAAACGTAGGAGTTCGATTTAGCGAGGAACCGTAAGAGGATCCTCCCACACTACCTAACGTAGAGCGTGGACGATATGTGGAAGAAGGAGGAGAGGACCTTTCAGTAATCGTCGAGGTTGCAGAAGGAGTGATGCTGGATAACGGACGTCGAGGATTTGTCGTCGTTGTTTCTGCTGTCGGCTTGCTAATATCGGACGAAGAAACCCTTGAGGAAATTGATGAGGAGCTTATAGGTTTTGATTCAGATGAATCCTTCGATTCGTCAACATTTGAAGAGATTTGGACATGACGTCGTTGGTGTCGGCGTGGGCGAGTAGTAGGCAACTGAAGCAGAAGAATCCATTATCCATAACACTGATCAATTCTGGCATGGAAATTAAAAATCTACAAAACCTGAGCAATGTTCATTTCACTTTACAATAGTTCCTATGCAGCTACGTTTTGAGAACTCAGAAATTGGAAAATCATTACATTAGGAACGATAAAACAAGTCTCAAGTTAGAGCATTAGACTACTGCCTAGTACTAATAAGAGAATAGTGTTGAAGAACTAACTTAAAGGCAGGGTCAACGGAAAAATTATTTTTTCATCAAAGATACGACATTTGATCGCGAGTAGAACGCAACGGGTTGCACGCTGCATCATTGTCTCGTTGAGCCACAGGAGCGCTTTTCCCTATGCGTGCTGACGTCATCGCCACCAAGCAGCAAGAACGTGTCTACATCAAATATAGGACATCATAATCTCAGTACAATTAGAATAATAGAAAAGCTTAACAATAGTTCAAATAGATTTAATAACGTCGAGCAAAATAGCATGTCGCCATTCATGAGACTTTTTACAGTGTACATGTACTTTGCGGTTCTTACAACACTTCCCTGCTTTTTTCCACACTCTTTCTGTCTTTAAATCGTGGCCATTACGCCCGATTCCAACATTATGATCAATCACGGCTAGTTGAAGTCGCATCTTCATTGTTGAGTAGGGAAGGTATAATCGCTTAGGAGCATGCTTAAGAATAACGTTATGGAAAGTTTCAAGATATGATGTATGTATGAAGTGCCTGCACTTTCGTAAATCTCTCAGCAATTGAGGATTTGAGGATGTATTACAATCTACATGAGTGCTTTTCTGATTAGTTGTCGAATTAATCGACGTGATCAGGCATACATGCATTACATTAATCTTGCACTTATTTTCATTTATACAGAATTTGTGTTTGCCTCTAATGCGAATACTCGTATTTACCAAATACCATCAAAACATGTGAGACTGCAAATATCTTACCTTCCATCTCCAATCATGACTGCTTCACCATTTTCTTGAACACAACTTGATACCTCAGATATTAGGGAATTATAAGATTCATCTACCACTGGTAATACAAATTTCTTTTGAATCTTTGAGTATGTTTGTTTTATACTCATGATCTGTAGATTCAATGTATTCGAAATTTCCTTGAGTGTCGAATGTGTATTTCCTGAGATCCAAATTGAGGTTGTTAAAGCAATATCAGCTAATGGGAACTTTTTGAGAACAGGCTGTGATGACCAAGTCGTCGAGTGATTGTTGAGGCATACATATGTGACTTTCAATAAAGTACCAATGTACACGAGAATACTCGAGACGTCGGCTCGTTAGGAGAACCACACTGTGAACAGAATCTAAGTAGTTCCAGCAAATTTTCGAAGTAAACGAAGAAGCACTTGCCAAACAAATTATCATTAGGCTCCTCGTCAGAATCTATGAAACTCGATTCTGATGAAGATTCAGATTCAAATTCAGAGCTTATATCCATTTCGTCAGGAACACCTGTCATTGATTCTTCGTCGGCAAAACCTGCAATATCAGATTCCAAATTTTGAGAAATGCATGGTGACTCTTCCAAATTAGAGCTCATAGGCCGATTTGTAGAGAGACTTTGCAAATATCGGGCTGTGTGAAGTTTGTCCAATACCGCGGATGACGAAGGCGAAGAATTTGCACGCTCGCGATGAAGGTTTCTAGAGGGAATGGCATTTTCTTTCAGGCGTCTGGGGCAGCGGTTGATGGTTGTAGCTGATGAATTTAGTATTTCACTGCGAAGGTCTGAAATGCTGTGAAATGGTCACTGCAAATAACACTGAATGGCGATGGTCCCCATTTCTTTCCGTTGATATCCTTTCTATCACACCGATGAATCCATTGTTGTCGAATTAATTTGTGTTCGGGAATTTATGATATGATCTATCTTTTGCTTTTGAGTTATGGTTAGTACAACCGAATGGCCTACACTGCAAACTACCATTTTTAATAGACGGTCACAAAATCTTAATTGTTATGAGAATGAATAGTGATTGTCTGCGTTGACTCGACTGCCGAATCTTGCTGCGTGGTGGCGATGACGTCAGCACGCATAGGGAAAAGCGCTCCTGTGGCTAAACGAGACAATGATGCAGCGTGCAACCCGGTGCGTTCTACTCGCGATCAAATGTCGTATCTTTGATGAAAAAATAATTTTTCCGTTGACCCTGCCTTATTGATATTATACTATATTTAGGCCTACAATCTTTATACGGGTATCAAGCTAACTTATAGCTATAGACCATTGCCTTCGACAAAATTCAATACCTGTAGCATAGAAATTGACAACAATAAAACCTCTAGAATGGAAATTAAGCTTCATGCAATGCACAGGCCTGTGATTAGCCTATGAGAAAAATTGAGGATTTTCATTGAAAAATTTGAGGAATGGAAACGGAGCCTAATGTGGTAATTGAAAAAAAGCTCCAAACTTTAACATGGATTTTGGGCCAAACTTCAAGTCATGAAAGTCACAACTAAGAAGGTAACTCCAGGGTTGACCACACCACACCTTTAGAAGTTGTGTATGCTACAAAGGGATATTGGCCTGCTAATAATCACTTCCCACGTTGATACAAATTTAATTTGTTGACCTCAAGTACTATATGCTTAGAATGTGTCGAACAGAGGATATCAGATCAAAAAAAAATCAGAAAACGTTCGGAGAATTAACCTACTTGCTTTCAATTTCATATATAGAATTGTACCGGGAACAGAGTGCTTCAGATATCAGATCAAGCTGCTGATATCGCTGTGATTCACGCTATCGTCTCCAATTCCATGATGCTTGTCAGATTTGTATACTGTAATTTTTTTGAATTTAAGAAATATCTTCAAATACATGCATGTAGGGCTTTGTGACGATCAATTTTTACGGATTTTAGACAAATTTGGGAGGAGAGTAACCCATAAGTATATAAAGATTAAAATTGTTGACGGAATGCATTGCCTGTGGCTAAAAAATCAGTATTATGAAGGATGCGCCACATTACACACATTAAAATTACTTTTTTTTACTGAATAAGCTTTGGTGGTTCTTGTTAACCTGTTAGCGCTTTGATCATAACGTTCCGATCTCCATTCAAATGAGCATGAATTCTCTCGCACGACACAAAACAACAGTCAGGAACAGGCTTGCCAGTTAAGTTGTTGGTCTCATCTAGGCAAAGGGTGAAAGATCATCACCTCTATTCCCATGAAGTTCCGCAGAGATATTGACATCCACATCTTGCAGTAGACCAGGTTGAAAATCTACCAACCCAGTAATATGTGGTTTGAATGTCTTATTTACTCTAAGTTCGCATGCAACGATGAACGATTCGTGCGTTACTTTCACACCAAGCTGTGTTCAGATGTCGGTCGACAAACCCTGGAAAACGTAGCTGCAGACTCATGGGATAGCAGAGTCTCATAAGCTTCTAACCGCCACACGCTAGTGACCAGGAGGCATGTAGACACTAAATTTAGGGACGATTTGCTTTACCCCGTCGGATGTGTTCATGTTCAGCGGAAATAAAATGGAAGAGAATGAGTAAAGCAAAAGTTTCAGTTGACAAGAGTACTGAAATCCAAGTGGGCTGGGCTACCTATACTTTATCATATAATGGATATAGAAGATCGATATCCTTAAATTCTTTAAGAAGCACACGCATGCATTTGGCAACCATATAGTCGCAGAAGCATAATGAAGGCTGTGAAAAAGGTCAAGATAAATAATGAAAATAATTGAAAGCATTTTATTGTTGGAATTCTAGGGAACATTATAATGTTTGAAGTAAAAATTGATTGCAGTGTTCAGATAGCCTATACAATTTCTGTAGGTTGATCGCAGTGCTTCACTCATCAAATGCGTGAAAGTGTTGCACTAAGTATTTTGACAGACAATAACTTCAGAGAACTTCTCTGCATAGCAAAATAGGTGCGGACGAACCCAAACATCTGCAGCCCTGTAGCTTCCAGAGGTGAAAACGACGTAAAATAAGAACACGTTATAAATCATAATTGTTCATGCTCAGCAGTCAGGATAGGATTCTATCTCAGGTTCTTGATTGAAAGTTTACATATCATCGTCATTCACCAAAAAACAATGCATTTTCCTACAGTTAGTCTGAAATGTGTCACATTTGAGGAATTTCTCTTAGTTAAGCTATATTTGAGGAATTTTTGAGGATTTGAGGAGTAAAAACAATATTTGAGGAATCTGAGGAATTTGAGGAGTAATCACAGGCCTGAATGCACAATAACGGCACATAAATCGCACGCATTTTCACTTAGATGCACCTGCCAACGTCTGTATCATTGGGTTAGAATCAGTCACATGAGTAAATCGAAGCTTTTAATTGGTTCTTCATGCCCCAACTTAGTTCCCCCGGATGTGCCGCGACCTTGAGTCAATTTCCATTCTAGCGAACTTCAGATAAACAGTTCATTTCTATGACCTGTAGTGACCGGCAGATATCTGTCGTCTTAGATGACCAAGTCATCCACCAAGGTTGTCAATGCAGGAGTTCCTCAAGGGTCAATTTTGGGACCCACTACTTTTCTGCTGTACATCAACGACCTCCCATACTGCCTAGTGATTAAATTGGTGATATATGCAGACGACACCAATCTCTCTAATTCAATGAGCGACTAGCAAAGAACAGTCAGCAACGTCAGCGGTTATGCGACGTTCTTAATGACGACTTACGCAGGGTCACAGAATGGAACGTCAAATGCCTTGTTTCCTTCAATCCTTCAAAAAGTCAGAGTATTCTGCACTCGCGACTTGAAGGAGATGATGAAGATCATAGCATCAAAATGTCAGATAATAGGATCAGAGTACAAGATTCCATCTCCCTTTTTGGAATGATGGTTTCGAAAGACTTGTCATGGAAAACGTACATCCAATCCATTAGCAAGCAGGCAGTTTAACGCATTGGTAGTCTCTATCGTGCCAGCAGCTATCTTCCACCACAGACTGTCTGCTATCTTTACAAGTCCACTATTCGTCCTCTGATGGAGTATTGTTGCCGGAATATTGTGGGCAGGCGCCCCACAAACACATCTCAACCTCACTGAACGGGTTGAGGAGTGTCAAGAATAATGGGTGAAAAACTTTGCTAACAAGTTGCAGCCACTCTCTGTCAGACGGGATGTTGCTTCACTCAGTCTCTTCTACAGATACTATTTCGGTAGAAGCATCTCTGCAGTAAATGAGAGGGCGCCCAAACCTAAGATCTTCTCCAGAAGCACACGCAGAGCTAATGCACTCACATGCTATAATGTGAGCTTAGAACGTGCACGTACTGTGAGTCGCTCGAAAAGCTTCTTTGTTCGCACGGTACAGCAAGTCGGCCATAGCAAGCAAAAACATGCAGAAAAAATGGAGACCATTGCATAAGTTGACACTTTCAACGAAAATCAAAAACATTTACATTCTATGCTTCCTTTCTGTTTAGTATTGTTTGAACAGTTAAGAAGGTGAGGTTGATGGTGAGGTGATGATAATGTTAATATGAGATTCACGGATTTTTTAATTGAAGGCTTGAACACAGATGACAGATTGAGAATACTTCTTGGCCAGGATTCATCATTTTAGAATTCGGAAGGGGCCAGGTAAATTAATGAAATTCATTTATATACAGGGTGGGCGTAAGTTAACCATATTTACCCATCTTTCGTCTTTTAAATAAGAATACAAATGTTTGTGTGAATACAAATAATACAATGTTTGTGTGACATCATACAATAGAGTGACATCGAGTATCTTTCCTTGCTGACGATCCGATTTGCTGACGCGTGAAGTCAGTGATGACTACTCATTGCGTGCATGTAAGTGATCGATCAGCTTGCAAGTTGCAATGAAATTGAACGCATTACATGACAGAAATGCAGAGAAGAACGCTGCCAGAGAGGATCCATATGCTCAAGACCAACTGGAGAAGAGAGAATAGCATGGATGTGAATAGAAAATTGATTGAATGATTGATTTCTTTGAGTCTAATCCACCGCATCGGGAGACAATTTACAATTTAAGAGATAAATTTTATGTGACCGGATCGATGTCTGATGCCCTTCGATAAGGCAGACCAGCATCAGAATATCAGAACGTATATTTTTTCAGTACATGAATAGGAAAGGTAACTACGATGGCAGCAACTGTCAATACGACGGAGAACCAAGAACTGGTGGCACAACTTCAATCAAACTGAAAATACTTAAAAAAACTGAAATGTAATATAGAGAATTCAATCTTGAACTTTGATTTTGTCCATGATACTTTTTTTGAAAAAAATATAAAATACCGATACGCATTATTAGTACACCGAGGAAGAAAATGACAGGCGAGGAAATCAATGCACTTGCAACATCTGCACTGCCACCATGTTACAGACGGAAGAAAGACGAAGAGTTTTGCGGAAAAATATCATACATCATACCTGACAGAACGATTTTTTTCATCTATTAAAAATGTAGTTATAATGTAAATGCTAGTCACTTACTCTCGTGGGTGGTGGACGGTATCGGTGTCAAATTGTTGGGTCGTCGACACATGTTGTTTCGCTAACTGTTGGTGAGATCAGTCAATGAACTAATCGATGTTTGCAAAAATGAAAACAGTGAATGCCTCGCATACACCCTAGATGCATGTAATTTTGATCAATGCGAGTCTCGAATTCAGAAGCAATGTCTAGGGCATCCTACGTGCAGCGTAAATGTGTCGAATCCATTACGTGAAAGTGAATCTACCGACGCAAAAGTTCTACTGGGTTCGTGCGAGCACATTATTTGAAATTTATTAATTCAAGTATAATTATGCCAACTAGTCATATTTCTAATATCGTATAATACGCAGGAAATTATTATCATCAATTGAAACATACAAGGGTGGACTTAAACATGTAAGCAGAATGTGATCATTATGATGTCTGTGGAATACCGTGTTGGATATTTAGGCAATATCTTGGTTTTAGTTCTCAACTAGTATCAATTATCGCAAGACCGACCAGAATGTAGAAGGCGCCTGCATCCCAAAGACAACCGACACAACACTGGTATCAAACCCCCAAATCTGTGGAAGAAGATACAATAGACGAGGAGCACGATTAAGTAAATACAAATCCTGATTTCGTGCGTGCAACGTTATTACGCTTCACTTGTAACGCTGTTATTACTATTACGATTCCTTTGTTAAGATTACTACCGGAGCAATGGAAGAATTCTATTCCAGCAACTTCTATGATGCTGATGTGATCCTCAACTATGGTATAGTAGCATCGATCAAAATCTTTCAATTCGTAGGCTTTTTCACATGAGAAACACCGACTCGATTTTCATATCAATCCGGGTAATATTATTGCGCTCGACTTGAATCAATTATTGCGACGAAAATGGAGGATGGCAAAGCGAACAAAAATTGCAGACATTAATTACAGGGCTTATATAAGGCATTTTGTCCGGCATACAGATACCAACCTCTTAGCTGCTACAAAAATGCTATTGGAATTTAATAAGTGCGTGCGATGCAGCATTATTATGCATGGAATAATAATTCGGTGTTAAAAATAATTCATGCAAGACTTACCCCGGTCACTGGCTCTTCAACGCTTGAAGTTCTTTCAGTGCGGTCAGAAACTTGTTTTTGAGAAGGCAGTGTCCCATTTCGCTCACTAGATTTTTCAGTTGACAGCGATGGTCTCTTCGTTTCAGTTGTAGAAGAAGTGGTGTTGGTTGAATCCGTCGTTCTTGTCGCTGTGTTGACTGATGAGGATGCTAATGAGGAAGTTGGTGTTGTGTTAGTTGATATAGTTGAGGCCTCTGTTTGCAGCAGCTTCTTTGCTTCTTGCAATTCATCCTGCGAGACCCCCTGCGTTGAGCGTCGAGTTGCTCTTGCATGCCGCGCTCGAGCACTTCTTTGCGTTTCAGATTCTTCACCTTTCATCGGAGCCATGACCGCAGATACCCTAGAAAGTGTAGATGAACCAAATGCTGCAGGTAGGTCTACTTTTCTGCTAGTGTAATATAATGATATTAATGTCACATGAATTAGCATGATATTAATGTCACATGAAATCACTCTGACCAAGTCTGGTCATTGAGGGATGATGTTATACTAAAATGCGAGCATTTCTCATCGCAATCCATACCTCTGAGAAATGATCACAGTAATTCATTTTTCAAAAATTCAGTTCAAAATAAGCAGACGCGTGAGATGATTTCAATGAGCAACGCTCACAGATGACGCATGAAATTGCATTCGTAAACATGCATGATCGAAAATTGGGGGAGGTGAAATTAAATGTACATATATAATTGGAATAACACGTGGGGTCTCATTACATGGAACTCTGAGTTAAGCTCAAGTACTTTTTATTTCTTAAATACTTAGCATACATATTCCACCTAAAACAAATGTTTATTGCAATAAGCAGAATCGTTTAAGAGGAATATCTCCGTTTGGAAAGTTATCTTAAAAAACACATTTCGATAAAATCTAGGTAATTTTAGCAAATTCTACGTAATCAGATTTTCAATTTCGGACTACTAGTGCACGCAGCATCAACTAAGGCACAATCATGTCTCAATTAGCTTCTTAGTAAGTGGTTCTAAAGATTGAAGAAAGAAATCTAATAACATGACGGTGCTGCTTTCAGTGAATAATAGGTAGCGCTCAGGGATTATCAAATATTGATTGGAGGATAAAAAATCAATCATTCTTGCAACTATGAATTCATTTCAATTTCGAAAATGAATTACTACAATATATTGCCATTAATTGTGATGGAAAATCTTAAATCAATTTTGGATGAACTATTGGACTAGTACTGTGAATTTCCATTACAGCTATCTAATAAGGTCCGCGTAAAGGGAGGTGTTTAAATTTGTTACTGTTCATATTGAATATTTCAAATTGGCTGACTTAGAACTTCGAAAAACAATGCAGTTCTGCATTACATCTTTGCTGTAATCTTTATATGTACATATTCACAACACATTATATGTGACTGAATGATCTTAAATTTAGTTAGTGATTATTTCAGAAGCTGCCATTACATCAAAGCAATGTATCATCAGATGCCGGTATAGTATCACTTTGCTTCATTGTTAACTTCCATTAAATTACAAGCGCAGACAAATGTTTAGTCTATTTGTGAATGCTTCCAATACAATCGTACAAAAATTGAAATTCTTGACAGCAATTAACAAACAGGCATTTCATCTCTCAGCATTTTGCTCACATCGATATCTAAAAACGTTGCAACTCGCAAGTTAGAAAAAGTGAGACATCATGTCGCAGCTCATTTCAACTAAGTCCTGAAATACGTACAAGGACAAACATACTTTGCATTTGTTCAATCAATGATTTCCATTAAGTCAATGATTTAAATTAATTACAACTGTGACGTGAAATGAATTGGGATTACGAATCGTTGCAATTTATCAAATGATTGTGGCTTGGCTACGATTAAAATTGTTCAACCAATTTTTTGATGACCCTGGTCTCATCATGTATTACTTCCTATCAAGTATAATTACTAAGTTAAAAGTATTACTTTCACCGCACTTTCAATCGCTGTTTGTAGACAATGCGTTATATAAAAAATTATGAATTATCTTGAAGATTGAATGTCTGACATTCTGATAACAGAGGAATCAGTGTGCAATAGGGTGGTTCGATTTTCTAAAAGTTCGAATTTCGACCAGAATGTATGATGCCCTTGCTTTCTAGCTGCATAATTATTCACATGTGAAATTTGAGCTCATTTGGACTAGGTTTATAGAGGTTCCGCAAAATAGCAGCTTTATTTCAATAATATCAAAAATAGCCATTTTTAGCATAATCGATTTTTAAGTTGCCGGTGTATTACCATATAGAACAAAAATGAAGAAGTGGAAGCACAAAAATCCTTGCTTGAGCAGCTCTTATGAAATAAAAGCCTTTTTGCTTTCCTGTTTTCTGTGTTTTGTGCGATGGCTCAGCGTTGATTTAACGACGAAGTCTTTTAGTATCTGAGCCGACAACTGTACAGCTTGCTTTAGTTACTTCTTGCACCATCCTCTCTACCATGTGCGAATGGCAGGGAAACACGGAACCTTGCCCGCGGTATTGAACCCCCTGAAAAACTTTCAGGTCATCGTTGCTAAGGCTTCGTGTAAGCGGAGGCTCGTACAGATCTGTCAATTCCCAGTCAATCATATTGACCCATGACTTGGCTTTAAAATTCAATTGTGGCACTTGAAACTTCCTCACTTCACCTTGTGGATACTTCTGATAATGTTTCCAGGAACTGCGGATTGTTTCAACTGCATCTCTTCTATTCCTCTATCAGAATCGGACAACATTGCAAGGAGGATGTTTTCTGTATGACTTATCTATTACGATAGGGGATCCAACCGTTCGAAGAGTTGCATTTACGATGGCGGCAGTTGCACGATCGGATACCCTGTTTCTCACTTTTGCTTCAATTATTTCGGATACATCTAGGCCTGTTGAGTAATTGCCAGTTATTTTCGAAGGATGTTTTTTCGTTGTTGTGACTTCACCATCAGATTGCACTTCATCGGAATAGTCATCTTGGCCATCCTCAATGTAACATTCATCTATCTCCGTGATACTTGTTGACTCATCAGCTCTTGACAGCATTATCTGAGCATACCTAGCTTTCGCATTTTCTCGTTTTCTAGCACGCTCTTCTTTTTCAGCAAGGTTTTATCAACACCACCAAAACTTGAGCTCTGTAGATCTTCTCTTTGCAACATCAAAAACTCTGTCTTCTTCGTTCGATATTATGGAATCAGCTTTGGAATGAGCGATGTCAAATAATTCGTCCAAATCAGTTGAAAACACACTTGTTTTCATGTTCTGTGTCTCTGATTCTCGATTCCTACTCTTCTTTAGATTTTGGTACTCTGTGTACAATTTCTGTAACTTCTTCATGGCATAATACAGTGGGGTAGCAGGTATTCTTGCTTTATTCCAATATTCACATGCAGCCGACATAGTAACCCTGGAACTTTCATGGACGGTCAGTTTGTCGACCTTGTGATGGTAGAGAAATTTCAACAGAATTTGTCGGCTTGACGGGAGCCTGGAGCAGATTAGAGCCTTTTGTGGGTGTCCTACTAGCCATTCTTCAGTTTCTTGACGAGTTGATATACCGGCTGCCATAAACTTATCGACACTTCCGTGCAGATACAAAGTAAACAATACGCGCAAACAACCTTTTTCTAATCGCATCAGTACTAAAAATAACTCTGCATACCATTGGTATATCTGTGCCATTGGTTCGAAGGCAGCTGCATGCAGCACAGAACTAGAAAGGTTCCCCTTCTATTTCTGTGTGCAACTGCAATCATTCCGTCTTAATTACGTACACGCCGAAAAACAAGCAATTAATTGGCACATAGAATCGACTTCAACTTCATCTTAAACGGTTATACATGGAAAAACATGGACTCATGATCTAATGCAGGTTCAATGTATTCGTGCAATATTTCAAATAACCTCCTTTTACACCAAATGTATCATTTAAACATGCATTATAAGCGACGTTTCCTGGTAAGTCAATATAGCACGAAACTGGCTATAAGTTCAATAATAATCAGTCATCATGATGCCTTGTAATAACCGAGTCAAATTATTCAAGGAAACTTGAATTAGCCAATTAAAAGATACACTTTTATATTTATTAAGAATTATAGCCTATTACCAAGCGAATTAGCATCCATGGAACGTTTTGTTTTCGAATTATTGAATCAACATCTTACTTTCGAAGAAATAAAGGCGGCTGATGTCAAAACAGTCTTGTAGGTCTACAACAAGTAGAAAAATCAATCATTTTGCGGAACCTCTTAATATAATTCAAATTTCATGAAATTTCGCATGGAAGTTTCTTTTCATGCACAAAGCAGGGGCGAATGTCATTCAAGTCGAAATTCAGACTTTTATTTTTTCCTATCGTAAATCGAACCATCCTAGTGTGCAATCATGTAAGAGTAATACGAGTTTACAGTCAACGTAGACTCACATAAATCCAAAATGGTTCTATTTCGACAAACATTTGAGGGACTTCTACATATATTCTGGGAATTTTAAAGTCATCTGAATAATAGTAAAATGTTTCGAGAATCGACAGTGGATCTTCGATAATCCAAACACAGTATAGAAATCACTCACAACACGACTTCACGCGCGTCAGATAAGATATCTATACAAAATTCGCGAACATCTGGTTTTATAGGTCATGCATGCTAGGGGAAGTGCAATAAAAAGTTCATTCACAATATTTGCATTTGTGTAGATAGCATTCATAGGTTATCACAAAAAGTTCCATTGAGTATTTCATTATCGAAAGGTAGCAAACCGTATAAACATTTGAAACAATTGATCATGCAGAAAACTATTTATATAGACTGAAAATACTATGACGTATATTCGCAGCATGATATCACTACAAGTAGAATACATACAACAGAAAAAATGTACTCAGACGAAGATTGAAGCTAAAGCAGTTCTATGAGTAGAATGCGTTGTGATAGTGAATTCTGATAAAATGTAGCTCATTTAACCTCTTAATTTCTAACCGTCGCAATGCAGAGTACACAGGACGGATAATCATGAAGTGAGTAATATTACGAACACCTACAGAAAATTACAGTTATTCTACGAACACCTTCAGAAAATTCGATCACTCAAAAAACTGCGTGAATCAATTTGCATATTTCCAGTCTTTCACGTTTTTATGATATCATACCTATTTTAGAATGTGCAAGAGACGAGAAGAACACCTGATTGTCGCCAACGTCAGCTTCTGACACGGCACTACTGATTGATTGATTGACCTATTTTAGTGAGAAATCCTATTTTCAGTATTTTCTAATTGTGATAGTATTCACGACATGTGACATGCATATGACAATGTCTATATGTATTTCTATGCCCCAATAGAAAATCTACCATAAATTTTGATATCCAAAAATTTACTTTTCATAAATAAACTTAAAATCTAGAATTTTCCGGAGCCGCCCAGCGAGATCAATCCGCAATCTTCAGAGAATGCCTACTTGACAATAGATATGAAAATGTTTATATACACAAACATATAGACACACTAAGATTAAAAACATAACTATATTCTTGAAATAAATCAATAGCAGCATAAATTTATCAATAGATAAAGATCTCATAAACTAAGTCCTACTACAGATATTCAGAAAATTTAGGAAATATTGTTCACAGACTAGATAACAGAGAAAATGAACTACAAGCATGAGAGAGCTCAATCCTCAGACACGGATCCTTTTTCTTTCTGAAAAAGAATTCCCCTACTAATCCGAAAGAAGGAGTCAAGAGTTAAAATTTCGACATTCCATAGGATGTCAATATTTTGCATCGTACATTTATGCCCCTTGTTCGGATCGATGAAGCCCTTTTCAGAAAGAAAAAGCCCATGTCTGAACAATCTGCTCTCTCATGTTGATTTGTTCATTTTTTATCACAACTTCCTAATCTCTGATCAATATCTCAAAAGTTTTCTGAATCTATAGTAGGACTTAGTTTTAATGGAATCTTTATGTAGCTGCTACTGATAAATTTCAAGAATCATGTTTTTGTAGCCTTAGCTTATCCATATGCGAGCTCGTATTTGTGTACTTAACATTTTCATTAAACATATCTTGTTAAGTTAGCCATCTTCCTGTAGATGGTAGATTATACCATGGACTCCTAAAAATCATGGCTTGCAGCACCATCCCTGGTTTCCTAGATATGAATAGTTATCAGATGTTTCATGTTGTGGAATCAGGCTTTTGGTCTGGCACCTATTGGCATATTTGTGATCAAACTTCCCTTCAAGATCTCCCTTAGACTTCCTCATATGTTGCAGAAGGGTGTGACAGATTCCACAGTTCTCGGTGTAACAGTTCCATTGATGTTTTGACTCATCTCTTTCTTCTAGTGACCGTCCTATGAGTTTGCTTTCAATTGCTGGCAAGATTTTTGAAGCAGTGATTAGCAACATGTTGTTAGCTTCTTCGAAACTCAGAACCTCCAGTCCATCATCACGTAGGTAGCTCAACATGGTGGCAGCCTCTATCGTGCCAGCAGCTATCTTCCACCACTGACTATCTGCTATCTTTACCAAGCCCGCAAACACATCTTACCCTCATCAGCGGGTTGAGAAACGTGTCAAAAATTGTATGGGTGAAAAACTCCCTCACAAGTTGCAGTCGCTCTCCGTCAGACGGGATGTTGCTTCGCAAAGTCTCTTCTACAGATGCTATTTCGATAGAAGCAGCTATGCAATAAATGAGAGGGCGTTCAAACCTAGGATGTTCTCCAGAAGCACATCTAATGCATTCACATGATATCACGTGAGCTTGGAACCCACACCATGAGTCGATCGAAGCGATATTTTGTTCGCACGGAGTAGCTTTTTGAGCTAGCTCCCTCAGTCCACTTCAGTTACCTGAAGATGATTGCCGGACAGCAGTCAAAAAAAATTTGTTCAAATTTGCAATAATAATATCAAATACTCCTAACTCTTTCCAACGATAAATCTAGTCCACTCCTCTTAAAAGACCACTTAATCAGATTGGAAGATCTGCTATTTTGATTTTGTGTATTTAATTATTATTTTCTAATCATTGAGAAACCCCTAGCTTCATCAATGTCACAGATAGTAGCCTTGTAATAGGAGACAATTCTGTAAAAAATGCTCTGCAAGGCATGTTAGAATAAGTAGCTAAATGGCAACAATTACATTGGTAAGCGCAGAAAATCCAGAGAAAGATTTTTATCTACACAGGATGGCACTACCAACACCAAGTTGACATTCAACATCGATTATGGAGTGTTTGACGTTGAGAATTCATTAACTCTGCCGCACACTGACGAAGCTACCAATGTCGTTGGTTCAGAGATGTTTCCGTCTTGGTGCGAAACGGGAAAATAATTCGTCTCGTCCGAGACCTTTAAAAGTTGTTTTTCATTCGGAGTCTGAAAAGCTTTTGTTGTTGAAAGCTTCTTCAAAGTTACGTGCAGATCAAAGATTTCGACGAGTCTTTGTTAACAACGACCTAACTCCAGAACAGCAAAGGCATGAAAGTTTATTGCGCCTTGAATTAAAGCATCGGCGGGCTTTGGGAGAAGACGTCTTTGTCAGGCGAGGAAAAATTGTCTCTCGTACTGCATGACGACCATCCATGCCATCAATTTTGTTGACTAATGCTCGCTCTATTGCCTCTGATGGCAAGATGGACGAGCTGCGTTTGTCCTGTGCATGCTTTCATCCAGACATAGTCATTGTTACCGAGTCCTGGTTGAATAATTCACACGATGACAGCTTTTTTCGAATGCCAAATTTTCAACTTTTGAGATGTGATCGTAGTGATCGTGTTGGCGGTGGCATAGCAATGTGGATAAAGTCAGACATCAGTGTTACACGTTTCTATTTTTCTTGCACATCTTGCGAAATGATTTCTGTATCGTTTAAAGTGAAAGCCTCTAATTATTTGTTGATAGCTATGTATATCCCACCTCAGTTATCTGCGTCAGTACGTGATGAAATAACAGACTCTTTGTGTGATCATTTAGATGATGCGACTATTGCAGCACCAGACATGAACATCATTGTTGCCGATGACTTGAACAATTTTGATACTTCCTTGTTACAAAGTACTTTTGACTTGGTTGACAAAGTGTTGACTCCAACCCGTGGTAATGCGATCTTGGATCGCATTTTAGTGAGTCAGTCCTTAGAGGACAATTATCCACCTGCTGTGGTAGGCCCTCCTTTAACTGTGAATCGTCGTGGCTCCCATGGCCAAGTGTTTTTGCGGCCTGATAGGCCTATTTGTGTCAATAAAGAGACCTCAGAATATAAACATGTTTTGTATGATATCAACGCTTCGAATATTTCTAACTTTCTCTTGAAGCTCAAAAATTGTTCTTTTGTCAATGTCTACCGTGAGTCTGACATCGATCGTAAGACTGATGTATTCTATGAGTATCTTCTTGACTGCTTGTCCGCTTTTCCATGTAAAGTCATTACCATGACTTCGCGGGACAAACCCTGGATAACGCCACACTTGAAGGACATCATAAACCGAAGATGGAAGGCTTATCGAGAAAGAAATTTTGACTTGTACAGTCACTACAAAGAAAAGTGCAAAGCTGAAATCATTAGATGTAAAGAAGGATGGATTAAAAGGTCAAAGGAATCTGCGCGTAATGTGTGGGGTGTTGTGAATGACATAAAAGGTAAACGATGTGGCAACCCTATTTTGAATTTGATTCAAGACTATCCTAATCGAGAGGCTGCAGCTGACGCCATCAATGATACCTTCGCTGACCACCTCTATGCTGGTGCTCCATTAGTGTATAGTGCTGATGATGATTGGTGTCCGCTGTTAGATCCAGTTGATGTGTTTAACTTTTTGGAACATTTATCTTTGAATAAGTCTACCGGCTCTGACGGCATCAGCAATCGATTTTACAGGCTTGCCTCGCCATATATTTCCGAGCCTCTTTGTAATATAATAAACTCTTCCATCATTGCAAGAAAAGTACCATTGATTTTTAAGAAGTGTGTGATCTCGCCCATTCCGAAATCTGTGCCTGTCTCTTTGAATCAGCTTCGACCTATAACCTTGTTAAGCACACCGGCTAGGTTATTAGAATTCCATGTGTTGAGACATATGCGTGATTTGTTTTGTAAAGATATACCGAGCTTCCAATTTGCCTATAAACAAATGTCAAATACTACGTGCAATCTTATCACTATGCATGACACTGTTACAAGTATGCTAGATTCTCCTGACATCAGCGGATGTGTTGTAATCAACTATGATTTTTCTAAAGCGTTTGATACGATCTGCCACAAAATTCTTATCCGCAAATTAATTGACAGTGGCTACCCTTGTGGTTTCATTTCTTGGCTTTGCTCCTACCTCACTGACCGGTCCCAATGTGTTAAAGTTTGTGACACTCTCAGCCAGCAACGAAATGTGACTAGTGGTGCTCCCCAGGGCTCCTTATTGGGCCCCTATCTTTTTGTTTTATATTGTAACGACATCAGACCGATTTGTCAGAAAACAAAGCTGACAATGTACGCTGACGACATTTGCGAAATTTGTCCTGTCTCTCGAACTGACATTGTTGACTCTTTAGGTGTTGTCACAGAGGAATTTTATTATATCAAAGAATGGGCCATGTCGAACAGTTTAAAGTTGAACGAGAGTAAAACAAAAGCTATGTGTGTTCTTAAGAAAAGTTGTCAGGTATTTTTTCCGTTTCCATTTAAAATTGTAGACGAATTGAAAATTCTTGGAGTAACCTGGAGTTCCGACTTGAAGTGGAAGTCTCATTTTCTGAACGTGGTTTCACTATGTAACAAGCGTATGTATGCACTCAAAGTTTTAAGAAGATTGTTGAGTCATGACGAGTTATGGTACGTTTTTAAGGCAACAATAGAGAGCATTTTATCATATTGTACGCAACTTTTTGGTGTTTATATTTTTGAAACACGTAGACATATCAAAAGAATTTTTAAACGATCGCGTCGAATTATTTGCAGGAGGGATTGTGGCTGTAATAATGATATGTCTAATTTTTGCACTGTACGTTTCCGAGCTTTCGAATCCCTGTACTGGAAAACTCAAGATGTTGCTCATCCTCTTTTTCCCCTCGTTCCTCAACACCGTAACGGTCGTGTAACTGTACCTTTTTCTAGAACTACCAGAAGGCAGAATTGTTTTACTGTTCTTGTCACTCTACTCATAAATGGACACTCTGATTTGACTTGCTTACCGACATAATCATTCCTTCTCATTTGTACTTTATGATTCTCATTTTGAAAAATATACATATATATTTTTTTATATTTTTTTTGTCCATTATTTTGAAAATTACTTTTTGATCAAAATGCTATCCTTGCACCCGAGGCATCTTTTGCCAATTTCTTCGAAGGCAAAATACTAAATTCTGGTCAACAACTGAAATTGACTATTGAGTGCTGCACTGAGCTGAATTGCCTACGCATCCCTTTAAATCTCTCTACTGAAAGATAACGATTTTGGACTTCGGTCGTTCTGTCATTGCACTGCACAACTTATGAGTTTTTCATGCTAGCTTTGAATTTGAGTGATAATTAAAAGAATATTCGATCAAATATCTTTCATCGACATTTCCTTTTTTCTTAGGTCAATCGAAAAAGACTACCCATAAGATTTTCGGTCTTTCAACAGGTGAGAAAACATGCCACTTGCGTCAATACTGCAGCAGAATTGGTTTATGAGAAGCTAGTTGTGTTGGATTGCATACGTCGTTAATAGCACTAGCGGCTCCACATATGGTTTCAATTCAAAATTACACATGCATTTATGACGTAGGCCTACAGAGATAATATGTAATCGTAACACCAATCGTACTTCCAATATGCACATATCAAATGCTGCTGGTTCATCATAAAAAAATTACCTACGGCAAAGATGTGAGGAACATCAATTTTGAATTCATTCTTTTATTTTTGATGTTAATCGCGCACTTCATCTATGTTATTCACGCATATGATATTTGCACGTAAAAAACAGAATCAAAGCAGATGCAATCTCATTCAACAGTTAGGGACCCACACCATGATAACGTATGTAAGGTGACGATGTAATAATATACCGTTTATCAGATCGCTGAGCATCGTTCTCCACTCTGCATGAAAGATAAAACATGATTTCAATCTAAAACTAGTAAAAAGGAAGACAAAATGATTTGTTATACAAAACACAGAAGAAAGCAACACTTTGCTACATAAAGTACACGTGTGTGCATGCATCATAAATTATTTCAGAAACTGAGGGCCTGAACAGCATAATCACATTTCAGCTGCTGAAAGTTGGTGAAAAACCCTTTCCAACCCCCTCAACTCTTTCTCATGACATCGCAGAGAGGTGCAGAGACTACAACCCTGGATCGTCTGCACTTGTGCACCATTTATGCACAACTTTGCCAAAATGACATCTGGTCAGTCAACAGCCAAAATGACATCTGGTCACAATAGAAGGTGGTGGTGTTCAAGAATGTCAACGTTCGGTGATTTCATAACTATTTAAATCACACCAAGAAGCATCAACACCATGCAGGCAGGAAAAACTGATCCATTGTGTAGTTTACTTGTTATCGCTTGTATTACTATTTAAGACAGAGAATCAATCTTACCTCCTTTGATTTAATTGACTAGGTGTAGGTTCAACCATAGGCGCTTCAATTCCATTGGCTTTCCCTAAGTCTTGAGGCTCTGTTGGTGGGGGCGTCACTTCTTTCTTGACTTTGCTTGTTATCTGAACAAATGGAGGATAAATCGTAACTCAACTAAATTCCATAATACGCTCGTACGTGTATACATACCGGTACACAAAATATATGCAAGCATCAGTGATTCACATTTCAACATTTTAGTACATCATGCTGTGTAAGTACAACAACTTGGCATGCATTTAACTTACCGCCTCCTCCTCCTCATCATCATCAGATAAACTATCCGTAATTATCTTTGGTTCCTACAATGGTGAATGGAAATCACCTTAACGAATGATAAGAATTTCATGAACTCAAAGTAAAGGATGGTTATCAATTATCTTATGGTTGCGGATATATTCGAAGAGGCAGTCAAAAACAAAATAGAATCTTTGAATTACGTAGGTTGTATTATAAGCTTGAACATACCGTCATTAAAGATGCTACTGGCATTAGCTTTACAGTAGATATTCAAAAACGAACACTAAAAAACGTGAATGTTTCAAATGAAGACTGTCCTCATCCAAATACTGTCTAAATGTCTGATGTTCTAAAGCAGAAAACTTGTCATTATAGGAGAACTGAAGTTACAAGTACTTACAGGTCTTATCTAATAGTCTGATTTACAGTGGGAATAGATTTTTATCTAATGGGTAATTCCCATGCGTAGGATTTCTTCTGACCAACTAAGAAATATAAATTGTGATGTCTCAAAGCACTACATCATGCCTACAGGAAAAATTGAAATGTCATCGTTGGCTACATCACAGTATGATATCAAATGCTCTGCGATCAACATCAGGTGGAGTTTGCTGTACGAGCATCATGTGACATTGTTAATGGAACATCCTTACAGCATCAAGAGTCTATAACAATTGGCTTAGCAATGGTTTTACGGAGACTGTTAAAATAAATTATTTCTGAAGGTTAGTGCTTGAAAGCCTAAAAAATAGGGTAATTATTTCTTCACTACTCTTTTCTACTACACTGCTTATCAACGCCTAGTATAAGTGTCCTGTGAATAACCTACAGCTTCCTTTAGACTAGCGAGCTGCTAGTGAGCGCGAATTTTTATATGAAGCGCGTCAATTTCATTGAAATGAACATCACAAATCAAACAACACTAGTCATCAGGAAACGTCCCTCAGACGCCTAGCGTCATTCTTGATATAGCTCCTACTTAGGATGACACTGAGTGAACATTTTGCTAACTGGGAGAAGGTATAGTATTGATTCCATGGAGACCTCCACCTCAGAAGACGAGGACACAGAACAACGAAACAACTACCGAGAGACAATAAGGATAGCATACGGACAGAGTCCCCAAAAAAGTAAATAAATAGCTGTTAGTGCATTGCAGTACTAGACAAGTTTCGCACCCATTGTGGTACATCTAGTGTTTTATCATAGTGTAGTTACTGTTTTTGAGATTGTTGAAATACAGGAAATAATATTGCTTGACAAATTGGCTTTCTTTTAGTAAAAATTCATTTTTCCAATGTGCCCGGCTTTTCTAAATTAATTGTTTATCCTTCGAAACAGTCGCCGGCCGTTTTTTTCGCCAGCACAGTATGGTCATTGGAGGACGTATTGAAAATGCATGAGTGAGACAAATCTGGTAAAGGTTTGAAAAATGAAAATTCTGAATATTTGTAAAAAAAAGTACCGTGTTAGGTATCAACGGGAGAGAGGATTCTCATTGTAATCGTTTTCATTGAATTTGATATACTGTACTGCATGAAATTTTTGGCGCATTTTAGAGCAAATTTCTGTATTTGTGAACTTACTTTTTCATCTATTACTGAAGGAGTTTCAATAGGTTTTGGAGGAGATGTACGAGGACTTGGACTCTTTTGTTTTTCTTCCTTTTCTTTTTCCTGCGACTCCTCCTTCACAGGAGAAATTTCTTGCTTATCTTTTCGTCCTACGATCGCAAGACGATCAGACTCCGCTTGAGCTGCCAATTGTTGTCTTCGTTTAACCCATGGACGAACATCTGTGGATTCTTCGTCCACGGACGAAGGCATTTTGATTGCAGTTGTATCACCAGCTCCACCTGACACTGCATCAGTGTCTGACTGAACAGTAGGAATACCTTCTTGTTCTGCAATCTTCGAGGTAACACTAGCTTTCTGATCAACGCTCATTCGCGTTACAGAACTCCTGAAAAAAATGAAATATTTGATCTAAATTATTGTCAAATATATTTTTTTCTTTCACACTTTGAATTCTTTGAACACGAGAATTTTCTATCATGGGCTAAAAGAATGCATCTGACAGTGAACCACTGACAAAGTGTCTTATAATAAGGAAATCGCGCTCTTTTTTTCCTGTAAACGTATCAGGTGTCGAAGTTGTTCGTACTCACAAGATCTCGGGTGTTACTTGGTCACACGATTTGAAATGGGGCAAACATTTTGAACTCGTAACCGCCACTTTCGCCCGTCGACTATATTGTCTCCGTATTTTGAAACATTTCTTGTCAAAAAGTTACCTCTTCTGTGTATACAATTGCCTCTTGAGATCTGTCTTAGAATACTACTCACCCTTGTTTGTTAACATGCCTGCCTATTTGAAGAATCGCTTAAATAAGCTACAAGGTAGAGCACATCGGATCATTTGTGGTGTTGATGCAAGCTGCTCATGTATGGAGTTCTTGGACGAAAGGAGACTACAGCAATCTTTGAGACTTTTTGAAAAATGCTCAACCCCAACACATTGGCTCCACAACATTTTCCCGGGGAAAAGTCTACGCAGTGGACGCCTACTTTTTCCAATTTCAAAAAGCGCACGCAGATCCGCATCATTTATGGCACATATGACATATCACAGTCTTGGCTTGATCGGTGTATCGTAAAATATTTAACTTTTGAAAGTTCAAGTGATTGTACACACACTAACTTGTATATGAATGATTTTAATTGAGAAATATATAATTTTCTTTCCTTCTTTCTTTCTTTCACTTGTATGTTGTATGCATCATTCGTGTATACATCCATAATGTAAAATAACAGACTCGCCACAGCTCATAATAAATTGACAAATTTGCTTAACTTGCACATTCTTCTTAATTATCCACCACTTAGAGTACATACTCGTAATTATCTGGTTTCTTTTTAAATTCGTTCCTTATAAATCCAAAAAATGCAATTGGGATTGTACAAATGTTGATTGACTTGCACTGCTTCTCTGAACAGTACGCATTGACCTGTACGCACATTGACGTCATTCGTAATTATATCTCCCAACTTCCATAACTTTCTCCTGCATTTCTGCCCACTCACACAATGACTGGTAGAAGATCACTCATGCATTAGGTACTATAATCCATGTATAATGTAGCGCATTGAGCAATAAACAACACATTTCTATGTGTTGAAAAGGAAGTATGTAATGAAAAGCAATCGCTTTTCCACACTGGTGAACCCGTCTCGGACGGCGACATCTCATTCGTTGTATTCAAGGTTCATTCAAACCGAGGCTGATATTTCGATGTGCATCGCTGATGATGATGATGCGATGAAATACTAAGTGACTGACTTACTGACGTCGCTCTTGACGAAGCAAGTGTTACTCGCGTAATTGACCTTCTCATATCACCTCCAACCAAAGGAAAATGTTAAGCCCTCAAAATACACGCTACTTTCACTCTCGAGTCTGACAGTGCCTCACGCCTTCTTACAATGACTGACTTGGAAAGTGAGAGGCCTTCGCAGTTGATGGACCGCATGCCTGCTCTGCTTCCATCCTCCGCGTCCTTTGTTTCTAGAAACTTTCTCTTGCTTGATGCTCAACCACATCGGCGGCATTTCACGATTGCAAATATCTCACAGCCGATCATAGGGGCGGGCTTTTTGTGAAATCAGTAGTTCCTGGTCGACATGAATCATCGACGCCAAAACCTTCAGGATTAGGCCCACTTCACCTGTCTCTCACTACGCGTCGCGTCTCAACGTATTGACGAATTGCGGCAATGAATCTTCCCATCTGTTGGACACTTACCCCAAACTAACCACGTCAACGCTTTCTTCTTCAAAACCTCGGGTTGGAATCGAACACCTCATCCCTACTATAGGTCTTCCAGTCCTCACGCGCTCGTAGATTGCTGCCAAAAAAAGGAGGAAGCTGCCCATTGAAAATTCAGCTACATGGAATCAACGGGAATCGTTCGTCGCTCCAACAGTGCCTGGGCTTCCCCTTCCACATCGATCCGAAGGGCAATGGTAGTTGACACGAGGTCGGTGTCTCAGGACTTCTTCATAATATTCAGGACTTTTCTTCTCGATTGGATGGAAGGTGTATTTCTTCCAAAATTGATCTCATCAAGTGCCAACTCATCCTTCCGACGTTCCTAAAATTGCAGTCATTAGGCCCTTTGACATATTCATCAGCGTCATTTGACTTTCATGTCTGATGAATTTACAACTGATCTGCAATATGTACACTTAGATGGCAAAGCTTCTGATGTCGCCGTTGCACTGTTTAGATCAATTACAATCAATTATATTACAAGCGACATTGATTATGAATCAGACATCCGATCAACAAATCTTTTATCGAATTTGTTGAATTCCTGCCCGTTGAGCATCGTTCATGATTAATTACGACTTATTCCACTTTAGTTATCTATGTGTTCATCTAAGTTTAAATTGTCTTATAATGGCAGTGTAGCTATTATTCAGCTTATCAGAAGTTTCTTTCATTAATGGATTTCAAAAAAAAATAAAGTTTATTAATCCACATTCATTAAATGTTTTTTATTGATGTAGGCCCCTATTGCTAAAACGTATAACAGTTGGTAAGCGTGTGCAAGAAGGCGCGTTTTTATGTCAGCAAATGCCGTCATTTCATCGCTGATATGAGAATTGCCTCTCTACTATTGCTGATGAAGTAAATATAATAAGACTGGCCGGAGTGGGAATGATTTGAGACGGGAAATGCGGTGAGTGCCTTTAAAGACGTCTGCATGATGTGCGACAATTTTCAACATCCTGTTTTCGATCTTTTTGCTTCTAACTTTCGATGTAGCAAAAGCACACTCACAGTTATCTGCTCGTATGTGAGGTAAGTATCTAGGTCTAAGTGGGAGGCCTAACATCATTAAGATAATTTATTCTATTGATGATCGCTTCCAATTTATGCATATCATTAAGTCAATTTTAAACGGCATGCTGCACAACTTCAAATATTGACCTAATTCGTAGACAGATAAATCTCATGCTACTTAAATATGACAATTTTTCCATTCAATGTTTTGTACATTCAGTTATGTTACAACGATACATATACAGATGAACAGCGCTGATAAAAAAAACTGGCATGCAAGTATATTTAATAACATTCTGATTTATCACCGTCTTCTCGAGTTAAATTTTGTGATAGGAAAAAAGTAGGAAAGCATATTAACCCTCCTACTGCGCACTAGGAAAAGTCACATTTACTGCGCACATAGAGGCATTGGGTCTCGCCATATAGAATTGCTTTTTATCAACTAAATTAGCAGGCCCTCACCTTCCCATGCACCCTCTGTCCGAACCATAACGTTAGTCGGCAGTTTCTACCTGCCTGACATCCCTCAACCTGTCTATAAATGTCGCAATAGTCCGCAGCCTACGATGATTATCTTTATTATTGTGTAACAAATATAGGCATGTTGAAAACTACGAAAGTGAACTTGATACCGTAGGCCTACTAGATTTCGGCACTATAGCTCTCCTTTCAGTGTGTTCTCGTAAGAGAACCGCCACCAGGTCGACTAGAAACAATCTCTGTTTGAAATCTTACCGGATTTCAAGATGGACAATTTTTGTTCAAATAATATACTGTAGGAATCCAAAGCGGCCTCATCAAGAAGAAGAAAAGTCGCATCGGTCATCGCCTAGCTTGTTGTTCGACCACGTGGTCGCCACCATCTGATTTATTGCATCAACCAAACCCTAGTTTGAGTTGTAATTGAGGATGATCTGTGGTTTTCTATCATTCCGTGCAGGACTGCGATGATGAATTTACAAAAAAATCAACACCTTCATTGCGCTTAGGCACATAAGAACAGCTATAGCCATTCGTTGCGAGAAGCCAAAGAGTGATGCATGTAGGCCTATAGCTAGGTGTCGACTGGCTCTGAATTGAGGTGGAAATTCCTTTTTAGACAGCCTGAAAAGCAACTTGCAATGAATCGGGAGAGTGTTTTCTACACTTTTTGTAAATTACGGCTGATAGATAGGCTATTGATATGAAAGCGCTTTCGATCTTGCACCACATGCAACTGAAATTCGACTAAAGGCGCAAGGCCTCTATGAGCGCAGAAAACGTCATAGTTTCATAGAACAGTAAATGAAAATATTTGATTAATTGTAGGAATCAAAATGACAATGTATTTGAAAAGGTCTAATGCTCCATGACAAAGCAACAGAATATCACATAGCAAATGGCTGCTGCAATGGAGAGGTTAACAAGAACATTTGGTGTGAGGCGTGGCGCCTCTATGTGTTCAGTAGGGGAGTTAAAGCTAGTTTCTTATGAATAAAATCGATCTTTTCCCTTCTCAAATGATGCAATACAAAAATTAATGTGATGTTCCAACTATTTAGGGAATACAATCTGTAATGCTGCCCATGTATCATCACTAGGACGTATTTACACCGTAGCTTAATGCGCAATGTTACAGTCTATGCTATGCAAACATAGAGTGAACAAATAATGTAGATAAATTACATTTTGCTATCGATAACATCGAAGAGAAAAGCGAACGAAAAGCTTTGAATTTTACTTTGAAAAATTAGGATTTAAGGACCTTGACATAGAATAAAGACACAACCCGGATGTTACAAAACACTAGGAAATTGCAAAGTTTACTTTTATCTCGTAATAATCTACTTGTGAAGTAAAATGAAGCTCCGTTTTAGCAGCATAGTTGATTATAAAGATAGAAGGAGAGCCAAAGCTGAAAAATAGATGTTGTTAATTATCATTTAGATATTTTTTTCTTGTAGTCACCCAATATTTCGGCTGTCACAGCCAGCTTCAGGGGAGCAAAGCTTTTTTTCTTTGCTCATCTGAAGCTGGCTGTGACAGCCGAAATATTGGGTGACTACAAGAAAAAAAATCAAAATGATAATTAACAACATCTATTGCAGCTTTGGCTTTCCTTCTATCTTTATAATCTACTTGTGCAATAAGTGTAGGCTAACAATTTATCTTATATTAACATTCTAACATATTAATTCACTATGTTAAAGCACACAAACACATGTGCTAAAAATGCAGTGCGCGGTTCCTTTCATATTCTTCAAGCAACGGAGGGAAATCCACGATTGACCGGTCCTTTGTTGCGTGAACAGGACCGAAGCACCGGTCGAAACTTGTCGCTGAATTAAAGACGACTACACCGGTCAATCGTGGTTTTCCCTCCGTTGCTTGAAGAATGTGCTAAAAATATAGCGCAGACCTTCAAGGTTGGCAAGTGAATAATTGTTGACATGAGAGGGTGGATTTCTTGATGAAACGTAGACAAAAATAATTCGAGTCGTATTTCTCCGAATTTACTGGGATATTATGCAGAAAGTGAGAAAAAAGACATATGATCGAACTTACCTTCTTTTCCCTCCACCTTCCTTCTTCGGCAAGGAATCAGATATTTCTGACGACGCAGCTTGTCGAAGCTGAAGAGAACAATGTAGCTAAGTAAACATGGCCATTATTTAATATTTACTCACAGAACAGACATGTATACTTAGTTGCATTTACGGAATCGTTGTACACGTAGTTTTGCTCAGACTCAAGCAATGTCAATACTGAGTTGTGGATGTTGCATTCTAGACTGATTCATTACTCGTAATATTTTTGGATCAGCTCATTTCCTCTGCAGGCAAACACGATAAACTGTTAAAATATCATCTCATCTTGGGGCAATAGAAATCTTAACTATGCCCATTGTTTAGAGATTTAAGATATTCAGTTTCTAGACAGCTAAAAGTCAATTCAGCATTATTCAATTAAGATGCATTTGAGGAGAATCTTCAAGGGGCTTCTACACTTATTCGGTTACAATGTTGAAATTACTGCTTCCTTGATAGAGCCGAATAAATTATCACCACGTAAAGACGACGGCGTACAAGTATTTGGAATTTGAAGAGTGGGGAAACAATTCTTAGTTCCATTTCACAGATTGAAATAGCATTTTTTTTTACTTTACCGCAATTTTCAGCAATAGGCCCTATTATCATCGAAGTAAATGCTAACAACGGCCCTTTGAAGAACCTGTTATTATAAAGAATAACAAAAATCAAGATTTCACCGTGAAAAATTATCCTGACGGAATCTAATGACAATTTTCGAACAGTCTGAAGAAAAATATATTCTGGATAGGCAATCCTGATTTGAAACTCATTGTTGTGAACACAAAATCAGAGAGTCATTAAGAACATTAATATAAAAGGATTTCATGATTTCTAAAAAAAACATACATCTCAGTACACATCCACTGAAGAAAGTTATTTTTGATACACTAATTTAATACTCATCTAAATAGGCAACATGCATTAACAGTAAAATAATAATGTTAGCAACAATATATAATAATGTTATGCATACTATTGCCATCCATTACTAAGTGGCGACAGGGCGTTAATTTTTATGTATGTGAGGAGGCTTTTAATTAAGTGAATCATGCAAAATAACTACCTAAAGACAAGACATTTTGAAATGAAAAGGATGAAAAAAAGACAATAATAATCAAGCGTACGTTGAGAATTGGAAATGATCAGACTACTCGCCAAACTCACATTGTTTGACCAGTGGCTCTCCTGTTAAATTTGTAGAAATCGATGTCATTATTGATGGCAAATTCGTATCTTTAAGAACGAGAGCGTCACTTTAGCTAAGATTCCTTATTTGTATCATCACTAATAGTAGGAGACTCATGGATAGCCAAACTTTCATGGCCATGTTCAACTTGGTAAAGAAAAATACATTTACCGCAGTTATTAGTTAATCTCAGTTAAATATGAATTTTTCCTGTTTCTAAAATGCTCACGTGAACGTCGAGTCCATGTAATAAATGTCGTTTGTAATTAAGTTGTGGTGCAGTGAGGAAAAAAGCTGCTGTGTATCCTAGTGATGTTATTTGCATTCATTCATTTGAAATATGAAATCTCCGTCATCTGATACCCTTCATGTTTATTAATTGCATTTCTACCGTCCTTTTCCCATTGTTGCAGCATACATTTCAACTACGTACATTTTTATGACGGTCTTCCATTATTGCCCAAATATTTTTAATGATATTATTCAGTCATTGTGACTTGTGACAAATAGCAAATTGGAAAAGACAGTGTATTTACTGATTAGCCAGTATTTCCTAGTAAAAACACTTTGAAGAGATGTGATTCCTGGATAAGGAACTTAACAACCGAAACACCTGAAATATCATATGAGATAAAATTCTTGTGTGTAAGTTGAACGATTTTTCTGGTTACCTCTGCCATCTATCAATTTCAAAATTTTCGATCGAAGATAGGTCTACATTTTTTACAAGTTTGAGACTGACTCCCCAAATGAAAGATGTAATGTCAAAAAACCACGCGCATCTTTGGGCCTACAACGTGGGCCATTCTCAAGCGACTGTCTTTCCTACTAAATGGAGAATGGCCGAAAGTAATGGCATATATAAACGTGGTTTTCAGAAATTCATTATTAAGCATGAGCACATTCCCTATTTTTTGAGGATGTAATTTTCATGCCACATGAATCATTCCGACTACGATTAACCGCATTTAATTAACTGACCCCGCAAAAATGAAATTATTGCGGTTAGACGGCAAACCGCATCAACACCTGATAGTCTACGCTGTGCTGAAAACATATACAGCCAATCACTGAAAATCAATTAATCATAATTGCTATATAATAAATTCTCGTGGCCAAGTAATTGATTTGAATAAGAAAATGAGAATCAACAAATATAACTTTTTGTCGCCAAAGTCGAATCTACCGCAGACACGTTTGTTGAATAAGCAATAGTTTACAAATCATGTAAGTGATGACAAGAAATAAGTACAACTGTCAAAAGAGGACTCACACTTAATTGTTTGTTCTTCAGCTGCCGCAAAAGCCCTATGAGGTCAGGCTCCGAAATTTCGAAAATATCCTGGGAGGCATTAGTACAGAGATCCATATCCGCGTTGTTTTCTACTAAAACTTCACATACTCTTTCTTGTCCCCAATGCGCAGCGGCATGTAAAGGCGTCCAACCGTCAAAGTCCCTGCCATTTATGACTACATTGGGAACATTTAGGAGAATATTAATGACATCCAAGTATCCTTTAGCAGCGGCTACATGAAGTGGAGAAGCTCCACTTTTTGGGTCGATGACCTCGGTATACCGCCCAGTTTTATGCCACCTCTGAGCATCTTTTAACATTTTTTGCTCTTCAATTTTTCTTGCTTTATCGGCGTCAATATTTCTACGACACATTTCATCATTCAAAAGTGTTTCCATCTCCTGATTGTCTGCAAGATCGATTGGCAGATCTCCATCATTATTCACAGCCGCTAACTCAGCCCCCTTGGAAAGAAGATATCTGAAAATAAAACGAATAGCTCGGTCAAAGCATACATTTTGAAACTTTCTTTGTAGCTATTAAAGCAGTGTCTTCATACTGTTCTCGCTAAAAATAGACCAGATACAGGTTTATTAATTAAAACCGGACGCGGTTACTGAATGAAATTTTCGGAAATTTCTGATATGGATGTAAATATGAACCTTACACGAATCAAGCCTTCTGTACTCAATACGCAAAATTCCCGCTTTACTTGATTGTCGTTTTCCACCATTATAAAATGATGGTTTCGATCTTGATGAGCGGCAGTGGTTCAGAATAAAAAAAGAACAAATCACAGTGCCAAAATTACGGTAGTTACACTTTGCTGAAATATCCTACACTACTGATTCACGAAAGCACTATCTAACTCTACGTAATGACCTGTAGGCATCATCGAAATTCGACTCTTGTCAAGTTCATTATGTAGATTTATCTAGATTAAAAAAGGTCAACAGATGACGATACTTAAAATACTATTTTATACCCAAAAATTGACTCAGCTATCGCAGTATTTGAACAGCCGCACACCTGGTCAATGGTTGCCCGTTAGACAAATATATTCTAGATTATTTAGACAAACCAATTATCTGTAATAAACCTAATAAGAAAATCGCATGAGCTGCTTCATATGTAATAGTAATTTTTAAAGACAATCACATTACATAGCTATGAAAAGAGATTAAGTAAAAAATCGAAACATTGGACTACAGGAAATTTTACACTGATAAGATAAAAGCAAAAATGGTCTACGTCCATGGCAGGAACAAACCACTGACATAATCCTTCATGAAAGATTTTCATGTAAATGACAAAAAATTTCACAAAGCCCTTGTTGTACAAGGCACATGTCTTGTGAAAGTATCCTGGAATGGAGTAGAACTGATGATTCATCGCGCACAATAAAAGGTTTTGATGAGGGATGAGTCTTTTCTGTGAGCAATCTTCTGTATTGACTTGATGTTAATTTTGTCGAGCGCTGGCATGAGACTGGGTTTTTTTACCTTAAGTCATGCACCACCGATGAACTATTTCATCTTTGCAAGTTTCTTGTAATCGAAATCGGTGATGGGCCAACAAAAAGACATATAACAGAAATACAAAACTTAAATAGGCTTTTCAAACGGCGGAAGATTGAGTCTCACCGCCAAAGCTTTTGCTTGCCAGTGTCAGTCGGTGAACCCAACGCAGTGAACGAACTAATCCTTTGATAATGAAATTTCCTAACCAAACCGACATATACATGTCTAGCGCTGTTTGACAATGAAAATTCATGGGAGTATTTCTGAGAAGTGATCATTTTCTGATCATAGGGAAAATTATGCATGTATGAAACACGATTAAATTGCTACTTGAAATCATAAATGAATTGAAATAAATTGCAACTTCAAGATTGTTCGTTCGAATATTTAAGGATTTCACTGATTTCCGCAAGTGCAGTATGCGATGTCCTGAAAGTGCAAAGTTTAGAATTCCTATAGGCTAAATTAGTTGATCGTTGTTTTAAACATGTTTTTCAGAGCTTCATCAAACACTCAACAAACATTTTCAAAATCCTACAGTAAACATTACTAAATTTTGTCGTCTTCCAACCAGTGGTCAGCAGAAAATATATCCTACATTTTCGCTGTGCACCCAGAGTACATAGAGAAAACAAAAGAAATTTTTAAACATTAAGATGTCAAAAATTCATGTACCTATATAAAATGTTAAGCATTAATGTATATTCAATGTGCATCATATGGTTGAGCATCCAACAAACACTGTGAATATCTCCAATCTAATCGTGTAGGCTCATTTTTACTCTATCATTTCATACATTTAAGCTTTATTGTGAACTTTTAATACAAAGGACTGACTGTTTCACGAGTGTCTTCCTATTTGATGCAGGAAAATAAACATGTTTCAACGCATTATTGTCGGGACGATGAACGTGCGTCTGCTAATGCATGGCTAATGCCAACCAACTGATGCTGCCATAGTTGCAGCAGTTTGCTGCTTGTAATAGAACGAAGCGCACATTCCTCCACTCGCCCTACTACATGACGGCAAATGAGATGACGTATTTGATGATATGATATGACGCCGAACTCTCGACACGAGGATATGTTGACATTTGAGAGGTCGAACAAACAATTAGTGACTTGATGAGTAAGAATGAGATACATTTTATTAAACAGATGGCACTTACATGTATTACAGAAAACACAATAAAACGAGAGCACTAGCAAGGAAATAGCTGGTGATTCTGAAGGACTTCTGGACTTTTCGCATATTTGATATCATCATTGCATCATCAGTGGCCTGAAAGTGTTATTCAACAAATATCAAATTATCAAACATTCACATTTGTTTGATATTCTGGGAATGAAAAGCAGCACAGTACATATTTGCATTTAAATAACACGCATGTTTTTTAAGATCAATACTAACCCAATTATGAGACAGTGGGGAAGTCTTTAGTTACCTACTGTCAGGGGTCATCAAATATTAATTGCCATCATATCTACGAATATTGCGGGAAGTGAATATAACGTATGTACCTTATGCAATTCATGTGATAATGCACTTATAATGAAGTAATGTTGAAGCTCAACGAGATGATTTTCTTTAGAACTGAAAATGAAAAGATGACCATTGCATAGCGACGTTTTTCCTAAATTCCAGGTCTTATCTACTATACAAACAAGAAACACAATATCCAATTTTATAACAGAAGTGTTCCGCCTTGAAGAGATGAGTACAGAACCAGACGTTGGCCAACCACTCATTCACAAACCGCATGAATCCAAAGTGCTGTAATGCTTAATCAATATAAACAAGATCAAATTCTTTGTCAGATTCATTTTCTGCTTAAATAAATCTATGTCAGAATCGCAATTTATCGCCTTTGTCATGTCTTCACTGCTTGTGGTAATTCCACATTTAATAATCAAATTATTATTTTTAGCTTAATGTTGAACACCATGAACACATGGTCGTTCTATGGATATTGAGGACACGGATAAAGAGAAAATAATTTTGGTGCATGTGCGCAGTCGTTAAACAGCTTCGTTATAAATCTATTTTGAAATGTACGAGAAGTTCAATGACTTTGTAATATTTAGTCGTGAGAATACTACGAGACCATTTGGCTGTCGACATCTGCAGTCTATTATTCATTGTTAAAGGAAACGGCGCATCAAGCGATGTATCATAGCAATTAAACAATTAGCAATCAGCTAGAATGTGTCAACATGAATGTGTCACCTCAGTAGACTTCTGGCCTAAACACAAAATTGCATCTGAAGGGATTACGATTAATGTTCATCGATCGATACGCGAGCGACTGCTTGCTGATTTCACCGCGTTTTTAAATAAAATATCAGACAGACTTATTATAACATCGTGAGATTAAAAGTTGACTTTGCTAAATGTTCTCTTTGGTTCCCCACAGGTCGTGTAGAGGTAGTATTATGATAATTTCTTTTTACAAACATCATCAAATTTTGAATCCAGTAATAAGTTGGTGGCTAGATAAGCAACAATATATCTTATCTAGTCATCAGCTTCTTACAAGATTCAAAATATGATGATATTTGTAAACTGTAGTTATCCTTCTCAGAATGGAATATAGAATGGAAGTTCTATCCTCTGACGCAGCCGGTGCAGGTGAAAATTTGGGAGTCAAAAAAAAAAAAAATTTGGATAATGCTATTGCATCGAGAAGTAGCAGTTAGAAGTAAACAGCAAGTCAAACAATCCGAAAAACGTAATTAAAATGGCATTCAATCCCTTGAACGGTTAAATCGTCAACCTATATGTGCCGTGACTTCAGCAAACCTTAGTTTAAAAAAAAATTGCTGTCCGCAATAAAGGTAGTAGTGGAGCAGATAGCGGCATTCCGAATGCTTTATGAGCATCGGCTTGACAGCATCGAACGTAGTTTAAACGATTAATACACAGGCCTATCATTTGCTTTTGTAATAGAGATGAAGCATTTTTAAATATCTTATTGATCGTTAATCGTAAAATTTTCAAAGATATTGAGCAGGTCATATTGTTAGCACTTATCTGTAGACTTCGACAATGTTGATTTCAGACCTCTGAGATCTACTCACATTGTGGATGAGAAGTGAAACATTTCCTTGCATTTCAACAAATCCTTAACATTTACATCGCTAGATATCGTCGTGAATGTCTAAGCTCACAGGTGAGCTTCAAGTTTGGTCACACCACCTTTCCACAAGTAACATTAATTACAAATCACAGTACATGTAATTCAATCCCCTAAATTCTTGAGGAATGCACGCATGTTGCACATTCGCTTCATTGCTTACATAATAAATGCTTTGAGTAAGGTTGCATTTGCAAGATCTAAGAGTCTATCAATGAAGACAGTTAACTTTTACATAAAAATACTTAAAACAATCGCGTAGTAAATCACAAGGCAACGTCCCATCCGCTCTATACCGGTAAACACGAAAAGAAGCAAGTCAACATCGTCTTTCGCCGGCCGCCGATCAATCGGGCGTCCTGTAAATTCGATAGATCATCGCTTTCCCAGTTCACAAGAATCGCTCGCTCTTCGCGAACGGAGACGCGCACACACAGGATGGAAGACGTAGAAGCAAGAGAGAAAGCTATGCTATACCAACTAGTATGTGTGGCGATACTAAATATATACATTCAAACAGATGTAAGGGATAGCTACCATTAATCAATAAATCACTGGAGGATGTACGCAGCAATGAAGTCTCGGGTATTGCTATCCTCCTACATTACCACCAACCTGTGTGCATGTGTGTATGCACGTACGTCTGTGGTCTACATCCCAGTTAGTTCTTTCCTTTTCAATAAGGAAAAGGCAATAACAGCTGTAGCGGTGAATCTTTGAATATTTTGAAGAAAGCATGGATTGAAATTATCTCATGGGAAATTATTAAAGTTGTCTCTAATTTACACACTCATATTTAAATGAATTGTAACCGATGACTTCTATCTGATGTCAGCGATAGAAGCCGAAGCTCTATTAATTGTTCATTGCATTTCAGCGATTATTTGTGCTTCGAGTCTCAATTGATTTGTTTATATCAAACACATTGGCATATTTACAATATTTATGCATTATTCATATTTATATTAATTCAATTTCCATAATTGTATTGATTTTTACCGGTTCATCTGACAGACATACAAGAGAAAAAGTAATTCTCATGCTTCAAGGCGGGCACACCCACATGCTTGCGTGAAGACTTGTTATCAACCTACATTAAACCAGCTTTCTCTTTAACAAGAGCTTAGCAAATTATCGAGAGCATCGTTTAGGAAATTACTGAGCGTAACCTCAAAACATTGCCAGTGTACAAAGGCTGTAAGAATGTACAATTACCTATATGGCTTCAGGCCTTGAATCGAACATGAGCTGTTTGTGCAAAAAGATCATTCGATGAAACGGAAAAATTGAGTTCACAGCTTCGATCAATGTGGAAGCCGCTGCTCCTTTCCGATGTTGTGACAGTTGTCGCGTAAATTCGATCCGCAAGTACATGTTTGAAGTTACATAACCGTCATTCAGCGAAATGACTAATCTGTAACACTGAGGAATCTGCTTCGAAAAAGGTATCAATCGATTCATATTTATTGTCGGATTAGGTCTACGATGTCACTTTAATACAGTATAATGTGATAGGTTAGGCAGAATTCGAAGTTAATAACCTCACGACTGCCAAAAATCTATTAGAGAAAAATGGAATAAATTCATTCTGATCTATGGTTAAAATGCTAAACCGATGTTCGGTTATTAGAATGGATAGCATAAAGATTCAATGTTTATGGAAAATATCCCAGTCATACATATTCACATTCATCGCATTTAATGAATTTGACAGCAACTCTTTGAGATTACAACTTTTATAGGATTTAGACAGGATTGTGCAATTGATTGCATTAATTTGATGAGATAATATATCTTCAGCATTTTGTAATTACCTGCATGCTCATTTGTTTTGTGGAGTCTATCGATAAATACATACAGTCGACTCTCGATATAAGCGACAGGGCAGGTTGGTTCCTGCCGAATTGATGTACATGTGACTAGCTCTCGATACAAGCGATGACAACAGCCGGTCCCAAGGTGTCGATTATATCGAGTCGACTGTATGTACGTACATATGCGACAAGTATTTATACGAGTGTATCTTGATGCAGAAACTGCATGTTTTCGGTCTACATATAGTCTTCAAATTCTTCCATTCTATGCAAAAATGACCTGAAGTCACTTAAACCACATGAAGTATTATTTGTCACTAGTAAGACATGTGTTTACATTTATTACAACGTACCGGTAACTTCTACCGAAGGATATAAAGATATGATATTATTAAAGAGATATTTCCACTATTCTTGGATATGTGGACTATATTTGGACAGTTTTGGCCCCGCATTACAAATTCGATCTGGTGCTCCCCAAGGCTCAGTTTTGGGCTACTTCTTATTTGCTGCATTCATGGGCTCTATTGTGCTTAACATCGAGCACATCAAGGACATTAAATGCGTCAAATACGCAGACGACATCACAGTAGTTGAGCCAGTTTTGAAAGATGAAAGATCATCCATTCAATTGACCGGCTTTGCAACTGCATTTCATGACAGTGGTTTGACGCCCAATAATTCAAAGTGCGCACAACTCCGCATTAGCAAGCGCGGGAGTAATTGTCCTGGCACATGCACCGGCTTCAAATTGGTGAATTCAGTCAAGATTCTTGGTGTAACCTTCACAGACAAGTTCAAGTGGAACAAACAGATAACGAATATCTTGATGACTGCATCTCGCAGGTTTCATGTTATTAGATGTCTTAAGTACGTTGTCAAATCTGACGATCTCATTCGCGTATATCATGCTTTAATCACATCTTATTATATGTACGCTTCTCAGGTTTATGGACATTTGCCAGCTACTCTTTTGAATAAGCATGACAGATTTCGAAATCGTGCTCATCGCTTTATATGTGATCAGAACTCAATGTGTGCATGTGAACAGTTTCCATCGCTTTCATTCATGTTTGAGAGAGCAGCTTTGAATCTGTTAGTGAAATCTCGTGACCATGCCTTGCATCCCTTAAGATCCTTTGTTCCTGACATGCTGCCTAATACAGGATGTCTTAGTATTCCGGCCGTCTCCACTGTGCGGAGGCTAAATTCATTCTTCCCATGGTCCTCTCAACTGTACAATATCAAGCTTCGTTCCCATACATGCACTCTATGATCCATTGTTGACTCATTCATGCGAACCGATACAATTTCATTGCACCAGTTCTGTACTTAAATGTTTTTCGCATAAGTGTCGAATTATTTTTGTATTTGTAATTTTCTCTTCTACAGTGTGACTTTATGTGATTTTCATTATTTGAATAATAAACGCTGACTACTACTACTATTCGATTTACGCAAATCTGACGACATTCTACGTTCAAATCGCATTATTTTATCGCACCCTCTGTCTGCGTGCATCGGAATGAACACGCTAACAACAGGGTGTCTACTAAAAATTAGAGGTGGTGTTAGACCACAATTCTAGGCAAAATAGAGCACAAGCATGATCAAAATTCTGCCATAAAATGAACGTAATTCTGTTATTGAGCTCTAAACATGCTTACGGCGTTTATTTTACATTAATTAATTGATGTCATTTTTGTAAAACTGACAAAATATCGAAACTGGTCGAAGGTCCAACACATGAAAGAAATTGTGGTAGGTATATCCTGTAGAAAGTGTAGAAAACAAAGCGCAGTAAAAATTCAGCCTTTTATAACTGTAATGTCGAAGTAGATAAGAATATACTAAGTCGGACTTCGGAAGAACTTTTAGTCAAGGTCCAAAAGTCGACAACAAGTTGAATAATTAAGATAATAGAGATAATAATTATACACAATCAAATCTCGGAATAGTACAAATAACATGCATGTGCTTCCAAAAACAGAATTCGACGTACATGCTGATTTAAGTGAATGATATAATTAACATTTTTTTCGCAAATTCACCCTGATTAGCAAAGAATGAAGCTTGTACCAAAAACAAGAAGCTTGCTGTACACCACAGGCTGAATAATGAAGTATATGGCAAAAGGCAAAAGTTACAAAACTGATCTTCGCGAACTTAGTTGACTATCTCCGAGGGAATCCGCAAAACAGATGACCGTTTATGTGATATTAATAAACCTGCCTCGAATTTGCCCCTAAGACAAGTCTCCGAAAGTAGCAAAAGTGTTGTCCAGGATGATGGGCATCAGGCCGGGCTGCAGCCCATTGTCGAAGGCCTGCCTCGCTCAGGTAGGTGATAACAGCTAGTGGATCTAAACAGACCCTTCGAAATACTAGTTTTGCCTGACGATTAGAATATTCGGCAAATTCCATAATCTTAGAGCCGGATCAAAACTAGTAGCTCATGCAATATTTGAAGGTGCACTCCGGAGGTTTTTCGGTTTCTATTTTATTGCATATAATCGAAGGTCTGACTTTAACTCCTTGAATCAGTCCACTCTAAGTCGCTCAAACCGCATCGTCAAGGCGGAAAAGCGACACAAAAGTTCCTGATGACGTCAATCCCAATCTTCCCATTGAGTGTGATTAATAATAATAACCTTCCTATCTACGACCTTTACGAGTCGCTGACTAAGGCTACTATGCAATGAACCGATAGCTTCATCAATCGTTTATAAGAAGTTATGGAAAGTGATCGTGTGCTTTCTTGTGTGAGGACATGTTTTTCTGAGAAAGAAATTAGTTTGCATACATAGCAATTAACTAGATTCATCAGATTACTTTTTATAATTAGCGCATATCTTTTTATGCAAGGTTCTCCTTCCAATGGGAGAAATGCCACCAAAGTCCGCTGCCAATTTCTGAAGTCATATTTTGTTCATTCAACATGATGATAAACAATGAATGTACATGTATTTGTCGGTTGCAAGCACATATTTGGCAATATTTTGTCTGAAATGCAGATAATATGAATATTTCGATACATCATAGTGGTTCTAATTTGCGATATTTCTAAATAAAGACCTCAACATTATTCTAATGCGGAATCATTGAATTGCAATCACTTTCACACAGAAGTCATTTTGAGACATGAGATCACGTTAGATCGCAAACGAAGTAGAGGCTGATTTATTCGATATTCGTCAGACAACATAGTATATCGAAGATTCTTTGTCTTGTCGACTTCGGCGAAGTGGTCAGAACATACACGAACATGTTTATTAAGAGTCTTTCCGTACTTCGACACCATTTAATGAACAAGGAAGCATTTGCTAGGAATCTCTGTAGCTGATTAACACAAGTAACGTGTGTTACGACAAAGGCGAGCTGAAAGCTCGAGTAGCTAATAAACATCAGTCCATACAGACAAGAGTTTTCCGGAAAGTTATCTTGCAAACGTCGCATGACGTCTCTTCCAACGTACTTGCGATTGAGATCATGTTGAAAAATCATCCGGAGTACAACTTTGATGCATACTAAGAGCTACGGCTACAATTTGTCTCTTGCTGAACCTGTAACAAAATTTGAGACGCTGTGATAACTTTTAAGTTTTTACCAACTCACTGGTGGGCAACGCGTGGACAGCCACCGATTCTCATCCAAAGTGGCCCGCGGACATTATTTGAATCGGTGATGTGAAAATGACCCACTCTGACTTTGACCTTTGAAGGGTACTTCTAAGCTGGAGGTTGACCTTTAGAATTTGAAAATAAAGAATTAACTAATGACTTATTGAGCAACATCATGACACAAAAATTTTCATTCGAATGCTCAAACCATGTTCCGTTCGCAATGAATGTCTTCTCAGTATGAAGGTAAGTGACATAGCCATCAACTGCGTGAGTGCTAAGTAGGGCCAACACTTTCACGAAATTTTGATTTCACGAATTCACGATTCACGAGCTCAGCATTTCACGAAATTAGAAAAATGTTTAATTATTTCAGAAAACAAATTTATATTCGTAGCAAATGAATCAGCATTTATTTTCTGTTCAAAATCATTAATAGCTTCAACTATGATTTGCTCTTGCTAACATTAACTGAATGTTGCATGAGTATTCCTACGGCACGCGAAAAGTCGCTCAGTGCATATTTTAAAAGGATTTTAACAAACACACACTGCATAACATTTCGACCGACAAAGAACTTCGAATTTTGGTGCAAATTTCTCCTGCGGATGAAAATTCCCGCTTATTCATAGCTATGATGTAGCTTGAATGGTGCAAACTAGTCGATGCAAATTGAAGAGTGTTATCGATTACTGAGCTCCTGTTGCTCGAAAAGCAGCGGTCTCAGGTCTTAGAATATTCGCTGCACTACCCTCCACACTATCATCAACGAATGACGCCTTTGCCATACCCTCATCGAATTCTTGAGCCACTGACTTTTGTGATTCTATGTTATGATTTCCTTAGTTCAATCACTTTCGCCCTGGTCCGTGTCATTCATCAATCTCAGCAAGACATGGAATCCTTTTGAATCCCGAGCACGTTTTCTGTTAGTGTGTGTCACTAGTGCATCCAAAACAGGGGATGACGCTGACCCAACCTTAGATAAAGGGGAACTCTTGAGTATGCTTGCTAATAGAGACTATTTGCATCGAGTGTTTCGATTAAGTCGACAGCTGCACGTCCAACTAGTAAATTGCAGCTTTCAGAACCAATCTCCTCCACGCACAGCTTCACAGGTTTGAGACATAGTTCAATCATTACCAGATGCAACCATTCCTCCGTTGTAGACGTTCGATTGCTGGACGTTCTCGAGTGAATCGAGCGATCATGTCGCATAAGGAGTTCCATCTCGTCGGTACATCCAGTACAAGATTCAACTCTTTTTTTCTTCACACACCATCCTCATCGCAGGTTGAAGTACGGCATCGCTCTCCGTGGGCCACCGACGGTAGAGCCTCACGATTGTACGGACATATTCAATGATGGGTTTGATTGATAGCTGAAGAGGCCTGTACATCTATGCTGCTAACAACTGTCTAACCTGCTTTGTCAATCGATGTGCTTGCTAATTTAGAGGCTGCAGCAGTGAATAGTGATAGAGTGATCGATATTTCTATGGCTTCTGAAATACCTAATTTCAGTCGGCATATATCTTTCATGATACACTTAATTTTAAAATTCTGAGTCTCCCACCAATAAATTTTGAGAGTGTATTTCAATTTTAGATTCCTAATCATCGGATTTCACTCATGTTTTTTAAAATTTGTTTTCGTGAATTGTCGTGAAATAGGCCTCCTTTCAAGAATCCACGACTCAAGAAAAAATGGCTCGTGATTCGTGAAATTCACGCACTCGTGATTTCAGGAAATCAGCCCTAGTGATAAGTCACATGGTATTCGATACCTTGTTGAGCATGTTTATTTATTCTAACTCATGATTATTCAATTGCATTCAATTACTGCATATTACATTCAACACCTTGATAAGTAGCATCCGTAATTTCTTTTGATCTTGCTGAGCCCTTGACAGCCGTGCTTGATCATCAAAAACTTGCCGCATGTTCACGTAGAGAACTGGCGAAGAACAAGTGAAATGCTTTGACTTATGCGCACACAACTTTCGCAATCAAATATCATTTACATTATATCAAATAGAAAAAGTCTAGAACATAAAAAGGTGATCCTTGAAAATAGTCGAACGAATTCAATTCACACATGCACCAGTAGCATTATGCTCGTTTTACAGATTACTTACTGTGCTGTGATTATTTACTGTGCGAGATTGGTAGGTGCCAAGTGACATTGTTCGACCCGACTATGAATAAAATTAAGCCCGATGAAAGATAATGATCTTTTCGATGTATGAATTATTTGCTGAATATAGACTATCGCAAAATTCGTGAAAACGTACTACATGCGAAAATTTGCAGTTTTACAGTGATACATTTTTGCGAAACACTTTGACCTAAAGTTGAAATTGCAAAATGATGCAAGTTATTTGCACTGTGACATATTTGAAATGCTATACTCCAAGAATGACAACTTTAGTCGGATGGCAATTAGAAATGTGTACAATCTGTCATCTTACCGACGAGGTTAGGCAGTTGACATTTATCGTCGGATAGACAACAGGTCGCTCGTTAAGCGAATCTGTTATACATAACGGATTCCTAGCTAATAAAAAATTCAATATTCCACACCAAGCAGGAATTGCAGAATTAGTTGCATGGACATTTAGAAGTATAGGTCTAAAGATCTCTATGTCTTTGCAGCAGAGTCCACGACTATTCAAAGTCCTGTATTCGAAAGAATTCAATATGAACGCCTAACGATGAATGTATTGACAGGAATTCACACTTTCTATGTTAATGCTGATGTCAACATTACACCATTTTAGCGCCGCATTGGATAGAGTACGTCCAGAATTCGCAACAGCCAAGACACAAAATTGACAAAATAAAAACATACTTTGCATATAAAAATCTGATAGGTATACTTGTCAGGGCCAACCTGTATAAGGCCGACATGTTTCTATTGAATACCACGTATAGGCTACCTACAGTGTAGTATTCACCAAACATGTAGCTAAACAAACTTGCCTTGAATCATATCACTCGTCATTTCATTAACAAAGCACAACAATTTCTTGGCGCCGAGTATGATCTCAGAAGTCGGTCTGACACGAAGGATAGCTCATGACTTATCCTGTGTGATAGTGTGTGTGGATCAATCGTTTTTCAATAATGACTGTCATCACATGTCTTCAAAAATAAACAACAGTACCAACAACAAGAAATGCAGCTAGCACCATTATCTGCTCAACTTTGATAATAAGTGAATCATCATTATTTTTAGAAGGAATGAGCTGCTAGACCTACTTAATCGTGACTTGCACGACCATGCACAGAACCTCTAATTCTAGCCACAACCAGCAAATTCCATACCATGCCTAGACTGCATATAGTAAACGGACATGAGTAGTTCTATCAGGTGTGCAGCGGTAGAACGATGCAGACAGACCGTGTTCAGGTGCCTCAAAAGTTGTTCAAAAAGTGAACGATGAGATGACGTTCATTTTGTTTTGTTGGTGCTTGGAATTGATTGACTCATCAAAAAATGCTGAATAGTGTTATTGCTTGGAAACGTAATTACAAAACTCTACGACGCTATTAGTAGACTAATATGAGTAATGCTTCACATAAGCGGTTTGCATATCAGATCTTTCAGTCGAATTGCTACTTACTAGAGCGGTCAAGCATAAATCCGTGGATGAATTTGTTTCAAGTCTACGAGGTCAGCCTGAGATGCAAAAGTGATATGTACAATATGCTTCTCCGACTTATAGAAGTTGGGAAATGTTTTTATCATAGATTGTTAAGGTCTTAGACGTTTCAAATTCGAAGTTTCGAGTTTTCATAGACACTGGTAGTTATGTTTATTGGGGGAAACGCATCGAAAGAAGACAAGTTGGGTGAAATTACCTACTTTAAGTCAGTCTTACTACGACCATGATCGATAAAAGAGAAAGAAGAACCTCCAGATCGCAAAATCTATGGAACTTCGAGATTCGAACTTGCGACGAAATATTCGGACTGTTAACAAATGGCAATATGACCCTAAATCAAACCTATCAGACATTGTCTAAAGAATCATTTTTTTCTTATAATCAAATCCTAGCTTTATAAGGACCCACTTCATCCATGCGCACCTAGATTTTTCGACATTATTTGTTATATTTCAAATAACTATTCAGCTTTTAATTTAGCTTCTTAAACAAATTTTTATGGTTTTGCAAGTCAAATCACAAAATTACGCATACAAAATTTTGATCACCGCAGTAAGTTACATGTCAATAAGTCGTAAACTATCAATATTTTCCAGTTTTGCTACATGCAAAATCTTGAATTCCTATGTCATAGTATTTGTCATAACAAAAACGGGAACTCAGAAGTAGCAATCCCGCTGAAAAATTGGCCCGGAATTTCACCCGATTTTTGCTGAATTCGGGCCCGAATTTGTCAAACGCGAATTTTGGACCCGAATTTTTCGGACCAGATTTCGGGTGAATCTACCGAAAACATTTGACCGAATTGTAGACCGATTTCATCCGAAAAATTTCCGAATCTCATAATCGGGGTTTTGAACCGAATTTTCACCCGAAATAACCCGGTTTTCAGAACCCGAAAACTTCCCAAATTTGACTTCTATTCGATGTGCTTACAATGTCTAACAAATGTCTTTTATTTTTCAGAATTCATCAATTGACTTTCTTGATCTTATTGTTGAGCTATGATCAAAATGAAACTGTCAATCACAATACATAATTTTCATTTCCTCGTTATGTTTATAATATGCTTTTTTTCATTATACCAGCCTCTGTTTTAGTCGACAGGTCATAGGATGTCCTCGCTACCAATGTTTGTACTAATTCTAGTGCATTTCAAAATATTTTTTGATGATTTAACAGCTTTTGTATGAAAAATGATCTATGTAACTTAACCTCCTTTAAGGTTTTCGTCTCTCAATCTGTCTTATTCTCATTCAACAACGCATATGAATCGCATTGCAGTCCTCTGCGATAATCCTAGCCATTTATAAAGACGCTATTTGAAATATCCTGGAATCTGTCGACATCGTTTTGCCTTTAGAGTCATTTGGTAAGTATAATTGTTCGTGTTTCAATTGTATTTTGTTCTTTTGTTAATATGGTTAAAAGGAGAAAACTCATGTATGAATAGAGCCAGTAGGCTTACACATTCTAAAAGAAAAGCCTGCAAAACGCTATAAAGCTGTTATTAAAAATATGTAAACATGACAAGCTTTAATTATTATATTAATCGTGATGTAGACGTACATTAAATTGTTATCAAAATTCGCTTTTATCATTGAGAAGACTGTCTCATTGTCTTCAGATATAGCTTTGTAGGACCAGTATTACAATACCAGATATTGGCCGATCGGAATGCATAATTCAGAGCGAAAGCTAGTTAACTTCCACGATTTAACTTCCTTCAACGAGTTAACTTCCTATCTTTGAAGCACACTATCACTTATTGAAGAAAATTTTTAGGTTCAACGATAATGTTTTCTCTTAATTGTAATGTCTCTTATTCCATCAATCTTGTGATGTTTTCAATAGTTTCAAATGTTCCCAAGTGCTTCTGATGTATCAAGAGTGCGCGTGTGAATTCCTCGTTAGTCAGTTTGTCCGTTTGTTTGAGGCGTGCGTATGATTGTCAAGTACAAATTATGCCCGTTTTTGCAAATGATTTTATGTTAGTTGTCCTCCTTCAATTGTTCAGAGGAAACTCATCTGTGATAGAGGGGTTCTCTATGCCACGGCTTTGTAACTGGCCTTTTTAAAAGCCATCTCTTGCATGAGTCGAAAACAGTTTTGAAGACAAGAAGGGTCGTTAGAAAATTGCGAAATCATTTAGGCCTATTCAGAATTTTGAACTCAGTTTCCCATAATTTCTTAGCGTAATGGTTGAAAACTACTTTGTCAACCCTCCTCCCTCCATAGGCGATTGCTTTATTATTGAACGACCATTAAGGACTAAGAGCACGCAAAAGTTTGGCCTGAAAGTGTGGTCAAAAATCTGGTTTTGAAAACATTATGTGTGTGACGACTTTTGGTGATTCGACTATAACTGGTAGTTCTATTTTTCAGGAACCGAGTTACGTGATACTCTTTCAAGAAATTTGACACTACAAAACGAATTGTCGGAAATGAAAACAACAGAAAAGAGAAAAGAAGATAAATTCACATTGGTACAAACTATGGTGTGCAAGTCCATAGAAAATGTCGCTGAACTGAAAGCAGTATTGGATTCATCGAATCCGGCGGATGTTGCGGCTTTAACTGATTGTGTTATCGCCAATGCGAGCTTGACTGACGAGGAAAATATGAAACTGAACGACATGTCTTCGTTAGAAAATGACAATCAAATGGACCACAGTGCCATTGGATGATTCATTTAAAAGGGTGATGATTTCTAAAAGTACTAAGGACGATTTTTTATTTCGACTTTGTGCTTACAAATCCATGGATGAAATTGAGAATTCCCAGATTGAAGGGACTTCAGCACAGAGCAATATCGACAAAAAGCGGGCAAGAGTAAAGTCTGCCTTGATGCGTGCTCTCATCCGTGCCTTTTTGATTCAGATGAATTAATTGATACCACATTTTCAGGAAGAAATGCTACAACTGCCAACCGCCAGAAATTTGGTCTGATAGAGGCCTACTGCAGGAAAATGCAGTTATCTGTAGATACAGTTGAATGGCAGCGAGCGTATGCTCGATGCCGAGAGACTTTAATAGTACAGCGCAAGAATAAGACATCAGCTACAATCTTGAAACGGAAGATGTGATGTAGTGTAATGTAGTTGCATAAAATAGCGCATTTCAACCCATCGATTTCCATCGAGTTTTGGTGCAGAACAAGTAATTTTGTGGAAACCATGTTATGTAGTGAAATGTACAAGGGTAAATCAAAAATTATCCGCAATCATTTTGTTTCTCTTAATTCTTACACAATTTAATGTGCCAATGCCAATCATGACAACTGCTGGTATCAAACTTGCCATACCTCTATTCAGAAACTCTTATTTAGGTTGTTGAGTAGTTTTTTTATGTGAATGTTAAATAGAAGTGCGGATAATTTTTGACTTACCTCGCGCAATTCCATAAAATGACGCTTTTCAATCGATCAATTTCCATCAAGTTAAAGTGCAGAACGAGTAATTTTGTGAACAACCTGTGTTGTGCAGATTGCATCACTTGCCACTTTTAATCGAACTTTTTTTGATACATCTAGCAGTGAAATTGAAATCATGCATTTTTGAAATTGAAAGTCGGTTTTAGGGTACGTCATGAATACTAGCCGGGTTCACCTGATCACAACGATAGAAATATTTCATTATTCGTCTTCTTCCATTCATTGGTTGAAATACATTTAAATCATAAAATCATGTATGACATGTAATGAGCATCTTTTTTGTAATCATTAATGATTTTTCCAGCATCACTTGGCTTAACAAATTCTTGTCGAAAAATGAGGTCAAATTTTTACTTTTTTATTGTGGGATTAATATAACTTGATAGGAAATTTATTGTGTATACCGGATTCCCGCCCGATCGTTTCGGTGGAATTCGAGTGAACATTCAATTCAAAAATCGATTACATTCGTGCGAAAAGGAAAAATATTCGGGTCAAACTTCGGCCGAAAGAAAGAATATTCAGTCTAAAATTCGGTTTGAGAATCGGTTTAAATTCGGCCGAAAGAAAGAATATTCAGTCTAAAATTCGGTTTGAGAATCGGTTTAAATTCGGCCGAAAGAAAGAATATTCAGTCTAAAATTCGGTTTGAGAATCGGCTGAAAGAAACATCATTCGGTCCAAAATTCGGGTTTCAACCCGAATTGGTTACGTTCTCGGGGGTTTCACCCGATTTTTCTACTATTGTTGAGATATGAGAAAAATCGGGCGAATTTTTCAGCGGGATGACATAACGATGGCACCCTAAGTAACAAATTTGAATAAAAGACGTCAAAACTCACTTAGCAACTTCGGTGTATGCACATGAAGCCGTGGCGTGTAGTGGTGTCCATCCTTCGTTGTCCTTGACATCGACGTCACATCCACTCTCGACCAGAAATTCAACCAAATCCAAATCGTTGTCGATGCATGCCTAAAAATAGTTAGGGATGATTTAAAAATAAAACCACCGATGAGCATGTGTGAACGAAGAACCGCATTCTATAGTTTGAAGGGGCACCGCGGGAATACCAGTGTATGAATGTACAATAAAAATTATTAGCAAATGCCCGCTAACACTAACCAAAGACATGTATGAAAGCTGATAAATTGTTGTCAAAGCCACTATCTATCAATTGGTGTAGGTGAATCACAAAATTAATGTCATTGCGTTTAAAAATTCTAGCAAAAGCAAACAAAAACAGCATGTTTTTAAATGTAAACATGCTTCTTAACTGCATCAAAAACAGCCTATGTCTTTGAACTCCAATTGAAACCTATCACTCACTACATGTCAATTGCTACTCTGGTTTCGAATAAACTACATATTTGACTTCAAAAAATCATTAATACCAGTCGAAGAAATCACATACTACCTCTCTTATTAATTACTAGACTCTTCAGGACCTCTGCGAATTCACGAAGTATTCTCTGTATATAGCTCTATTTTGGCAGTTAAAAGAACACGTGATTAAGGTCGCATTCAATACAATTATTCACATGCTGCAATACTCTTGAATAAAGCATCATTGGCCGTGTGGCACAAATTTGCTCCCCTTTCAAAGTCATTTAATACATCCTTCGAATAGATCAAATTTACAACGGACGTGCTTGCTTATCCAATGGCTACCATAAGTGGTCTGAAATACTAATCATTTTTCAAATTTGTAAGATTAGTCCCTACTTCGACGCTAGAGGTCACTGTAACGCACGGACATCCGTAATCCGTGCGTTACACTGACCTTTTGACCTCTAGCTCGCAAGAAGGACTACTATTCAATATTTGAAAAGTGATTAATATTTCAGACGACTCTGACATGGTGTGGTGCAATTTTCATGGACAACGTCGCACTTCTTCATGGTGAGAAATGACGACTTCGTGTCTTACGTTCTGACTTACCGTCAAAAGGCGATGCGGACTGTAGCACAATATAGCATCCGCGAAATTTTTGACAGTGACTTACAATGTTTGTTTTCGTCCGCACCCACTCAACTTTGCACGGATTTCAATTAAATTGGCACCAAAATAATCAGGAGATACCACTCATTGAAATAAGGCAATGTCCGTGTGACCTCTTTTCACGGCCGCAAAAAAAATGTTGAAAAATCGTGTATATTCGTACATGCATTTTATAAAACTTCGTGTATCCCCGCATTTCAACAAAAAGTGTATTATATTAATATAGTTACATAATAGCGGCATCAAGTTGGGATCCGTTGCATAATTCGCTAGAAAGAAGCAAGGTGAGAGTTTTGATTGATATTCATCTGTAAATACTGCTGAATGAAAGGTTGAACAAAAATATGGTCATTGCCTTTACACAGTAGGTTCAATCGATGTTTTCTCCCCTTTCCACCTTTTGCAAATCTTCCTTTTGTACAGTAGCTCATATATTATCATGTTTTTCATGGCACGCATTATCTATTTTTTTTTATGTCATAGGATATACGTACATAAATTGATAAGATACAGAATTATAGTTGGTATGTAATTTCCTTTGTTTTCATTCGTAAATTTCACTCACGTTTCGGAATTCCAAATCCATGGATACCCCAAAATGACTCTCGCATGAGTTTTCTGTAGATACTACAAAATACAGCTACCCGCAAGTTAAAAGAAGCAAAACGATTTTCATTGTATGAAGGAGAGCACTCAACTGATATCCTACAACATAAATTGTATGTTGATGCATTATGTTTTATCACTACCTATAATTTGATTCGATAAGAAAATTCGGTGTCCGACTGTCCTTCTAAAGTTAGAGTTCATTGATTTCCTGATTAATGTCGCTGTATTTGAATTTGAATTGCATCAAATGACACTGCGCATTTCCTCACATTTTTTATTACAGGACGATTATTTAGAAATTGCTTTCCGTTCGGATAATTGAAAGCAATTTTGAAATGTCAGTCCTGAAAAAATAATGCAATCAACCACTACCCTGAAAAGCAGACCATATTTACTGTGCTGTTTAAAATTTACCCAAGCAAGTATAGTTAAAATATTCAAAGTACAGTTTCTACTTCTTACAACTGCCAAACTTCCAATTTCGTGTATCATACATAAAATTTGCGGATAATCGTGCATATTCGTGTACCTATCACCAAATTCGAGTATATTCGTGTATAAACACGAGTTTCGTGTACATGTGGCCACCCTGTTTTCTTCAAGCCCCTATAAACCACCTCTAATAATATTGAGATCTAAAACAGCTCTGGTGCGGGTAATATTTCAAAAAATATTGCAGACTAGCAAGAAAAAAGTCACAGGTCTAAAATTGGGTTACCCACTTTCTTATAATTCCACTATTTCTGAGCTAACTGTCATACAAGGACATTTATCAAGGAAAATTTTAGAAAAAATATTTCAATATGCTTCACTGTTGCAAAAACTGAGTGGCGAAGAGTAGCATCAACGCATTGCGCAATTCAACAAGGAGAGCTATTGCTAGCATATCAGTCCGGGAGCTAGCGTGAAGTTGTGCAGGGAACGAGGTAGTACATAAAACTTTCACATAGCATAGTACACCTCTAACCTACTGCAATACTTCGCGTCTGCCGGATCAGATCATTTGCTTTTCAGAAATAGAGATGATAACAAAATCCTATGTATTTCCAATGGTAAAATTGTGACATTTTTGCTCATAAAAGTTACACAAATTGGTATTTTGTTGAACTGGTTATTATAGAAATCATCTACAGATCATGATCTTTCAAATGAGTTATCATTCAGTGACAGAGGATGAAGTAAAGTGTACAAACAGACACTTTTTCGTTAAAGTATATCAACAATTTTCCTGAAATTTCTATGTTAAAATTTGCAGTTACACCAACGAAAAGTGTCTGTTTGTACACTTTACTTCATCCTCTGTCACTGAATGATAACTCATTTGAAAGATCATGATCTGTAGATGATTTCTATAATAACCAGTTCAACAAAATACCAATTTGTGTAACTTTTATGAGCAAAAATGTCACAATTTTACCATTGGAAATACATAGGATTTTGTTATCATCTCTATTTCTGAAAAGCAAATGATCTGATCCGGCAGACGCGAAATTTTGCAGTAGGTTAGAGGTGTACTATGCTATGTGAAAGTTTTATGTACTACCTCGTTCCCTGCACAACTTCACGCTAGCTCCCGGACTAAGTTTTTCTAATGCTACTTTTTCTCATAACAAGACTGAAAATTATATATTCTGTTTATTTGACAAAGAGCACATAAACTGGACAAAAATGGTTGAAAGAAACTCTTCCATTTCACCGGAGAAACTTTTCTTTCTCAGGGGAGCGCTCTGGTTCTTCAAGGAATTCCCCTCTTTCTCTGAAGGGCTCTCGTCAATTTCGGAGAGGTCATTCTCTATGTCTTAGAGACTCCCATCACTATCAAAGAGGCAACTTTCATCTTTTTCGTGGAGATGGCCCTCTAGGCCTTCTGTTTCTCTGGGGGCACTGCTCTTTCTCAGAGGAGCCTTTATTTAGGATGGTACGCTACTCAACTTCAGATGGGACATATATGTCTGAGCCTTAGTGCTACATTATACATCGACCTATTGATTAAGCAGCTGTCTTCTGTATTGTCGGTTCCCAGCGTAGGGGGCTTTGGAATAAATTATGTGTTATTGATAAGTGTACGTGAGTGTTCTCAATGCGCTTATGTGCTTGCTTAGCACACAGCATTCATTGTGTGATTGTTCCAACTTAAGTTCTGTAACCAACCTATCCAACCTAACGAAAATTGATGTAACCAGTGAGAACTTGAATGGTAGCCCCTCCTAGCCCTCTGGATTTTAACGAAACTCGTAGTGTCGAATGTGAAGGGTACCGTAGCAGAATTTCGCTAAAAGACGGAAGATTCTCACCCCTGGTTCTTAACAAATCAATTTGGTCAGAAACAACGTAAATAGAACTGGAAAAACACTACTATATCTTCTGTAAAACAGTTTAGAGGCATTTGATACTCGTAGCATGTGATATGATAGAGTTAAGACAAAATGACAACAATTCTTGCCATTAAAACGATTCGTATAGCTTTACTTTCTGAGGTTGTGGTTAATTTTCTGATATACGATATAAAAAGTAAAAAAATAAATAATCATAGCGAATAAAATAATACAAGAACAAAAAAAATAAACAAATAATAAAAGAGGGAAGTGGATTTTATTACGAAATGAAAATAAAAGCAAGAACTCATTCGGGTGTAAAGTAGATACAATTCTTTATTTGTTTAGCTCAAGTTTTACATTCTGAGTCTAGTTGGTTAATTTTCTGAATTATACGAGAAGCAAGAAACTCATTTCGGGTGTAAATGTAGATTCAACATCTCTTTATTTGTTGAAATTAATTCATTTACTCTAAGTGACATTTAAAATTTCAGCGAATTCCCAGAAACTTCGAAGTCTAAAACATCCAACTCCACGTTGGAAACCTAGAATATAAGACTTCACGTTTTACATTAGCTTCGAAAAATAACATAACGGAACTACAAGAAATATGATTTATCTGATTTACAAAAACAATTAATGGCAGATTTTCGTTGATTTCAAAAGATCTCACAACAGCACATCATTCAAACAGCTATAAAATGCTTACTCCACCCATTTCCTGTGAGATATGTATGTCCTTCAGCTCCACAAATAGCAACTAGGCTCGTAGAATTATCCAAACAAATCCTTAGTTATAAGAAGCAAGGAATCTAAGAATAAGTATATTAGGAAATGCTTTACGCATAAGGGGACAAGTAGCTGCATTGGTGTCAACATACCATATTTTCGCGCTTTTTTAACTAGGACTCAAAGCCAGGGATAGCTTGGCCAATCTTCTGGCACGGGATGAATTCTCGATTTTCGGGCATAGTTCGGGCTATGGAAAAGAGCCTGGATGGCTAAAAATGACGGCTGGCTTTGTCTAAATGTGCAGATTTTGATGAGAAATCGCTGAAAGAACAATATCTCATTCGTTCACTAATATGGACAATTCATCAAAATATGCTGACGTGCTTTGGATACATGCCAACTGTCAGTTGCGCTGCTTTGATTAAATCATATTTAGGAAAGTAAGGCCGATGAAAATTTAGCGGCATTTGCTGGTAAAAGAAAACATGTTTCACTGCTGGTTCAATGAGTACAAATTAAAGTAAATCTGTAATCAATGTTAAACAACTGATCAAGCCAGCGCCTAGGACAGGGAGTTCCATCAAATTTACGCCTCTAAAATTTACGACCACTACGGATAGCAATAATTTGATAGTAAATCCAATATATTCTAAATCATAAATTATGTTTCAATACTTATGCATGTCGTGCGATGATGATAAAACCTTAGTCGATGCATTTACAACGAATTTGCAAAATTGATTTGCAAATTCCTTAATGGTCATGTGCCTTCACACTGCTAGAGAATAATTGAGCAAGAAATATGAAAGAATCCTCGACCATTCCTCGGACGATATCAGACTACATACACAATACATGTATTTGTATTGTAGCTTCAAATACTCCTTTCGAGGACATTTCAAAATTAGTTCAAGGCGAGCAGAAGAGAGCATAAAAATATTTCTCTATTATATATTTCTTACTGATAATATACCAAATAACCAATGGTTCATGCCCATGCAAAATAATTATTTTCGATTGTGATTTTTCATGCAATAGCCTATTTCATGCCAGCTGAATTACTTGAAGCATGGAAGATATACAAAGGGACTAATAAGACCCTTTCTCGGGTTTCAGATGGGGAATTTTCTCCCAAAAAATTTTTACAATCATATGCAGACTGATTTTGTGCATGTCTAGGTAGATGCATTAAACAAGTGTGAAATTCACTCACATCTAATGTCAATATTATCATGATCGTGCATGCGGGTTGTGTTAGACGACCACGAATGCAAGGCTGTGAACAGGGTTGGCATCCCATGGGTAAAATGGGAGGGTGGGTGGGTAAAATGGGTTTTTCAAATTGAAAAAACCCATGGATAAAATGGGCTTTTTCAAAATTTTGAATTTTTGCGATAACTCAAGCAGTACTATGCTTAAGCAAGGAATCTGTGATACTCTCTGTATCGAAATTACTGTTTGTGATTTTTCAATGTGATATATAATACTCGATTTCAATTTCACATTAATAAAAAGTATTTCTATTCTATTCTTTGAAAGTTAGACTACTCTATTCAATATTTGCTCCATTGCTAATAGTTTACCCACAATCAGATAAACTAGTTTCTTCATAAAAGAATCTATTTCTTGGGATAACGTGAAACGTCAGGTAACAATAGACATACGTGTAAAAGTAAAAATTCGGATGGAAAACAAAAACCACTTTAACAGATCTTGTATAGCAAGTTTGTATAATTACGACTACAAATTCTGAAATAACAGCTTGCAAATTCCAATACACAATACTCATTATCATCGTCATACGTCATCGCATGGAATAGGTAGGGTTCTCTAAAATACAATTTAAACTTCATGAAAAACAATTGAGACTTTCCACCAGAAAACAAACAGCTTGAAATCTTATTGATCGGAGCAGCGAGTGACTATAATAACAACTTGCCTACAATTCAAACGAAATTGCAGACCTATCGCCTACCGGGAGATAGCGACGAGGTGTGCTAGGAACGACATAGTACATGGAACTTTCACACATCATGGTAGGCCTCTTGCAATGCCCATTGAGCGTCTGCCGGGTTGGATGATTTGGTTTTCAGAATTGAGATATAATTAAGTACTCCAAAGAAAATGAGAGTACGGTATATTGTGACATAATTTTGCCATCAGAAATACATGTACATGGGTTATTTTGGACCCTTCTATTTCTGAAACCCAGATCATCCAACCCGGCAGACACGCATTGTCATAGTGGGTAAAACAAGAGGCTTACTATGATATGTGTGAAGGTTCCATGTAGCCTACTACGTCGTCCCCTACACAACTCGTCGCTAACTCACGTACTATGCAAAACGAATACTAGCTATCAACAATCGTAAACAAATATCACATCAACATTAGCAGTTTTCAAAGGACTCCTCCAGGCCAGCTTCCTCCGTCACTCCTTCATCTAGAGACAGGAGGTGGGAAACAGTGACAAGGCGCCCAAGGCGGTTCCTGAGAGGTGACTGGACAAGGCCGGCAGTCGAAAATATCCTCTCGATGCCACCCGATGACGGTGGAAGGGAGAAAACGTTTGTCATCATATACGAGAATGCTCTAGGGCCACAAGCTGAGGAAACTTTAGCCACATATGTCCAGTACTTCATTGGCGGAAGTATTTTGACTGTTGAGGCAAAAACAACTTTCGGAAAAGCCGTTGTATCGTCTGTCCCATTTGCGGCCATCGCATGCATGTGAGTTTCTCCCATTTGCAAAACTGCGTCCCGAGCGGCATCTGTGTATTCTTGTGGGAGACGTGACCAATCCTCTTGATCCTTGTTGTCCAGCAGGTATGTCAGAAGGTGCCATTCGGTGACAACTTTCTTGAAACGCCTTTTCACGTCCATTCGGACTTCCTCGCGCAGTTGCTTGCCCTCACACAAGGTCAAACATCCCCTTACACAATCCGATAAGTTCTTGCTGTCATCCTGAAAATAGCAAATGGGTCGTTTACTCGTTTAGCACTTATCTAACCTGAAATGTTTAGTCATGAAAATAGACACAGCAGCTTATTTAAGCTTATTTCATGATGAATGTACTTACGGTACTTTTCATTATCACAAAGAAAGTTGAGAAACTACATACCTTCTCCCGTAACATGGTCTTCTCGTAATTGTAGCAGCAGAAACGTGTGCAGTGCTTCCGCGATATGATCGTATCGCAGTGAGGCGATAGGTATGAAATGATTGAACCTATGAGTTAAATTCTTGTCATTCGAGAGCAGGATTTAAACAAAATATGGGCTACAATATTTACTAAATTTACAAAAATATGATTGGGGTTTCTCTACCCCCTGACTCTGCCCTTCTAAAAGTGTGTGCCCACCCCATTAGAATAAGGCTCAAAATAGATGCTATGATGTCACGTTAAGAAAATTCATTTTTTTGAAAAAACCCATTTTACCCACCCATTTTACCCATGGGTTTTACCCAGGGATTAATTAAGGGATTCATGATTAAATACAAGCACGTTTGTCAATGAATGATAAATCTAAATCAATCTAAATTGATCTTATTTGCCTATCGCTCTTATTTCTTCAAACGGTATATGTAGGTGTGCGCATACAGCACAGGTTGTGGATGGAACACGTCAATTGAAAAATTCATTTTTTGCGCCATCTGCACGACTATAAGAAATCAAACATCATGACGAAATCTAGTAACTGAGTTGCGTTTACCATTTCATCACAACAGAAGTACCTACACAACATAAGGAAATCGTTAAAGCTCCAAATTCCTGGAAGGTGATTGAATGTCATCATTTATTGAAAGGTGGTGGGTGATTCGATGTCATTTACTTTTTGCTTCAGGTTATTTTCTTAATAGTCTCTGAGATATTTCTTGCTCTCACTTTGACCTTGTAGATTTCTGCAAGGTTTGGACCTGCTAATCGTCTTCTTTCTTGGAACGACATGCGTTATCTTGTATTTATTTTTGATAGTGCTGCCTGGTCTGTTTTTCTTTATCTGCGAATGCGGTTTTGAACAATTCAATTTAGTTGTTCTGATTTCGTAACTCATATCTTTCCTAGAAACTCTTGGTCTGATATATATTAAACGCTTCTGACAGTCCATGATACAGAAAAGTTTTGGAGGTGCCCAACGCTTCGAGAAACAATAATCCAGAAAGTTTGAAATTTTATGCATAGCATGGATATTTCAGTGGCTCTATTAGAGGATTTCGAAATGTTCGGCAACTCTAGAAAACTTTTTAATTTCATGGAACGTCGGAGGCTTGTATAATCGTATTTTTTCAGAATGGCCATAAAATCGCTTAAGCGACTATGTTTTCCTCTGAATTCTTCTATTTCTATATGAATCTTCAGATGTTTGTAACAATGAAAACATATTCCAACTGTGATACTCGTCACTGTGAAATTCGACAGTAATTATGTTGTTGGATCTCATAGCACTATTCATCACAATGTTTAAGTCTATGAAAAAGGATTTGAAGGAGTTTATCCTTTTCGTTAATAAATTGGGCAAAATCAGGAAGATTCTCTCTACCTCGGTATCTGGCAGAGCCTCGTGAGCCGATCGAGTGGGAATGGGAGCTCTCGATGATGCAAGAACGCTAACTGGCATGGTATGTCGTCATATCAACCAATTCTTCTGTCAACTCCTCAGAAAAACGGATCTCCACTTCAAGTGTTGATATCTCAATGATTTACGACTTGTGATAGGGGAAATCGTCTGAATCAAATATGTGAGCTTTGGGCTTCTTCATATTTTTGGGTGACAACAAATGAGTTTCTTCCACCAATCCATTTTCAAGCTTCAAAGGAGTAGTTCGGCCAAAATTTACATGTTGTTTTCATTCTCTCAATCAATGCTAGTTGCATCCTCGATCTCTATTCGCCACATATTTTCATCTAATTCGTTAACGTTGAAGAGCTTGAGCGCGGAGAACTTTTGTGATGACGTCGAATGATATTGGCGCAACGTGCATGCAGAGATTACGCTGACACTGTATTGTCTGATAGGGAAGATTGATTGGTTTGATTTGATTGATTCCTCATCCTCATACAAAGTAGAAATGAGTGACCAATGTACATTACACGCATAATTTATCAATTCGGAATGTCGGAATGAAGAGAAGAATCTCATTCATTGAAAGTGTTTTCACTAAAAATATACTGTATACAGAAACAATAACGGCCAACTGTGGTTTTCGGACTTGGAAGACAAGCATTTATTTGAGCTTGTATATGCAGTCAATCAAACAAATAATGATCATTAAGTCCGAAGCAAATTGGGATAAACATATTTATGAATAATTGGACAATACTAGTTAATGAAGAATAATCGTCCAACCCAAGAGAGATGGAGAAAAAGACTGAACGGATAGCATGTAAGTAAAGTACTAATACGCCTACGGCGTAACTGAAAGACGTAAGCAAAATAAGCTATGCAGTATTTGAACCCCATTTTTCGTAGCAGAATCTATTCAATTACCGAAGTGTTTGAAACTGCTGATTGCGACTAGTTGCGTTCATTCAAATTTTAAGAAATTATACACCACCGAAAAGCCAATACTCTACATCCATGAGACTAAATACCATATAATTTAATTATCGTGCTTAAATATCCAATCTAGCATCATTCCTATCATAGTCTCGACTTTGCTATGGGAATTTACCAGATTGATTGAGGATATGGCACTAAGGTTGTGCTAGACTAGCGGTTTATTGATGCAAGACCCTGATCTTCGTAGTGTCGAAGGAAATCTTCGAATGACATTGGTCGTGGTTGGACGAGGACTGTCTTGGTTGGCAAAGTCTTCAGATCATGTCGATGACCATCTTTTTAGATTGAGAAATACACATGGATACTTTGAACTTCATGCAAAGGGTGGCCACGCATTTCTGAGAGTAAAATTTGAGGCTTTAAGGAGCTTCGATAGGACTGCTTACAGCTGACTAGATGTCTTTATGGAGTTATCATGTTAATTCAAGTAATATACATCGAAGTAATGTGCAATCTATGTAGATTTAGATAACGATGTTCATTTATATGAATCAAGTTCGCAGCAAGTATCAATTGATGCAATTAAGAGATAGGACTTGTGAATAAATGGGAGAATACAGAAATGACGGAACGAGAATATCAGTGACGGTATTCACAGGCATTAATGATTCTACACCAATAAATACTCCGAGAAACCATTCGAGATGTTCGTAAACAATGGTGTATACCGCATTTATGTTTGCAGTAGGTCTCTTGCTAATTTCAATACTGCACTCGCGAACAGTTGGTGTACTTTCCTATATCCAAGCAGTGAGCAAAATCTCTCAAAGCATTAATAATATGGTCTGATATCTTCATTGAGGACAAGTGACTAGCTTCTAAAATATTCATATGAAGAAATAGGGAAGATTTCGCCTCTGTGAATGAAAAGTAGTCCCACTCGTTGAGCATATTTCCTTGAAGATTACTGGTCATTTGTGGGCATAGGATTTATAAGAAGAAAGTCAGGTCGATTTTCTTTAATTGATTGTTCGCAAACAACTAAAATGTAACTCAAATTGCAATAAATATCGCTGAATATTAACCTGCTAGGACCGGCGACGAGCAGTGCTGGAGTTAAGTGCAGTAATGGAAATGAAGCAATTCATGATCGACTGGAATCGATGTGCATAAATGGTTGGGCTATAGTCTATGAGTGAGGCTGATGAGGATTGAAGCTTCAGTCTTGGCAGTGTTCGGTCGAGGTTAGTTGAGTCATCATCTGCACAAAGCCTAGGCCTACCTCTTCAATACTGAAGTTCAAATTGTCTTGAACGGATAAATCACTTTAATTAGGGTATTTGTAATATTCTTGGTGTTAATTTACCAAATGACGTTATTAAAATAATAATCACCAGAAATTAATGGTCCGGCATTTTTTTGACAAGGCAATTCCAGGAATTCATAGAAGATTCTTGACAATATTCAAGGAACTAAAGCCCCCTCCCGCAAGGATGATATTCAAGGCATCTAACTCACCATCTAGATCTAAGAGACTACATGTCGATTTCAATAAAAACTGTATGAACAAAATGGTGCATCCAACTATTTTGGCGATTGACCTACTGTTTGTCAATAGAAACGACTGTAATATAAAGATCAGTAGAACTCAGAATTTTTGTCACGTTCACAATGAGAAGCGATCCTGTTTTGATTAAGGACAGTGTAATATGCCAGAAAGTCACGCAGTATTTTCCTGAATAACATTCAAAGGAAAAATTGCATCATAGCAATAAAATAGCAGGCCTACCGGTATTGGAAAAAATACAAACCACGGAACTATGCGATACTGCATAAGAATGAATATCTGTGACTATTTCAGGCCTGCGAGAAATATGAAATTGTTTTTACTAAGTGTAGCATACAAAAACTATATCGTCCGACTGCTCGCATTCAACAATTCAAGAATCAAATTCTGCTACACAGTTTATGTTTGTCATGGGCTCAACTGATTTGTAAAAAAGACTTCCTGCAATATCATGAGTCTGTCATCTTCAAAGATCAAGTCCTTCATGAGACTCTGTAAGCCTTCGACATATTATTTCTGTCATCACTACGTTCCCGAAGATATTGAAATTTTGGAAGACTCAACATATAGCAGATGATAGGTAAATCATATTAAATATTTTTTCGTGTCGTATAAAGATGGTGCTACTTCTTCCTTCAAATACATGAAGCTCTTGTATTCTACCTATACAATCACTTCGTAAAATGATATAATGATAGTTTTCAAATACGGAATCATAACACATTTCAAGCTGTCATAATGCGCAGTTAACTCCATCCTTCCAAGCGACATACCTGATGGACAGCTGTCAATCCATCAACATTTGCAGTATTGACATCGACACCCTTGCGCAAAAGTCTTTCAGCTTCTTCAACATCACCACTGCTGCATGCAGCAAGAAATTGGGTTCCAAGTGGAAAAACAACTCTGTTGGCTTCCTTGTAACTGGAAGGTTCGTTACAAAAATCAGACTGCTCCCATCTTTTTAGCTGCTCATATCTCCTATGAAGACTGTTAAGTTGTGGTCTTTCAGGATCACTGTCGAGCATGATGATTTCTTTTCTATGGAACACATGACATAGAGGGCATAGTTCGGCGAAAAGGCAAGGGCTATAGTAGGCTCACACTAATCGAAACAATTTTGAAAATGTACAATTGAATAAGATGATATGATTAAAAAATTTATGTAACCATTGACAAAATGTTCATGGCATGCCCCATTGGCCATGCTATAAGCCATTTATCAAGGTTTATTACTGAAATAGAGCTTGTTACTTGCTAGCATGAAAATGAAAGCATGAAAGGCGTGAAAATGAGAGTATCTTGTCAATGGCATGTTGCATGAATAGGAACTGGGAGATTGTTACTTCTCAACATCAGATACCATATTAAGTTCACTGCGCTCATTAAGTTGAGACATGTATACTCCGATCGAAGGTGGTTCCACAAACCACATGTACGAAGAGCCATGGAGCGAGCATGTAGTAAGTAAGTGTCGATTACAAAACAGAAAAATGCATTTGTAGTACTCAAACAGGTAATTTAGTGACACGTATTCATCCACAGAGCAGAGAAACATCATTCTACAACATCGTTGCTAACGATGCCTCCTCAATAAAGAGGACCATGGAGCACATACTCATATACTCGTATGCCATGAAAATGTTAATGTCATATTTCATGACCAGTTCATGATTCGAGTCAGGATTTTGAAAAGTATTTTAAAAATGCAGACACATGTTTCTGAACATGGATCGAGCCATAGAGATCGTATTTTAAAAATGCCAACAACAATTAATGCTTAGTGTTCGATGTCTGTGGATCGCGCAATGGCAAAATTTGCAGACCTTTTATCACTAGGACAAAACCGGACATCACTTTTTGTGTGTTTAATTCCCTGAATAAAAAGTGGTTGTACTAGTTGTCAAATTTGATCTTCATGAACAGCTGATTGCTTTGGTTTCAGTCAATCAACTGTTGAAAGTAAAATCTTCATCAAGAAATAGATCTAGCTGCAGGGAAATTTGATGCCTTTAGTCGCATGACGTTCTTATCTGAATGCCTTGGTTTTTTTTAGAAAAAGTTAACTTGATTACTGCAGTGGTTTATAAAATGTGTTGAAATATCTGAATGATGTGAATTATCAGCCATATTCTCGATGTTTAATATTCGCTTATATTTTCAATCATTGTTTCAATAATGAATTTGAATTCCTCCAATTTTGCAGCTGAGACACCTAGACTTTGCCATTGTTCTTCGGCATAGAGTAAAACGCTCGCGCTCCTTTGTTTATCAGGAATGGGCAAATCAACGCATTCACAATTCATTGTCACATCCAATTTGTATCGGACAGTACATTATTAATCCCGTTTGCACTCCTCATTACCTTAATGTTACAATCGACTCTGCTCTGTCTTTTGAGCCTCATGTCATCAAAACATCGGCTCTGAGCTTCGCTGCTCGGAGATGTATTCGTTTGCTTCGTCGAACTTTCCCTCGTCAGTCTGTAATGACTCTGTTCAACTCTCTTGTTTTCTCTACAGTCGGTTGCTGCATCTGTCTGCTGTCTGGAGTTCCCGACTGTGTCGCTTCGCTACTCCAATCCGTCATCAATGCTTCGGCCAGGCTCATCTACAGTCTCCCTCGTTCGTCACATATTTCACTAATTTTGCAAGAGTTTCAATGGTCACCAATTGACCATGGTGTTTTTAAGTTCCTCCACTGTCTTGCGTCTCCATACCTTCATCAACAGTTACTGAGAGTCGTATCAGGAGTGCGATCTGTAGGCTGTCCCAAGAATTCGTCTGAAAACGGTAGCGAGTTGACTTTTCTCCTCCATTGCATGTCGCAGCAGGAACAGACTACCTCCATAGTGCAAGAGTGTACATCCCTAAAGACATTCAAAGCAGCAGCAAGTGACTGATATTTGTCTTTTTTTTAATCCAGGTTTTTATCTTTTATCTAACATTCATCACTTTTTAACTGTTGTCTTGAATCCATTGGCACACCGCCACATTAAATATATTCGTACTTCATCTTGCTTTAATCGATCACTAGAGCGGTTTTCTTTTACAACCACCTATTTCAGTTCAATGTATGGACATACATTATATCTAGGCAGAGTTGAGAAACTTGACTCGTTCTTTTAATGGTCGATGTATTTTCTTCCCCGCTTTTGCATTTGACCGTTTGATCAATAGAAAGCAAGAGCAAAATCGTCTATTACTACATGCGACAACTTTCCTCAAATTCTGTAGCTGAAGAAAGCGAATTGTCAAAATTGTGAAAGACTTTAGCCGAGTTTCCCATTCAGATGTAAATGTCAGGATTTACCATACGAGTTTGAAATTGTGTAATGCAATAAAAAGTAAAATGCACAAACAAATGTCAACACACAACGTTGTATACCAATTCAGTTGCCAAGAGAACACTTGCAACAGTGCTCACTACATTGGATATAACCAACTTTCAACTGGATGTAAACAACATCAAAATAATGGTTCAATTAAACGAAATTTCCTTAAAGTACACAATCGCAACCCGAGACAGTTAATCAGTAGCACACAAATACTCTTCTCTTTTCTTGACACAAATTCATGCAAATTAATACCTGAAGCCTTTGAGATCAAAGACAATTCTCCGTCACTTAACCAACACGACAAGGGATTGGCTCACCTGAACAGTGTATAAATCTATGTTTATTTTTCTTTAAAGAATTTCATGATTGCTATAAGTCAACATAGAACTTTTCAACTGCAGTTGTCATATTCATTCATATCTGTCATTGTCATCTTTGTTCAGGAATTTTGTGCTGTTGTTTTGTAGTAATATTTGTATTTTATATACACGCATAATTCGAATTGTAATATCCTGTAGCATATGCATAATATTCAATCAAACGAGCAGAAAAATGAACTGAAACCAAAATTTACAAGCATGAAATTAATGAAATAATCAAAAACCGTCAAAATCCGTCTGATCAGCTCCAATCAGGTATTTTGGACTTAGAAATTGAGCAAAACAGGCATATGTAATGATAAAATACATCTCAGGAGAAACTAAGATTTAGACTCCCGACCGCTTTCACCTCATTAGTCTTTGAGGCCAGTCATGATTAACCTTAAAGACTGATGAGGTGAAACTGGTCAGGAACCTAGATCTAGATTTTTCCTGAGTTGTATTTTATTTCATATGTCAATGCACCTATCGTACCGGATGGTCACCGTGTCAAAAATAGCTGTAGAATGGAAAATTACAACTCTTCCCATTTTTCGAGTTTTCTCGTTACTCATGATTTCTCGCCGGAAATGCTCTTGTGCGACAGAAGAAATCATAGCTTGTCACCTTTCACGGACCAAATCATCGCAACACGAGATTGGATTATCATTGCGGAAGATAGCAAGCACACTTTTGTCTGCGATTGTAAATCTGAAATGGAAGAAACAATTGCTTTCCATCAGCAACGCTGTGGTCATCTTTGAGAAAACTTGCCTTATAAGTTTGTGGAGAAATTTGAAGAAGTACTCACTGGTTAACCAAATCAGAGTATAGCCCTTCATAGAAATTTCTCGGAGGCGGTTCAAACTGCTGCCTTCCATTTCTTGCGCGCACAAAGCCAGGCCAGACTTCCGCTTTGTGGAAAAATGACAACGAAACTTGGAAAGGGGTCGAAGCTTTAGAGTGTTTCTGATTGACTTGGAATTGACAGCCCGGAGGCATGCTGCGTCAGTGAAAATCTTTCTAATGTGCATAAGGAAGGGCTGAAGAATATGCACATGCACATGAGGAAATTGAATCAAATATGGAGAATTGTCGTCATAGTACAGCTTGAATTTCCATTAATGAGCTTACGGGAAAAGCTGTTCGACGGTTTTTCAGAATCAATTTCTTGACGGAAACAACTTCTACTCGATCATTAGGCATCGGTGTTGAATGCTCAAACTCCCACTGATGTGTCCCGTACTTATGTCCCATACCTCAGGAGTAACATGTAAATATCAATTCGAATGAATTCATCACTTTGACAATGTCATCATCAGAAGTAAAGGCGGCAGTACAAAGCGCACTGATGCCACTTCAGTTCCTGATCTAGTACCAAACTGTACTGTGTGATTGGGCGCGCTGTGGGTGTTAATTATGCGTGTTGCTCATGTGTCGATTTTGTTTAGTGACCGGTCTATTGTAGCGGCGTCATTGAGCGCCTAATCATCTTGCGACCTCTCTCTCTCCCGGCTCATTTCCCCTGTAGCATCCGTCCATTCATGACGTCATAATGGGCATTTATCTGGAGCTAAAGCGCGTACATGAAAGCACTTCCCAACGTATTTAAGCATCTTGCCCATTCCGTTGTGTTATGAATCGTGAATAGAGAGTTGGCACGCCACGCTGTTCGTTTTCCTCTATCAAGCTATTACTTTGGCCATAATGAAGTTATTGGACGCGGCAAAGAAGTTTACCGGAGCAAGGGGCGAGGACGTAGAACAATGGCTCGACAAGTTTATCCTTACAGCTGAGTTAACTATCGTGAAAGCTGAAGATAGGACAGAGGCAAAGTTGGTGAAGATTCTCCCTATCTTCCTAGAGGGACCGGCGTATGCGACTTGGAAGCAAATGTCACAGGCAAAAAGAGTCGATTTTGCAGCGGTGAAGTCGGAACTGCTCCGTGTGTTTGGCCGCTGCAAGCCTGGCAAGAGCTGAAAGACACGAAGTTCATCCCGGTGATTCCATCGATCTTCTGGCGGATACCATCAGGGGGTACAAATTCGATTCCGGATGAACTTGTCTCCATCTACCTACTCGGTGCTATGTCGCCGGAAATCGCCAACCCGATCAAGCTCCAGCACGGTGAAACCATGGCATTGACACCCATCGTATCATGCGCGAAGTCTCTTCTGACCAACCCGGCCGAGTTGAACGGCATGGCCGCGGCGGCGGCACAGCCAGCATTCCGGCCTATAAGGAATCTCCAAGGACGACAGTCCCGACCTCGCTGCAGGCACAACGTAGAAGACTGCGCAACGGAATATTACCGATGCGGAGGCGTCGGTCATCTTCGATTCAACTGCCCCAAGCCAGCCAACTCGGGAAACGGACGAGAGGTGACGGATGTGCCGGATCATGCTGTCCCCGCAACAACGCACTAATACGGGATATGTGGATTGATGGTGACAGGAGACGAGTGCTAATTGACACTGGATGCAGCAAGACTTTAATCGGTGAGCACAGGGTGAAGGGGAGACGTCGCAAGCCGTCTAGTTTAAGGCTAGAATTAATGAATAAGGATACGTTGTACACTAGTGGGTCTGTGACGTTGAGCTCTGTTTTGACTGAGAGTGATGTAGAGCTAGGTCCGGTCACGGCGCATGTTGTGCAGCGTTTGACCCCTTGATGCGGATGTTGTGCTGGGTCTAGATGTTCTCGCTCATAACAGGCTCGAACTGTGTATCCAGGAAGGTGAGATTGCGATGAAATTTTCTAAGATAGCTGCAGTTGGTATCGATACCTGTATGACTAGGCCCGAAGTCAACATTGTAGATGAGGATTTTAATGCCACGTTTAAAGATAATCATTGGGTAGCTAGTTGGACCTGGGCTGGTAGCGATAACTCTGATAACTTATACAAGTATGCCCTCGACTTCGTTGATGCAAAGTACCGATCGAGCGTAGATCAGGAAATAGAGTCTTGGATTAAGGACGGTATCCTCATTAATCACGATCAAGAGAAGCATGGTGAAATTCAAGGTTTCTTACCCCTGATGGCTGTGCAACAAGATAAAGGTACAGAAAAGAAAGTACGACCCGTTTTAGATTATAGCAAGCTTAATTCGTGTGTCAAGAGTCTCCCGGGTGTTTCTGTTCCCTTATGTGCCGATAGGCTTCGCGAGTGGCGGCAAAAAGGCCCAAATTGTTCTCTTCTTGATCTACGCAGAGCTTACCTGCAGGTTTATGTTGATGAATCTCTATGGATTTATCAAGCTGTTAAATGGCGTAACGAGGTCTATCTGTTGACTAGGTTAGGTTTCGGGCTCGCGGTGGCCCCTAAGATTATGACTTCAATCGTCAACAGAGCAATTTCGTTAGAAGAGCACGTTTCGGATGCAGTTTCTAGTTACGTAGATGATTTGTTCATTGATAAAAGTAAAATCAGTGCCAATACAGTCAAACACCACCTCTTGACTTGTGGATTAGAGACGAAAGATCCTGCCTACCTTGGTGATTCATGTATTATTCGTGTTCTGGGTCTAAAAGTCAACAAGAATCTTGAGTGGTCTAGAGACAACGAATTTCCCTCCTTACCTAATCATCAGTCCAATCTTACTCGCCGTCGGATTCACAGTATTTTGGGTGAATTGATAGGCCATTTCCCTGTTGCGGGATGGCTGAGAGTTCACTGTAGCTATCTACAGAGATTAACAGCGTTCTCTAAGACAGATTGGGATGAAACTCTACCTGATTGCATAACTAAGCTGGCTTTACAATTGATCAACCAAATTAAAACTCACGGTGATCCGGTGAAGGGTAGCTGGCTCGTTCCCCCTAGTGAGTCTATTGTTGTGTGGGCGGATGCCAGTAACCTGGCCATAGGAGTAGCTTTAGAGATAAGTGGTAAGATTGCTGAGGACGCGTCCTGGCTCAGACAAGAGAACGATTCTACTCACATTAATTTGATTGAGCTGGATGCGGTTATTAGGGGTCTGAACTTGGCCTTGCGTTGGGGAAGTAATAGGAAGATCATCATTAAGACCGATTCCTCCACTGTGTTCAAGTGGCTCACTGCCAGAGCGCTCTCAGAGAGGTTGATCCGCCGTCATCTTGATATTCTTAGAGAGATCATCATTACTGAAAATATTACTGTCGAACCTGTTCTTGTCAAATCAGCTGATAATTTAGCAGATAAGCTTACTCGCGTCCCGCAAACTTGGTTGAAGTCGCTAAGGATTTAGTCGAGCCTCCCATGCTAACTACTGCGAGTGTTCACGACGATAATAATAATCGGCCTAATAACCTTTTCGAGGAAGTTGGGGCTATTCATGATCGCTGTCATTTCGGGGTCGACCGTACTTTGGACCTGTCGAGACAGAAACTTGGTAACCGTGCCTCCAGGAAGCTAGTCAAGAAAGTCGTCTCTCGCTGTGATAAGTGCGCTAGAATAGATCCGTCGATTACGTTCAATTGGCATAAAGGTGCTATCACCTGCAGTTCTGGAATTTGGGAAAAGATAGCTGCGGATATCACGCATTATGCGGGCACTCCTTATTTGACTATAATTGATCTAATGTCTCGCTATACTATTTGGCATCCTGTGAGAAATGAATCTGCTTTAGAGGTTGTTGCGAACCTCTCTCAAGTGTTCGCCGAGTTTGGTCCTCCGAAATCTATCCTGACCGATAACGGTATCGTATTTCGCAGTCGTGAAGTTGTAGAGTTACTGAAAGCTTGGCAAATCGGTCACATACTGGCCTGTGCCTACCGTCCTCAGGGTAACAGTGTCATTGAGCGCATGCATCGGACGGTGAAGCGATGTGCCCGTCGCTCAGGAAGGTCCATCTATGAGTCAATATTTTGGATAAATAACAGTCGTGATGGAAATAACCAAAGCCCATATGAAATTATGTTTTCAGCTATTTCTAGAAAACCGGGTATCAGCTGTGAGCGCTATGAAAAAGTGCGCCAATTAGACGCGAACAGTGATAGCAATACACCCCATTCGCATTATTCAGATCTTGATAGTAATCCCTTTTGTCCAGGCGACAGAGTTTACATGAGAGACTATAGTGGGAATTGTGACAGCGTTTGGTCCGGGCCCCATCGCGTGACTAGTGTAGTCTCTAGTGTTTGGATTATTTTGAATGAAGACGGGGTGATTCGCCACGTTTCTCATTTACGCCGTGTTCCTGGCGAGCAGACCATTGAAGAAGAGTCCCTCCTTTCTCACTCAACTCCTTTCCCCAGGCCTGTGGCAGGTCCTCTATTTCCTCTATTTTTGGTCCCTCTCCTCTTAAATGCTCTATTTTAGAAAATTTCCTCTATTTCCTCTAAAAATGTATGAATGTTGACAATGATGTATCGTTGTTAAAGACATCAGTAGGGAAAATATACAAGTATACGTCGAACAGATTTCGAATGTGTTTTTTGGTCCCTATACATTGATTAAATGTTATCTAATATATATAATTTACAGGTGGAGTTTACATTAATGATGCTGTCACTAGGACCTGTGTGTATCAGATTAGCAGAGCAATTTGTTGCACTGAAGCAATATTTCTTAGTGTCTATAAAACAGAACAACAAAATTTGCACATCCAACGCTCGATACAACAGAATGGTAGCTGCACTGCAGGATAGAACTTTCGAAGCCAAAATCCATTTCATTGTCTCTGTTTCATCGGTTTTTGACAAATTTGAACGTTTTTTCCAAACGGAAGTCCCGCTTGTACATTTATTGTACACCCAGTTGTCTGATTTGATCAGAATGTTACTGTTGAGATTCATCCGACCGAACACTGTTGCACAAAAAGAAGGACATCAGCTTTTAGAAATTGACATGGAATGTACTGAAAACCAACTTGAGACAATTTACATAGGGGTAAAAGCAGAATCGTTACTCAAACAGTGCACTCCATCACAGCACTTGAGTTTTCGGGCCGATGTCAAAAGGTTTTACGTCGCGGTTGCGGGACACCTATCGAAAAAGCTCCCACTTTCTAATCCTGTTTTGAAGTCTTTGCGGTGCATCAGCCCTTCATGCAGAACGGAAGAAAACGGATTGACTCATGTCAAAATATTAAGCCAAAACTTGAAAGCTGTTGTGAAACCAAATGAGATTGATTCACTCGTGGATGAATGGATGCAATATTCCATCGAACCATTGATCCGGGAGTCGTGGTACTCTTCCGTTCTAGTTGACGCATACTGGAGCAAAGTATTTCAAATTAAGCGGACTGATGGACAGATTAAGTACCCAATTTTGACAAAGTTGAGTAAAGCAGTATTGTGCTTCTTTCACGGAAGTGCAGATGTTGAAAAAGGCTTTTCACGGAATAAGTTCTTGATGGTCACTACTAGAACGTCTTTGTCTCTTCAAAGTATTAAGGCTCTTAGAACCACTAATGACAGCTTGATGTCGTTGGGAGGGAAACCTGAAAATTTGCCGATAACAAAGTCGCTGATAGAAAGAATGACCGCTGCTCGAGCCACCTACAAAGACAGCATACAGAAATTAAAAGCGTCAAAGAGTAAGGAAGATACATCCAAAGCCGAAGCGGAACAAAAACAGGTCGAAATTGAAAAAGAAAATATCAATTCAAGATTGTGGGAATTCCACGATATGGATCGAATAATGGAGAGAGAAATGTCCGTGGCAAATAATTTGATGAAAGAAGCTAGTTCAAAAATCAAAATAGCAATCCAAAATAAGAATGTCGAGAATATTGGAGTAGCACAAGCTATGATGGAAAGTGCTCAAACGAAGCTGGATGAGATACAACAAATGCAAAATAAACAGAACTCAAATAAGCGAAAGTTCACGGAGAATCTGTCTCATTCAAGATATAGGCCATTGCCTAAGCAAAGTAAAATTGCAGATGGTAAGTCGACTGATTTTCGACTAAACTACGCTGTTGAAGGTTAAGTGATCACTTTCAGATTTCTCTCTATCTACATTCAAAAACAATTGATGCAAAGTTTCTTGAGAAAAAGGCTATTATTCCAAGGGCACGTCCACCTGTATATTACATCATGAAGTCTACATCCTCTGTACAAATCTTTCTTCTTCAGATTTTGATGCCGCCAAGAGAATTCTCAAATGCTGGAGTTGATACATAGTGCCGTTGAACAAATTGTATAACAAGCATCATGTCACACAAACTTGTTAATTTGTTTCAATAAATAGATAGTTTAAAATGTTATTTATTCAATCCATATGTAAATCACACACCAACAGAATATACAGAACATATCAGAACCAGCAGAGCTCCTTGACGGGAACAGAAAAAGATATATAGGATGTATTTACAACGGAAAATGTGTGTTCAGTTGAATGGTTCTAGCGGGGTGAGGGACAAACGGTATATAGGGAACTAGTTCTAGAGACAATTCATTGAGTTGAAAAACCGTTTTTTGCTGTGCAATTTTCCAAACACACTTGGACATACCACAAATAAGTTAGAATTTTGCAAAAGAATCATTTTTCACTTCCTCTATTTTTAGCGTCAAAATTCCTCTATTTTTTGTAAGTAAGCGCCACAGGCCTGCTTTCCCTTTCTCACTCAACCTGCGGCCTCAAAGCGGTGAAAGGGTGAAAACGGAGTCGCAATAAGGCTGTGTCGTCTGAAGCTCATGCTTCTTTGGGTTCTACCTTGTCGGAAAGGTTTATTGTCGGCGGTTTGTGACCGTGCTCCGGCTAACTAGCAGGCTCTGGAATATTATTTTTATTTTACTGGTCATTGAATTTATTTATGTTTGATTAATTTTTCATTCTTTTTCTCCACGTTTGTTTATTTTAAATGTGTGGTAGGCTTCGGCCGTCCCAATTAACACCACCCCCTGATTTGCGAAATATGAACAGTCATCAGATGTTTCATGTTGTTGAATCAGGTTTTTGGACATGGCACTTATTTGGCTCATTTGTGATCGAACTTCCTTCCACTGCTCTCTTTTGCACTTCCCCATTTGTTGCAGGTTAAGGTGTGACAGATCCAACGTATTCACGGCATACGGGCGTCAGGTAGTTCGAGGGTCCCGAACCCACTGGTAATGCTTTGGGAGGCAGGCCCGGTCAACTGCTCGAAAAAAGGCGGTACAGTTCCACTGCCACGGACATGCGTGGGTAGCTTTACTGAGGGGTTTAGCCCGTGTAGCTGTATCCGGTTCCTCTGTGGCCTACCTGACTTGTACCCATTGTTACGGCAAAGGGGTTCTCATTTGGGTTTCTTCGAGCTTTTGCGACATGAACTGTGCCTATAAGTGTCTTTTTTGCGTATTATTTATTGCAGCTTTGTTGCTATAATTTACATTTTTCTGATGCCTTCCTAAGTTTCTTGCATCACTTTATTGCACAGTATAATTTTCGTTTATTTGATTGATATTCTATGAGAAAATATGAAAATGAGAAAGACACACAAGAAACGTAGTCAAGCCGTCAAGCTCAAAACCCCTCTCAGGATCAGCTTCAGCAACGTAAGAGGACTGAGGTCCAATTACGACGACATCAACATCTTCCTGCAAGGTAAGTCACCAGATCTTCTAGCCCTGTCGGAAACCAGGTTAGATCCCAGTGTGTCATCAAGCGACGTTACTCCTGATGGATACATATTTCACCGGATGGATAAAGCACCTTGTCATGGTCTTGGAGTCTATGCCAAGACAAGCCTTCCCTTGAGAAGGCTTCGTAGCTCAGAGGATCCAAGGCATGAGTATCTTGCCTTCATTGAGCCGCTGCAGAAGACCACTCTTCTTCTATTTTTCCCATACCGCTCTCCATCAACTAATGCTGATATTTTCAATGTTCTTTCTGACAAGATCGATTATCTTCTACAAGAGTATCCCAGCGCTGAAGTTGCCGTTTTTGGTGACTTCAACGTGCACAATGTTGACTGGCTTGTGCACTCACGCACCACCGATCTCTCCGGTCAGGCAGCCCAGGATTTCGCTGTCTCTCACAACCTTAGTCAAATTGTCACTTGTCCTACCAGAGTGCCTGACCGAGCTGGGGATACTGGATATCTCCTTGACCTGTTTCTCACCTCAAATCCAACTTGTTTTTCACACAAGGTTACTTCTCCCCTCGGCACGTCTGATCACTGTGTTATCACAGTTTCTGGCAAACAAATTTGCTCCACACCGTCTGCACCCTTCCATAGAACAGTTTATCAATTCTCCAAAGCAGACTGGTGTGGCTTCCGCACTTTTCTTAGTCAAGTTCAAGCTGAGAATTTGATTCTGAGCCAGAACGTCCACAAGTCGGCGCAAGAACTGACAGAGTGGCTTCAGATAGGGATGTTGGCCTACATTCCTCACCGTACTTTCCAAATGAAGCCCCATTCACAACCTTGGTTTACACCAGAATGTGCAGCTGCAAGTTGCCAGCGTGACCACTTTTTGCATAAGTATAAGCGTGACAGTAGCGCTGGCAATCTTGAATTGTACAAAACCGCACGTAGACATTGCAAGGAAACCATACATCAGGCCAAAAGCCGTTACGCTTTGTATGTACGGAAATCCATTGCTACCCAAAAGCTTGGCTCTAAGGACTTCTGGAGGATTTACAACAGTGTCACCAATAGGAACAAATCCTCCATCCCAGCACTCCGTCATGCCGAAGTCAGTACTTCTATGGCGACAACCTCAGCAGACAAAGCCGAGCTTCTTTGCAAGGAGTTTGCGAAGAATTCGTCATTAGACGATGGAGGTAGAATTCCACCTCCAATTCCCACGCGCACTGATGAGACCATTAGTCCTCCTTCAGTCACAGTCCGAAACGTCAAAAAGATCATCGCCGGTCTCGATAGCTCTAAGTCTAGTGGACCAGATGGCACCCCGGTTTCGGTCTTCAAGCATCTCTCACCTGAGCTTTCTCCACTTTTATCTAAACTGTTTAGTAGATGTGTATCCACCGGTGAGTTTCCCTCTTGTTGGAAAGTAGCTTCCGTGGTTCCAGTTCCAAAGAAAGGTTCTGACTCATCTCTTCCATCTAGTTACCGTCCTATCAGCCTGCTTCCAATTGCTGGAAAATTTTTGAAGCAGTGATTAACCAACACATTGTTAACTTCCTTGAAACTCAGAACCTTCTATCAGAAGAACAGTATGGCTTCAGGCACTCTCGATCAACTGCAGATCTTCTTTCATATGTCACTGAACATGTGAGTCGTGTCCTTGACAGACAAGGTGAGACGAGATCAGTTGCTCTGGATATTTCCAAGGCATTCGATGAAGTCTGGCATCAGGGACTCCTTATGAAGCTAAAGTCCTATGGAGTTGCTGATCAACTCCACAAACTTCTTGCTTCTTTCCTTAGTGACCGGCAGATATCTGTCGTCTTAGATGGACAAAAGTCTTCCACCAAGTCTGTCAATGCAGGAGTTCCTCAAGGGTCAATTTTGGGACCCACTCTTTTTCTGCTGTACATCAACGACCTCCCAGACTGCCTAGTGAGTAAATTGGTGATGTATGCAGATGACACAACACTCTTCAATTCCAATGAGCGACTCGCTAAAAACACTCAGCAACGTCAGCAGTTATGCGACGTTCTTAATGAAGACTTACGTAGGGTCTCAGAATGGGGCGCCAATTGGCTTGTTTCCTTCAATCCTTCAAAAAATCAGAGTATTCTGCACTCACGACTTAAAGGAGATGATGATGATCATAGCATTAAGATGTCAGATAATAGGATCAGAGAACAAGATTCCATCTCCTTCCTTGGATTGTCGGTTACGAAAGACTTGTCATGGAAACCGTACATCCAATCCATTAGCAAGCAGGCAGCTCAACGCATTGGTAGTCTCTATCGTGCCAGCAGCTATCTTTCACCACAGACTGTCTGCTATATTTACAGGTCCACTATTCGTCCTCTGATGGAGTATTTTTGTCATCTGTGGGCAGGCGCCCCACAAACGCATCTTAACCTCCTTGAACGGGTTGAGAAACGTGTCAAGAATCTCATGGGTGAAAAACTTGCTAGCAAGTTGCAGCCGCTCTCCGTCAGACGGGATGTTGCTTCACTCAGTCTCTTCTACAGGTACTATTTCGGTAGAAGCAGCTCTGCAGTAAATGAGTGCGTACCCAAACCTAAGATCTTCTCCAGAAGCACACACAGAGCTAATGCACTCACATGCTATAATGTGAGCTTAGAACGCGCACGTACTGTGAGTCGCTCGAAAAGCTTTTTTGTTCGCACGGCACAGCTTTGGAATCAGCTTCCCCAGACCACTTTCCCTGACCAATACAATCTTGATACTTTCAAGAGGCGTGCGAATAGGTTTCTGATGGGGACAGCTTAATCAGATTGGAAGATCTGTTTTTTTTTAAATTTTATTTATTCAAAATAATACAATTTGTTACTTTTCATTGAGTAACCCCTAGCTTCGTTCATGGCTAATAGCTGTGCTAGGGGTGAAAATTCAGTAAAAAAAAAAAGTCGAGTAGCTGTAATCGGACCGATAGGGAAGATGATCCCGTAGATACAGTTACGGACACAATTACTTGTAGCAACCCTGTGCGTAGGAGCACGAGGATTAGGAGAACGCCTGACTGGTTTGGTGAGTATGCTGTATATTGTTGTTGTGAGATTTAAAGACCTGGGGGGCGTGTACTGTGTGATTGGGCGCGCTGTGGGTGTTAATTATGATAATTATGTTAATTATGTGTTAATTTGTTTAGTGACCGGTCTATTGTAGCGGCGTCATTGAGCGCCTAATCGTCTTGCGACTTCTCTCTCTCCCGGCTCATTTCCCTTGTAGCATCCGTCCATTCATGACGTCATAATGGGCATTTATCTGGAGCTAAAGCGCGTACATAAAGCACTTCCTAACGTATTTAAGCATCTTGCCCATTCCGTTGTGTTATGAATCGTGAATAAAGAGTTGGCACGCCACGCTGTTCGTTTTCCTCTAACACAAACCGTGTCTTCCAACTGTCAGACCTTCAAGAAAATTTTGCTACTTTTCTCAATGTCGCAAGCATTTTTTGATGTGAATGTAATCGCCCACCTGAAATATGGAAACGATATTGATAACGATTAATTAGCGATATATTATTTCAATACCGAATACTCAGCATCATTGAGTAATCAATGGGGAATCTCTATGATTTGTAGTGCAGCTAAAGTGTCGAACAAAATTCTACTTCGGGTGTTACTGACAGTGAATCCGCACATTCTCGAACTTCAAAGGGGCTTCAGACCAGTGCATTAACTACAGAACAAATCCTGACATCGAGATGTGTTATTAGAAGCTGAAAAATTATGAAAAAATCAGTGTCTATCATTTTTGTTGATTTCTCTGAGGCATTTAACAGAATTTGTCGACTTCGAATCTCATGTCCTCAGATTCTACGGTGTGCGCACTTTATCTTTTCGTGATATTTTCATGGTTCGTGCGATTTGTGAATGTTTGTAAAAGTTAGTGAATTTTGAAAATGAAGTTCAATGCCCTTGAAAGTTTGTGAATTTCACGATTTTTCCAGAAAAGTTTCTGAATTATTGGAATTGGAAAGTTAAATTTCTGCAGATGATTTGCTTTTACGATTTAACCTTCCGGCGTCATAAATATCATAAAATTCGAATGTTCGTCATAAAATATCAAAAATCATGAAATGTAGTTTTACGAGGAATTTTACGAATATCGTGAAAGAATTTATCAGGTGAATTGGTAATGCGCGGGAAAAACGATAACACGTCCTTTGAATCAGGACTGTGGAAGCAATTCAAATTCAAGTTTGGAATCATGTTCTTGAAACTGGAATCATGTTCATTTCACAAAATGCATATCTGTTTCAAGAAAAGTGTGAAAAAAACTTGATGCATTGGATGTCGAGCAATTCATATCGGATCCACATGTAGGCCTTGTACGCTCCATAAAATACTCCAGTGTATGAAGATAACTATTCTCTTATTTATTGTTACCCCGAGAATCTTTACTTCGGATACAATGGGAATGGGTAAATCACCAAAAGATAATGCTTTTGTTCGGTCACACAATAGAACACTGGATTTCGCTTTGTTGAGTACCAGTTGGTTGTCCGAACACCACTAATCGACATTTTCGATTTCGGTCATGATGTCGAGTCTTGCATCGCGGCTTCTCTTCAATGGTATGACAAGGTTGATATCGTCGGCATGTTTAATCAATGTTGTGGTACCAAAGTTTGTTTGAAGGTCACAAGTGAAGATGGTAAACAATGGCGGGCTTAACACTGATCCCTGTGTTATACCTCGCCCCATTTGAGCTGGTCGGTCGATACATTGCATCTTTAAGTTAGATGAGAAAGCGTCGTTCATGGAGAAACGAGGAAAGCCATTTAGTGAAGCCTTTTTGGCAATTCGATGCCATGATTGTCAATGTTTTCGTATTTTGACAATGCATTTTCCATTAGTTCAATTAGAGCAATCGCTGCAGTGTCCACGTCGGAATCGATGTTGCGAGCTCAGCAGTTGCTGTATTCCTTACTATATATGGTAGTTTTAAGAGCTATGTATATGAATAAGATGATATTTTCACCACAATTTCAACGCTAATAATAATTTTATAGATTGTGTGAATTTCGTATCGATTTTCATCTTTCAGTTCATGTGTACCGATGAAAAGGATAATAGCGCGCCTTGGCGTAAATAGCGAGGAATCATGCAGCAACTCAAGCACGTACAGCTCACTGATTGGTCGCCAATTTACAGTCGCTGGTCGGGCTATCACTGTCGAAAATGTGATTGCTGAAGGTAATGTAAAAACCAGACATCTCTTACGGAAACAAGTCCATGATTATCTAAAGAGATTAAACGTATTTATCAAGCAATGTTTATCTAATTAGGGTTATATCAGAAACTTGCTTTTTCATGTACCGGTACACACGCCTACGTAGATAGGAAGCGTACGGCGTATTTCTAAAAATTGCATTCAATCAGAATTGATACCATGCATCAGTGGTTATCTGCGATCCTTAAAGAGCTATCTGAAAAATCTGGTGCATCCAAGTTTAAGCCAAGTTTAGATTGAGGGACCTTGCGCTCAAGTTAATAAAGTCTTAACTAACTTCAATTCATGGAATAGATAGAGCGTATATAGGAACCTATGCCACTTTTCGAGCCGATTTCCAAAAATATAGCAATCTCCAGTTTAGAAGATGGATCCATGCTATATGCGATAGATAGTTGGACAAAATGCATAAAAGAAATCGGAACACTTATGGAAAATTGCGGATGTCCTTTTACGTGATAAAGCGAAGTTGCAGCGCGCTCTTCATGAGATTATGGTTATAACAAAGAAGTCGCATACCTGTCTGGTCACCCTCCATCTACGATGAGCATACACGCACACATTTTAAGTGAATTGTGGCGAAATAAACGTGTGTAGCGTCTGAAAATAGACAAGTAGTAAACTTTATGATCACCTTTAAGGTCTTACAGATGAGAGATAGCATACAGATATAATAATGCGTGCGCAAAGAGTGTTAAAATATTTATTTCCTGAAACGCGTTTTATTTCCTGAAACATCACTTCAAAAGGTAATTGCTTGACGAAGAGCGCATCGTCCTATCTGGGAAAAGAGTGTAGATGTAGTTATTCTTGCTTAACGCCTTTGTGAATTCGTCGGGATTAACAGACACTTCGAACTTCTCTAAAAGCAATGACCATATTCTTCACAACATATTTCAACTATTTTGTCACGTTCGGATTATCTGCTTCTGTCTCATTCTATTACGAATCGTCACTCTAAGTCATAAATTCTGTTTTGTGCATAATGAATGAAATGTATGATTTAGGCTTTGTCAAAGCATAATCCTTAAGCCAATGTAGCAGCTGTAAATTCTCCAACCATATTCGCTTGTGATTTTCATCTTGAAATTCAACTTATCATACTTTGCTAGCAAGTAGACTATTGCTTGTCATTATTAGTAAGTAGAACTAAAAATCTAGATTGCTAGGTCACTATCTGTCCATTTGCACGGGTCGGAACGTACCTACTACCTCATATTCAAATATTACCTACTGTATTACTACTTTCTTGAAAAATCATGTGCAATTTGTTTCTCTCAACGATTGCTGTACTAGCTGGATCTATTGTTTAGAGTAGGTATCATCGACCCCATTGTATCCTCCTTGGTGGTCGATGACCTATCTCTAAAGTCCGAATTTTTCCTAATAAAACATGTGAATCGGACGACACGTAATAAATAATTGACATCAGCAAGCTGCAATTTGAAGATGCAATATAAGGACCCTATGTAGAAGGCAATATAATGTATATGATATTCGCTTGTCGTCAACTACGAGGATTCGTTTGGAATACCTTTCTCTCATACTCTTCTTGCACTTTAAAATTTTTATGATTGTGTATTGAAAGACGTTTCCGGAAGACACTTGATCAGTACGAAATCTATGTTGAGCGCATTATATAGATATGTGTAATTTACATATATATTTATATCAATCATAATTTGAAGAATTAATAAAACTGATTTACTGAAAACCATAATTTGTATGCTGACTTCAAAATTTGCCTTCCGCTTTTCCCTTAAGAACGTCTGAGGGCGAGCCGCGTCCGGCGTGTGTATGATTTGATTCAATAAATTCATATAGTATATACGTGTATAGAGAAGCTGTGGTCTTTCCACTCTGCTGATGCAGCCTTCCAAATGTCGAAACACTTCAGTGATTTCCTGAGGCTTCATGAATTTGAATCTATACTCCATAGATAAATAGGATTTGATAGAGAAGTGAAGAAAATTGTTTTTGAAACAGCTAATAATATCACACAGAAATTTCCGATAATGTGAGATTTACATATCGAGCTAAACTCGTCAAATGTTTAATGAATTAATGCCAATTTTGAGTTAGAGGTTTTCTGTGGGACACCCTGCATTTCTATATGGGCTTTTATGAATTTCCTGGAATGATGGGACTTTTAACATATATGACAGTTTTAGTATTTGAATTTGTACCTAAGCGTTACCATCGTAATGGTCATTCTTTTCATAATGCCGAAATATTGAATATATAATCGTCACGTTTTGAGGAGGGAAGAGGCGACATTCTCCAGAAGGCACTTTACTTTGAAGTTCATGGACAGCGGAAGCGTGGCCGGTCAAGGCGCCTGTGGTGAAAACAAGTTGAGGAAGATGTGAAGAAGATTGGATTTAAAAAAGATGCCCAGAAGAGGTCAAAATGGAGAGGTGTGAGAAGGGTTTCTGTGCAATGAGGTACATCCGGCCACCCTCGCTCGTCGGGGACAGAACCGGATTCAAACTGGTTTGATGATGATGATGATGTTCACCTTCATTTTGTCAATAAAACTTTGTTGGTGTTTGTCGGTTTTTTCATTTACGCAGTTTACATCAGTAGCAAGGTAACAAAGAATTTTTAGTTAGACTTTATAAGTGTACTGTTTTTCTACTGATGTATGAATGTAATACCTGGTAGTGAATTCCGCATTTAATTTTCAGGAGGATTCGGAGTTGTATTTAAAGTTCGAGATTTTTCTCACAAAGTATTGGCATTGAAACGGATATGCGTAAATAACGAAGAGGATCTAGCGCACAGCAAACAGGAAGTAAACATCCTGGTAAGAAAACTGGTTCGTAAGAATTGGGAGGTTTTCTACATACCCGGACCATTCAGTTGAAGGGAGAAAAATTCCTTGGTAAACGAGGTAGATTTACTTTTCAAATTCGAAGTTTATAGTTTCTGCTTACCTCAGTGACAGTTTGTCCGGATGAGTATGAATGAAATGATAGATAAACGATATTTAAATGGAGAAAGGGAAGTCAAGTCAAACATTTCTACCTTCATGAATATACTGTTTACGTTCCCTGACTTCGAATTTCCTGCACAATAAAAAGATAGTGACATGAAACGGGTTTGGTACACTGTACTATCAATAAGACGGGCAAATAATGTTTGAAAATTCGAAGGAAGGAGGAGGTCTGTTAGGAAAATAGGTCTGTCTGCACTCTTTTTCTTTCATGAATATCTGCTTTTTTCAATATACAGCGGCAAATCTGAAAAGTTTGTCATTAAGTACTAGTAATATCTATGAAAGCGAATTCATTTGATGATATTTGCAAAGGCTTCATGTATGCTGATTTTTCATGAATGTATACTGGTTGTATGATGCTTGTGTTGAATTGAGCAATCCAAAAGAAAAAAAGCCAAGCTTTACCTTACGTAGAATTACTGTTTGTAATCCCGGAACAAAATATAGATACCATTATGTCCCGAAAAACTCCCGGGACATTATTAGATCCCTGGATTTAGGACAAAATTAAGTCAGATTCCTTGACAAAGCCAAATTTCTCGATCCGGTGGCCTACATTCATAGAAAAAATGATATGTGGGCTACATGCTGCGTCTGTAAATACATTTTTTACAAAGTTGTCAAATATTGTAAAGAATACTCTACTTTTGCATTTTTATTCTAGCCATATCAATCAAAAATTTTTCTTTTAGATGTATCTGAAATGATCTAAGACTCATGAACAAACTAGCTCGTTTCGTTCTAGCCTGACGATGGTCGCCTGTAGCGGCTGAAAGGCCTCTCACATGTTGCTACAATAAAGAAAAGTCATCAAAGCAAGGACTTCTCTCATCTTACTAAAAACTAGCTCGCATGGCAGTGCTTATGACCTGGGGAAAATTATGATTCTAAAATCAGGGCTGCCACTCTTCCGGTTTTAGTAAGTAGTGAGAAAATGTTTTGCCAAGGAACAAATAATTTGGATTTTGAAGGAGGCCCTTTTGAGATTGCGAGTGGGCTTTTTTAGGATTGTGAAGGGGCCCTTTAAGTTCGCGAGGGGCCGTTTTGAGACTGTGAAGGGGTCCATTTTAGATTGTGAGGGTGTCCTTTTTGCGTAGGGGCCCCTTTTAGATCGTGAGGGCGGCCTTTTGAGACTGCGAAGGGGCCTATTATAGATCGCGAGTGGCCTTTTTGACATTGTGGGGACCCTTTTGAGACTGCGAAGGGTCCCTTATGAGCTTGCGAAAGGGGCCCCTTCAAGATCGTTAGGGGACCTTTAAAGATCGTGAAGGGGCCATATTTAGATTTTGAAAGGGACCCGTAAGATTTTGTGAAGCATCCCTTTGAGATTGTGAACGGCAACTGTTTTAGTTTTTGAAGAGCACTTATTAGATATGAATAGACCTCTTGAGATTGTAAAGGGCCTACAGGATTGAGACCGGCACCCTTAAGGATTAGAGCATGTGGGTCCTTTATAGATTATGTAGGGCTCTTTTAAAATTGAGAGCGGTGCTATGCATATTGTTAGAGGACCTTAAAGATGCTGCAATTTTTAAGGGTGACCCAATTCAAAGCAGATGCTTTCTAAAAATCCGCTTGACTCTTGAGCAGTAGATTCTTCTACAAGGAAGTCAGTTATCCTTTCGTCAATCCTAAGAAACTGGACAAAGTGCAAGTAATCAAGGTTTTGAAATAAGAAATAAATTTGGGTGGGAATGCTTGATAAAAAAGTTGTAATACGTAATTATAGAGCTTGTTATGAATTGAGTTCTGATTGCTTTGATGCACTCCAAAACGTGTCTTTAAAGAATCGGCTGCCAGAAAAGTATGAAAGAAAAATCTACTTAAAACACAAGGGAGTGACGAAAGAATATTTTGTATGATCACTTGTTGCAAAAGCGGCTAAATTTCAACGAGGACACAACCGAAAATTGAAATATCGCAAACAACTGCAGAAGTGATAGGATCGTGTTGATTTTGCGCTTACTTATGCCATGACGGCTCAACCTTCATCAAATAGCTGTCATAATCTTGTTTGAAAGCCATAGGTTGTTCTTAGATGTAATTGTTCTTTATTATGTTTGAAGTACAAGAGATGAGAGCAAGGTTTGATTTGAATTATTGCCGGAGCTACAAGAACTGATGAAGTTTCTTCAAGCTCAACTGCAAGCGTTTTTGACTTTTTAGCCGCCATCAGTGCAGTAAATCAGCAACTCATTCCACAGACCATTCGTAGGTGGATGTGCTTGGAAATCCGGCAGCTCACCTTCGTGCATGAAGTGCAAACACGAATTAGCTGTTTGCAAATTTCAAATTTTGGAAACGAAATCTACAGAATGAGATTTTAACTGCATGTATTTCATTAATTGTAGATGTCTGTATTTCGGATGATGATTTGTTTGCATGTGAGTTACTGATTCTTTACAGGCATACTGCACTGATGACGGCTAAAAATCCAGAAACGTTAGTATTTCACGTAATGGATTGTATCAAATGTTGCTCTCATCTCATTTCAGATCAAATAGTATATTAAGTTGCATGGCTTCTGTAATGTGTAATCACTGAATCAGATTCATCTGCGCTCGCTTAAGCAGATAAGCAAAATATTTAATTCTGTGTGTGCAATATTTGGGCACAATATAGAACTACGTTTTCTCATATTGAGCAACTGCGATAGTTTTTAGTCGTCAATTTATTCTGTGTGACATTGATTCAAAATTATTTTCTTTAACGAACGTGGCGGATTCTCGGTGATCATTTCAAAGTTGTTGATACAATAGCAATTAGCGACTCAATGATTAATTTCTGTAAGTTAATTATGATTCAAAGGAAAACAGTTGCTAACACGAGTACCACTATAACATATATTTTCTACTTGCTCACCATTTGCCCGAACGCAATCTAATTACTCGGTCAACAGCGCAAGAACATATCTCCACGCAATCGCTCGTCGATCTGCAGAAAACGGTGCAAAGATTTGTTTTCCAGTTCATCCAAATGCATAAGATGACTCTGATGCACCACTTTCTTAAACGTGCCCAAAAGAAAAAGTCACAGGGCATTGAATCTGGTAGTATCGGAAGCTATTCCGAAGGCTCCTATGACGGTCAATCCAATATTTAGGAAAATTGCTGTTTAAATAGTTTACGATAGGTCTGTAGTAGTGCGCTGGCATCCCATCTTGCATGAAGATATTCCTATCCTCCATGACATTCTGTACATTTTATACAGCATAGAAAGGAAGATTTCACCACACATTCTCGATTTCCCGAAGGAATAATGGCTCTCCCAAAGAAATTGGCTTACGGAAATGCCTGCCCAAGCATTTAGACCGCGCTGACCACAGATTTTGTATGAAGATATTTTCTGTGACCAGACCTCTCTGCTGAAGCAGTCTTCCAAACGTCGAACAACTGGACAACAATTTCCTAGTAGTTTCATGAAAATTCTTCACAATAAGGACGGGATCTTGCACCGTGTGACGTCATGGCACGATTAATAGAAAATGACAAAGCTGCACGATTGTAGTGCATTATAAATTTGAATGTAAAATTTTTGAACGAAATGAAGAAAGTTGTCTTTGAAACAATTAAGCAAAATCGTCCATAAGTCTACATGTAGACTTCGTCAATATGCAGTCTTTATATCGAGCTTAAATCGTCAACCGTTCAATAACTTCATGCTGATTTTGCATTGGGGGTAGGTAGACGGGTCTTTGTAGTATACTCAGTCCAACCTTCGAAAACGGTTCTCCTGAAAATAGTAGCTGTTCGAGTCATGTATTCTAGTGCACCTTGTTGAAGCTGGTGTTTGAATAAGCATCAGTAATAATTTTGTGCATTTACTTGCTAACTGTGACGATTCAGAAGCATCCTTATTAGAAAAGACTCAACTTCTGTTTGAACGCTTTAAAAACTCACCGGGTTGTGTGATATCGAATGATCGTAAGTTTCTTACTTTGAAGTGGCCCACGACTGCGTAATTTAGGGGGCCCATTTCGATTTGACTTTCCGGTTTTTATTTTTGATAAGAGTGGCAGCCCTGTAAAATCAAAGTGACACTTCAAATGGATTGTTTTTTACATTTTTGAATAGACAATTATTTGGTTGAAATGCCTTTTTAGCAATTTTTCCTATTCCTATATTCCGAAACTGCGAGTACGGTGCCTCTAGGAATAATTCATTGAATCAGACTGATATTTTGCGAATATGCTGTGAAAGCCTTGTTGCAAACGCTTTACCAATTTGCGGTCAATTACTTTACTCATTGATAATAATGTATGTCAAGTGGAAGCACTCAGAGTATGCGATTCCATGCTGTTTTCGTGTTCACAAACTTAAGCAATTACTCGTGGAATTTGGAATTTTTATTCTGCAGTAAACCATTCAACCGTACATAAGAACATAGACTTATAATCTCGACAGGACAGAAAAATGACTAGAAATGAGGCACCGTAACTCATGTTTTTTCAAGAATTTAATATCCCAATTTCCAGGAATCTCCCAATCATCAATGCCGAGATTCGGAATAAGGACAATTATCCGGAATCCCGGGTTTCCGTATGTATGGGAATTGCCGTATGTGCTATTAGAGTGGGATGGACAGTGAGCAGTTCTAGTTAGGTAAAGTTCAAGCTTTATCAGCTGCTTTAGCAACAGATTTTACTGCTAAGATGTTGTGCAGTACATTGGCATATTTGTTAAATATGGAGTGTAAACTTTGAAGTCTCACACATTGATATTCGTTGACACAACAATCATCTTTTTACAGCGATCAATAAATCACAAGAATATCATTCGATTGGTAGATTCCAATGTTGTGCGAGATCAAAATGGTGTTTATGAAATTTTGATGCTTCTTAACTTTTACAGAGGTGAGTGATCAAATCACATGTACATGTTTCTTCTATTATCAACATACTAATTCGCATATGTGCATTATTCTGAGCTTAGTGTTGCTGGACGGCATTGTTTTTCAAGTACGTACAATTTTTTCATGTGCTACTGTATGTAATCTGTTGTCACCACAAGACCTGGATCCAGGCCTTTGACGATGTTTTAATGAATAAAAGTAGAGGGGATGGTAGCCGAAGAAAAGCAGCTCATCACATCAGAATTTATATCTTATTTATTAGCACGATACTAATGTAGAGGCAATATTAATGAGGAAATACGGTATTTATTATTGAGACTGAAGATTTTGATCAGATTTCGAATTTCGATCAGTGCTGAGTCAATGTATAGGTTCGATGCAACAAGAACTCAAAAATAAACCATTGAGCACAAGTACTGCGTAATTGGTCCAGTACATTGCACGGTGTTTTTTGCGACTAATGTCAAAAAAAGATTGTAAACTTGCAATTATTCGATGATTAACCCTCAGAGACCTGAGCTTTTTCACACGCTCTGAGACCTGAGGGGGGAGGTCCAGTGGACCCCTTTTACAAATTCTTAGTTTACCTGCTGAAATCGATATCAAATCATTAGGAAAGTTGATTTTAGGTAAAACAACGATGTTTGCTCGTAGCTAGTCGATAAAACTTATCTTTGAGTGTCTTTCAGCCTTCTCAGTAAATACATGCCAAGATGTGGTGGTCTTGTAATTCAACGATATTTAGCACATTATCAGCTGCACAAAAGTCGATTTTGCGATGTTCACTGTCGCGATGTAACTTCAAATAGTTGATTCTAATGAAATTGATTTCCATGCAGCATAAACCCTGCATTTGGCCATATTTTAAAATTTATCCATACCAATCGGAAATAGGCCTAAACTGAGCCATAACTGCTGCATTTTAAGACCATCACAACAGCTGTGGATATCTCAAACTCATAAAGTACTGCTGCAAAATCTTTGCCAACAGTCTGTTTTTAGTGTTCAACTATGAATATAACGATAGCTTTCATTTTGAACATTGATTTATGCTGATTTGTTTATGTAGACCAGCCAGTCTTGCACGATCATGTGTAAAAACAAAATATTCACATTCTGCGATCTTCTATCGTAGCACACATGCACGAGTATGATGTAAACATAGAATTTAAATGAATTTCACTCATTATCATAGAAATTGACAACAATAAAACCTCTAGAATGGAAATTAAGCTTCATGCAATGCACAATAACGGCACATAAATCGCACGGATTTTCACGTGGATGCACCTGCCAACGTCTGTATCATTGGGTTAGAATCAGTCACATGAGTAAATCGAAGCTTTTCATTGGTTCTTCATGCCCCAACTTAGTTCCCTCGGATGTGCCGCGACCTTGAGTCAATTTCCATTCTAGCGAACTTCAGATAAACAGTTTATTTATATGCTCATTATGCACCATCGCAGACATGCACAAAATCATTTTTCACCTGATAGCAACATTTTTGTCATTGGAATTTCTTCACCCTCTGGGACCTGAGGGGTGGGGTTCAGTGGACCCCCTTGGCCTATCTACTATGCTTCTGCCGATTCAATAGAAATGAAATAACACGTGTAGATTCCTTGTCAAAAATGATGATTTTACATGGACATGAGTGGTTGATGTATCCTCAGCACAAAAAGTAAAATAGAAAAATGTGGCTCCTGGTCGACTGGACCCCCCCTCAGGTCTCTGAGGGTAAACCTTTTTGTAACGTTGACCCTCTGTAGCAGGATGAACGATATCTCCATTTTTTGCGCTAGAAAAGGCATATCATGATTTGAGAGCAATATCGACTCAGAAATTTCACAGCTGCCATTGATAAGCAATGATGAATGTTAGATCTTTTGACACGCTTTTCAGTATTCATTGTAATTTTCCTTTAATCGCATTACCGACATTTATTTATCATTTTCATTCATTGTGTATTTCTGTCTGTTTTCATGGATGATTTCGTGTTTTGTAGATAATGTTTGCGACATGATCAAGGAATGCCTTGGTACTCGCAATTCCATCAAAGAGCCCACTGTGCTCAGAATATTATGCGATATGTGCGAAGCAGTTGGCTGTCTTCACTCTAATAAAATCATTCATCGTGATTTGAAGGTAAGTTTATCAGTGTTGTTTGTCCATCGGTACACGAAAACGCATTAAACCGGATACATGTTGAATACAGTCGTACAGCTTGTTATGACATGTAGTACCTATGATTCCGCGACAATTTGCGGAGAATAATGAAATTAGTCTATCCTGTTCTACTACAGACCATGAACTGAAATACTGCCGTCTCAAGGCAGAACACCGTAAGTCGGAAAAACACTATTTGTCAGAAAACGACTAAACGCGTTTATGTTTCAATTGACTGACTGAAGTCCATTATAAACTATTGGCTTGCTTTCTTTAGTTGATCAAGGTATGTAATTATATATTATGGTGAAAATTTATTGATTATTGATTTATTAGATCTATTTAAATCGATGATTTGTATTGCTTGTAATATCAACATTTTTTACGAACTGTTCTTTAAGGCAGAGCACGTAAGGCAATACTTACGGTGGTTAAGCATGTATCGTAGTATCTCACTTAGGGGACTATTCGGGGGAGAAATTATCGTAAATAGATTTCTTGTAGACGAATGATAAGTTCGCACTAAGTATTTTAGATGATTTTTAAACTTTATATATTTTTTCAGGAAAATGAAAAAGACCCTTACATTTCAAACAAGAGATTTTTTATCTAATTTCCTAGTTCGTGTATGTAAAAAATACGAGCGAACTTCTGTAGCCTTTAACTCATGTGCTGCAGAGACGAATTCCACGAAGAGATTCCTGAACGTCTGGAAATCGAAGAAGTCATAAAAACACTTCCGAGCTTTCTGACGGATTTTAGATTCCTGCGTGAGCAGAATCTGCCGCATTGAATGTATGTACCTCTTCTAGACTTTTATAACGGCGAGCATGCAACATGCGGGAAAATAGTAATTTTTTTTGGTGACCAACCGCTGCAATTATCGGTCCATAGCGTGTTTGCCGTCTCTATGTAGCTCAAAAAATCGAAACCATGCCGATGCGATGTCGATGTCTTCTGCTCGACCTGTGATGCATCCTAGCCATATTATTTATCGCTACTCCGGTCGTGAATCTTTTTTTTCCATTTTTCTTGTCTGCTTTTTTATTTGCTGTGGGATGCTGCTGGGACGTTGTTTCCCTGGTTAATTCCTAGCTTTGCAAAAAGAGGTTTGTGGAAAACGACGAGGCGTCTAGTGAAATAATGATTTAAATTGAGGAGGATGGTGGTAACATCTGTTCTTTCTGTAGATCGATCGTTACTTTCACATGTTGAGGTTTCATCAATTTCGTCGGTCACTTCGGTATGCCTCCCTTTGCTTTGCCGCTTTGTTGAAGTGCGTTCATGTGTTTCTCGCAATTCGTTCCACAATCCTTCAGAATCCATTGCTTTTTTCGTAGTTCGTTGTTGATGCACAAATCTCGCATTTTTCCGATCCTAAATTTTTGCGAACGAGATTTATATTCCTCGACGGAACTTTTTTATAAGTTACGTACCCGACTTTTATCATCTCACTTTTGCTTTCATTATATGCTTGGTGATGAGCAATACAGAATCTCCTCGGGACTTAGATTAAAGTCCTGTCCGGTGCGTGTTTTCTAGTGTAAGTGACTAAATAATGTGGGTTATAACTCAATAACGTTCAGGAATTTTCGGTTCGATACCAATCGCCGGCGCGGCTCATGGCGTCCTCGTCTAATCAGATGGAGCAGTGTCGTCGTTTGTGAGCAGTGCAGCCCAAGACAAAATCGGTTTTCAAAAAAATTGATCATTATTTTTGGGTGTAGCCGAGCGTGGTCAAGAAACCGGGGTTTGCATACCTCCGGCTTTTTCAAGGAAATATTTGAAGGAAGTAGTCTGTTCGAAGTTCTTGAAACATTCACCGCGCTGCTTACGTGACGTGTAGGACAAATGTAGTTGCGTGACCCGATTGGCGAGATGCACAGAATTGTCGATTCGATGTTTTCGGCGATGAATTTTGGAATAATAAAAATTGACGACATTTTACAAATTGTGCATTTGTACACCGTTGATTGTCATGGGATGATGTCCATTTCACGTCGATTTCGTTCTTCTGGTTTCGAATTCTTTTCCGCGACTGTTAAATGGTATCTTGCATGTGGTTGTGTACAGCGCGAAGGAGAGCTTGCAAACGGGCTGCGGCAGACGACAGCTCCTGGGACAGGCGCAGGAGGAGCTTGGCAACGGCCGAATTGTGGGACAGCTCAGCGCAGGGACGGCTTCCTGACGCGCGGCAGCGGCAGACGGAGCAGGCGCTGCGAGGCCGCAGGAGGGCAACGAGAACGGCGCGGAGACGCAGACGTCCTGGGAGGGAGGCGAGAGCTTTGGCGCAGGCGCGAGCTCCGACCCAGCTCATGGAAGGCGCAAGGAGAGACTTTGGCATCGGCGCTCCAGGGAGGCGCTCATGGTGGAAAGCGCAAGGAGAGCTTGCACAGGCGCTCGGCAGACGGAGCAGGCTCCTGGGAGGCGAAGGAGGCTTGCGCACGGCGCGGCATTCAGCTTCATCACATAAAAGTCGCGATTGATGAGCTGCTTCGTTCAAGCAGTAATACATGAAAGGAAAATGGGAACAGATGGAAAGCTTTCTTCGCAAGTCAAAAATATAGAAGCATCTAACTAATCTAGAAAATGTCTGAATTACTGAAAGAAATTCAGATGCTATGAAGTTGATCTTGTAATTTAAGAGAATTCATGTACTTCGCTAACATTGCTTTTAATTTGAAAATCTAAAATCAAATTATAATGATTGCGATGCTCGTGATTAAAAGCATGCAAAGTAGCCAATCTTCGAAACAATTAAATTTTCAAATTGATTAATAATGGCATCTGCCTCGGTGGTCAAGATGCTAATTCGGCAGCGCGCAGATCAAATCAGTCCACGGTTCAATGCAAATTTTTTATCAATGCTAATGCTAAAGTGAGTTACACGAACAAAATTTTACGCTGCATTTTATAAATATTGAAATATTGTCCTACACAAGACAAATCAAGATTCACAACATTAACAACATTAGCAGAGCAAGACGAGACATATTGATCGACCTAATTCAAATGGATTCGTTAAATTGTTCGAAATTAATTATTGATCTACTTAAACTGTCTTTTCGGATGTAACTTTGTTGCATGACTTATTCAATGCATGTCAATAGATATTATGCCAGTACTATTGTTCACAATATTGCCAATGCTTGCAATCATATTAAGGCTTAGGGCAATATACAGGCTAATTAAATTCTCAATGTTTACAATATTCCATAACTTACCGTTTTTCTCCGTTTACTGCAACGATGGGACGCCATATTCGTTATTAAAGTGAAGTGAAGTACGCGCCGATCGAGGAATAAACAAAATCAGGAACAAGTTTTGTCGGTAAAAAGTGTGGTTTTAGTATAGTGAAATGAAATAAAGACAAAAAAAAGCAAATTCGTGTTCGTGTATTATGTAGTGAACATGAAATAAGCGATTATTAATATACGGCTGTGAATAGTTTTTTTATTAGTAAGGCTATGCGAGAGACAGTTGTGTACAATAAATCAATTCGACCGTTGTCGAAATGAACGATCACATAATAGAAATCGCTTGATTAATATGTCAATCGAAACAACGCATACAATAAAACATATATTGCATACAATTATATCTCGGCTGCTAATATTAATGCACACCATACAATTTGGATTTTAGTTCTTGCAAAACATTAGGAAGCTAGACACTAAATGCGAAATTTTCTTTCCGAAGCAAACGAACACACAGATGTATAATGTATTAAGTATAACTTCCTCATAACAAACGTATCCTCAAAGATTTTTGTAATAAAAATCGCTCATTTACATAGTACGGGTTGAAACCCCAATAATTAAAACCCTGTAGGATTGTGTAGCAATTTATAGATTCGTGTACGATTTACCTTATAACCTGCGCGATATTAGAATGAATGTAAACTTTATTATTCTCAAATAGTTATACTCAATTATGACATGACAATTTCTAATACACAATGCAAAATTTGGTGCTCAATGACAATTTCTAATTAACAATTTCTTATTTGTCAATGGTCTCACATTACTAAAGGAAATTATTGCCTGAGGAAAAATAAAAATTCTCTCATTTACGGTCTTATGATATATCCGTATTCTTCAGGCAAAGCACCGTAAGTTGTTCCTTACCGTATTCAAATCATCCGTAGTCACCGTAAGTCCTTACAAGGCAAATTATGTTCATTCGATTACGATGATTTTGCCTTGTAAACATATTCGACTTACGATGATTTCGGTATTGTAACCATGCTGAATTCATACTTCTGAAAAGATTTCAGCATTTGCTGACAAATCATACTTAGAGCATCGAAACTTTAAAAATAATGAATAGTCGTTGATGCAGTACGTACCTATTCTTCAGCTGCACTCACTTATCGTGCTATCTCTGTTAATTTGCAGGGTGCGTCTCAACAACCAGCAGTTTATGAAAATGAAATCAGATCGGAAGTGGTGTCAATCATTTTGAATTGAAGCTAAACCTCGAGAGTTGAGATAGAGACATTAGTGAAAAGTTGTGCTTTAAACCCTTGAATAATAAAGTAAATCGAATGTGACCAAAGTGCTTTATTTATGTGTATTGGAGATATTTAATCGTAGTAATGAATAATCGAGAGTTCATAAAATATTAGGCACGGCGAAATGTATTGTTTCGCGTATTACATATGTGTATAGGCGAAGTATTATTTGTTTATTTGGCGCTCTAGATCGTCGTATGATAGCAAATTAAAACTAAAAAATCTTGAAGACGTCTCCATCCTTCATAATAAATGCTCATTTTTTCTAGAATTCAATGAAAGTTTTGTTGAGTGCTAGGATGCTTTGCCCATACTTGTAAGTGACTCTCATCACACTGAACCCGCACGTCTCTATGACAGTTCTAATGGAATTCTTCAGAACTAAATTAAAACAGAAATTTTGTAGATATGCAATAAAAAATGATAAACGTTACTGCTGCCGTTTTAGGGTCGTTGTTCCCGTGTGCGAGAGTAAGCCCGTCGAAGGTTTTGTCTCCATCTCGTCAGGTTGTCGGATTTGTCTTCGATATTTCTTCTGCGCAGATCGCTCTTCACAGTTTCCATCCACGATTTGAATGGAAATCCTTTCTTCCGCTTCTCCGTGAACTTCAGTGTCATCACTTCTTTCATAGTGATGTTTTCTGGTCTTCTCTTAACGTGCACATGCTATCTCAATATTTCGCACACCAACCATTCACCAATTCCTCCAATTCTAAGCATTTCCCGAATCTCCCTGTTGCTCTTTCTGTCTTCACGCTTCACTCCCATCATTGTTCATAGCATTCTCATCTTAGCGGTGACCGTTCTCATTTCGCCTTCCTTCTTCATAGCCCAAGTTTCAGCCCGTATAGCATCGCCTTCCGGACAAATGTTTGGTACAGTATACACTACTAATTAGAAGTCCTGAGAACTCCCGAAACTTCTTCCAGCTTCTGTGATTCTTGCTGTTACTTCAGCCTCGGTGTCGTTATCACAGGACAACATGCCGCCCAGATAGCAAAAGTGATCTACTCGTACCTTCTCAGTTGGGTCGCCATCTAAGATGATCTCGGTGCTTCTTGGTGGTGCACTTATATCTTGCACGCTTGCACTTTTCACATGCGTATAGGACTGCTTTGCATAGGGGTGATCGGTACATCCTTTGTGGGTCCATTTGTGGCATCGCCGGCAATTAATTGAGTTTACTCCTACCCGGCTTCCGCATTTTGTACATAGGTCAATTTTTGATCGCCTCTTCACCTTTATGCTTGTCGGTGTCATGATCTTCGCTTTCTTGATGTTGATTCTCGACCCCAATTCATGCAAAGATTTCTTCCATCAGGACTAGATCATCTGCCTACAGTTTTCTCCGTGTTTCCAAAACTAATTCGATTGCCTTTACTTTTTAAACACTAATTTCATATTTTTGCTCTCTGTAACCACAGGCCGTTTCTATTATTTAAATTACATGTAGATTTTCACATTGTAGTGATAACAAATGCTTGCAGTTATCAAGATTCTATTAAAAAATGTTTTACTTTTTCTACGCCTTTCATGTGAAGATAGCTTAAACCTAAAACCTCCTACATTATATTTGTTTATGCACGTCACAGTTGGAACCGGTCTAGGCCTACATTTGCTGAGCCGCGGGCCACGGCGGCTCTGAGGCACTTTGACTAAGATGTCGTCTATGACAGCATATACTAGATTCAACAGTATCTACATTTAGCATTGTGATTTTACAGTGTGCTGTATAAGCTTACATCGTGTTGCATATTTCACGTCAGCATATCCGTTAATATCCTATTGTATGTAATAAGAGTATATGCAATAAAATACGCTTGAAAATTAATTCTTTTGAAGAATTGAGAGTAATTCTTGAGGAGCCTATCTATTGACCGCAATTTTATCGCGATTGAGACCTTCAGTACTAAATAATCATTTAGGAAATTGGAGATTGGACGGTAGCTAGCTGCGACAATAGAAAGCAATCGCACAATCGAGACGAAGTCAGTATGACAATCCATGAATGTAGCATGGAGATAGCGGAGCATTACGGTATCGAACAGGATTAGTTGAAGTTACGACTGTAGCTTACTTTATTATGTCCCACAAACTCCTACTCCTACGGCAAAGTCAACGTAAGTCATCCGAGGGACGTAGAAAATGTACAGATTTCGAACTCTGGTGACACTCCGGTGAATGACATTCGAATTTAATATATTCTAGCCTTCAATTTAGAAATACATAATATCCTCCGGTTTGTCACTATGTCAATCAGTTTTCACATCGGACGTGTCAATAGTGCAAGTTTGTTAAAGGATTAACTTCAGAGATAATTTAATGAAATACATTATCAATTTGCTTTAGTAAGCCACTTCTATCATACAACAACAGGTCAATGTAAGCCAAATGAATTATAGAGATCAGCTGCTTTACATAGGACTTTATCAAACGCAGCAAATGTCGAAGATACTATTCTTCTGCAAGTAAAGTACTTTGATTAGCTAGGATGAACCTTTGTATAATGAGTAAGCTCAATATTGTTTGAATAGCGTAAAATGCATAGCAGAAGTGCAATTTAGTCCTTCATTTAGCGTCCTGCTGTCTTCGGATTACGGTGGTGATGATAAACATCTTGAAAATTATTACAGTTCAGCAAAGAATTTGAAACTGGTGTTGAGATGGTTTTCGGCCTTAGCCCATTTCTCAGAGTTCGTTACGGGCGCTGACCGGTTCCAACTCTGAATTGCACGTTATGTGCTATTATATGTTGACATAAACTCATAAAATTGATTTTGCAGCTAGAAAATATTCTCATTGACGATTGTGGGAATTATGTGTTATGCGATTTTGGTAGCGCGACGCGACAGACAATCAAGCCCAGCATTTATGGTATGTTCAAAACGGAGGAGGAAATATCAAAGTAAGAAATCGCTCAATATTTTTGTCTGAATGAATGATAGTATTTGCGAATTTTGTAAATAATTTTGTCACTATCATCACATTGTTCAGCTTGCTACATAGAATGATAAATTGAAGTGAATTATTTTTCACAATTTTCGGACTAATCCTTCTTTTGGAAAGAACTCATTCAACAATCAGAGTATAAAAGATGTTTTCAGCATCCCCAAAAAAAGCGTCATTTGAAAGTGTTCATAAATGTTAGCCATAAAAATAAAAAACAAATAAATATTAGCTGTCAATCTGATCATATTACTTACTTTTTGTTGAAACACAATATTTTAACTTTTACATTTTTTATGCTTATGATCACTCATTCATGGTCGCTCCGTTTTAATCCATTTTTCAGCATCACCAAACGTGTTAAAAGTTAGTGCAAATGACAGGATATTGCTAGTTGGCCATTTAAATAGATAAAGCGACCTCAGAAATAGAGGCATGCAAATTTAGATCCTCCTTCCTGTACTGGTTACATGAGGCCTTAAATGATTGCCAACTAATACTTGGAAGTTTTACCAGCTTTTTTTGATGTTTTATCAACCCAAACTCTTGCTTTTGCCTTATTACAAAGCCACCGAAAAACCGCGTGACATTATGTGTTTACCATAGAGGGCAACTTTTCATCGTTTGATGAAATTGCAACTATTACTGATTTCCTATAATTCCGCAGTAAATGGAAACAAATCCCATACAGTTATTTATTGATATTATGGATATATTCACCGTCTGTAGGACCGGCATGCAATCAATCAAGTGTCTTTGCCTAGTGACGAACTACATGGAAAATTGCTGCTCTACATAGTTACATCGACAAATCCACTCAAGACTACCCTTGAATAGTCCTATTACCAGAATCAAAGTGTTAACTGTATGTGTGTCCATAATGATTTTCATTTTTAAACAGATATGGGATTACTACTACTAAAAATGTATAATAATAATGGTAATAGAATAAAAGAGCATTAAAAAAAAGCACAAAATTCCCAATAGTGAAAATCATGGAATGATTCCAGTTATCGTATCCGGAATGTTCATTCTCGTATGCAAAAGAGATCCAGTGGATGGTTTTCCTTCTCCCTAATTGTTAGAAACAGCTTGTAATCAATGAAAATTCAATGATGAGACAACGGATAAAATTGCTTGCTACACTCGCAATGCTAGGATTGACGAATTTATCACAATGAACACGGGTCTGAATTTTCCAGTTCTTCATGCGATCCAACTTTCAAATTGATGAAAACGGAATGCGTTAAATCTTGTGTCTACTTTAGTTTTCAATTCACACGATAATGCTTTTGTCATGGGCTCAAAAGTGCTTCTGTTCATCATCCCTGCTGATACGTAGTTCAAATTAGTTGGAAAATGGTCTGATTTTTCATCCTGTCGCGCACAAGAGATGCGTGCTGTGAATCATTCTATTATCAATTTGCTGAAATTGCGATCGCAAATGGATTTGAGTTAGCAGAGTAGTTTCAGACTTTACTTGTTAACTGACAATCTCATAAATCCATCTGCAAACCAGAAAATGATCGTGATTATCTTCCGTATCTCAATACCTACATATGAATACCCGTTCATAGACTGTTTTCATTACTGATGGGTTTAGAATCACGGTATACTAATAGGTACTACTTACGACGTCAAAGAATGAAAACCTCGTCGAAGAATGGAAAATCTGTCTAGGGTGAATATTATAGTGTATTTCATTTTGTGTGCGCTTGCATAGGATTTCCATGTCCATGCTAATGGAGGCAATTACCTTGCTTTGTACACTGTGGGCCTAATAGAATGCAAGTTAAATGTAATGTCTGTGAAGACGATTATCTTCTGACCATAGTTGGAAAATGATTTAAAATATTATGCACATTCCATACAATTTTTATTTGAAAATTTCGTAATTCTATCCTTTTTCTGAACCAAACATCCTTTCGCCGCTCACATCCTGTGACAGCAGTATTATCTTAAAGCCCAAGCAGCAAATTATGTGGAATTGTGAATGGACACGCATGTTCATGGATCTGTGTAATTTTATTTATCGGTATAACATCATTATAATCACATGTAACTAATTTGTTTCCCACCCAATGTGAATTCTAAAATGAAAAAAACGAATGTCTCAACTTTCTTTTATGATAATGAGCATGTTATATATATGTGTGACAGTGGGCGCTTACGGAAAGTCAGGTTTTACAGCTGGTTGTATTCGCGAAAGCAATTGTGCTGTGCTTTAGGCCAGTTCACATGACCGCTATTAGCGAACAAACAACGCTACTAGCAAGCATCGATTTCCACCGGCATTATAACATTCACATATGTTCTATTCGCTAGCTTTGTCAATCAGTCACTCATCTATCGCACTTCCCATGACGAATGGCGAATTCAGTTGTGTGCGTTTTACAAAATAGAACGCTCATCTGAAGTTATTGTGGCCGCTATTGACTGCGATATTGATCGCATCTAGCTTTGAGTGTCAACGTGCGTCGCTAGTATCCATAGGAATAGATTGTATATCTGAAGTTGACTAGAGTGGAAACTGAATCAAGATCACGGCACATCCGAGGGAACTAAGTTTGGGCATGAACCACCACATGTGACTGATTCTAATCCAATTATTCAGCCGTTGACAAGTGTATCTAAGTGAAAATGCGTGCGAGTTTTGTGCCACTATTGTGTATTGCATGAAGTTATCAATTTCTATTCTAGTATCGGCCACACCGAGTTGTGCGCGCCCGCTAGTAGCGACCTGAGTCAACCCACATGGCTAATTAGCAGCGGCGATTATTGTCTCTTGCTTGGTAAACACCTAAACTTACTAAACTTAGAATCAATAGTCAAGCGGCAGGTCCACATACTGTGTAATTGTTCGCCTTTTATCACATCGCTTTAAAATGTATACGAGTATATACAGCATCCGTACACTAGTGCCTTCTAAACGAAGTAAAAACAACGCATTCCAATTCAACATTCATGTTTTCTTCAATTCTATAATATAAGGAGCCTTGTGATAGTCATTGCTATTTATTCCACATGCTTTGCCCCTAAATGACCGACTGACTTATATACAATATGCAAATCAAAAGCGAGTTTCACGGATATTATATCAATCAGTGTATGAGGCATCGTTTCCCTGAAAAAGCAACATCCCTATGATGACTGCAAATTAAACAATTGAGACTATTTCCCACAAAATGGAAGTTTTGCATTAAGATTAATATTAGATAATACATAGGCTTATTCAAACATGATGTCAATTGCATAGTTGAAGACATATTGGAAAACTTAGAAGGAAGCAACTACATAGAAATTTTGAAGCAGTATTTAGGAATATATTCCATAGTTATCTCAGGCAAAAAAGTGCCCTTCTAATTTGTTGCCCCTGCCCCTTCCATCATCCCTGGTAAACCAATAACAAATTTGTGTGGCTTGCCTAACATGTCACCAAATGCATACTTAACAGGGTCGTAAAGTATAGCTAGTACTTTTGCAATTTTCAGGTTTTAGTAAATAAAAAAGGTTCCTTATAAGAAATAAACAGCAACTAGCATATTTTGAGACATTCTATAACTAATAATAAGAACAAAGCCTACACTTCCAAATTTTGCCCTCGATCAAGCCCGTGATCGTTTCTACACGTTTTTTAAATGAAGCTTTAGGACTTATTCCGTGCAATTGCATAATGCGCAGTATTTCCGATAAACCATGGGTGACAAGTGTAATAAAAATGCTCATCAACAAACGTTCGTTGCGGTGCATATCGTAACATGAGAAAAAGTCCCACGGTATGTGCTTTAATTGAAATCGGTAACTTTGTCACATCAGATCTACAGGAACGTGAGATCATCGGATGTCACATATCTGTGATCGACCTTGAAAAAGGATTTGAGTCAGCTGTCATACTTATGTCTATTTGATAAGATGGCTTGCTGACGGTTTCAAAGATTTTACTGTTAGATTTATGATAAATTATCTCACGGCATCAACGTGTGAAATGGAAGAACGATCATAAGGATTATTTACCGGTGAAAAGTGGCATCTCTCAAGGATCCTGCATTGGCTCAGTGACTTTTGGCTAATTTTTGCGGATATTCTAGTTGTTAGCAACTCCGAAGTGCATGTTATATAATATGCTGACGACGTAATCATCATATCCCCGTGAGATACCGCGTGATACTGTATGCAGTCCTGTATTATCAGTGTATCGTAATATTTCAAATTGGGCGACAGCAAATAAAATGTCAATAAAGGCGGATATCACCTGAAAGTTTATGTTTTGAACTAGATGCACATGTCATAATGCACAACTAAATTTTTCAAGAAGACGGATAGCAAGCACGTGGTAGTTGAAATTAATGATAAAATGAATTTAATGAACCGGGTTTTTCTGTACCGCAGCATTGATCACCAAAATCTTAATTTACTAATAAAACAAATGGCAATTATTCTCAGAACGATCAGTTTGACGAATGTTATTCCATCTCCCTGCAATATTTTTAAGCATGTATCGAGTGTTCGAAATACGCTGTAATGAGTTGACTAAGTGGTTCTTGGGGATTCTTTTAATGTAGGTTTGTTGGCTTGCGCAAAGGCCTCTCAATTGCCTTAATTCATTTCATCTCAGTCACCTAGCGAATCATAGACCGTCCTAGGTCGGGAATTCTTCCAGAATGGATTGTAGTTCATGTAGTCGTGTTTGATCTGATACTAATTGCTTGTCGAATGTTGTCTGATTTAAGACAACTTGCTTATTTTCAATTCATGAGGCAAATATAGTCTAAAAGTCAAATACCGCGATGCAAGCTAAGGATGGACAGCGGTCCAAATTATGTCCTGTCCTTGTAAGAGTACCCCAATTTAATTTTTCTTTTACGAATACCTATATTACCACGGAAATCATCGATGAATGCTTTCAAAAATGTGAAAACTTTTACATGCTTTCCATGCGACTGACAGCCTGATGAAATTGTTTTTTGTAACTTTAAATTGGCTGTTGTGTAGAAAGTATTTAATTTTTCAGCTGTTTCATTAACTTTGTTAACATGCATTAGCAAATGCTGCTATGTTCTCAGCAAAGAATAATACTTGAGTAGTGCTGTGCGCCTGTCGTGCGTGTTTGCACCGGTGCATCGAAAATATCAAAAATAATGCTGAAGCACTCATGGCCTAAAAATAAATTGCTTCACGCCATGGATTGTCTGCAAATCTGGAAGTTACGGCTTAAAGTGGCTGGTAACTAGTGTACTAGCTAGTGCATTTGTGGTAACTAGTGTTCAAATAGTGCTAAAGAATTCGAAATCAGTGATCCCACGGGATTGGGAAAATATCGTGATCACGATCGGGATGGGAGCAATTTTGTGGGATTGGGATGACTGCAAAGATGTGATTCATTAATTTGTTGACCGGCAAACAAAAGCCAAACAGTATTCTGAATATAATCCATATTTTATGCAATATTTATTTATTGGCTGTAAACAGAATATACATGTACATGCAACATGTTCTATACAATTAAGTTAGTCTGTACTCGGGATCTCGATAAATTTTGACCTGAATCGGTATCAGTTAAGATCATTATTAGAACCAGACTTACACAGGTCTTACTTTACCACTGCTTACGAACGAGTGACTCTCATCTTCTTTACCTTTCATAGTTCTGACGGAATTCTTTAAGACTAAATAATAACAATCAATACTTACGCATTAATTTTACTTCGATAATTGAGATAATGCAGCAATGAAGTGGCTCGAAATTCACACATTTAGGTACACTGGCTCAATAGCCGCGCAATCGTACTTGATACCATGAACACCCAGAAGTGAAGTTTCTGATGCGACAGCTTATCTTAGCACTAATTGTAATTGCCCTGTTCTGTACATTATTCAAGGGTGAGAGGGTATTTTGCAAAAGATGTATCAAAAATGAAATCTTAAAATATTGTTGGTTATAATTGCTGATCCTAATTAGTTGAAATGTTTCGCAAGGGTCATTGAGATGAAATATCTTGCGTTGACATTATGCTGAAGATGTTTTGGATGCAACATTAAAGGACATTCATCGATGTATAGTGCAAATTTCGAGATTCTTGGGATTTCTTTTTTAACACCAAAGGTTGGCCGCTATTGCAGTGTTTTGAAAGTGTTAAGTGCGCACGAAGCGTGCGCGTAAAATTTCTCGTCAGATCCTCTAGTAATAAAGTATAATACAATCACTACACTTTCAGAAGTTTGTCCAATTCGTAGACTGCATGCAGTTATGAACCGTGCATTGTTGCACATGGGAATTTCGACTTATTTCCTCAAATTTACACATGACGGCTGACTTCTTGTCCATAGCTATCCACACGCCATGTGAGATCATTCTGAAAAGATTTTATGTATGTGAAGTATTTTTGCTCATTTCTCGATTGTGAAAATATGCATGTGGACGGTTGAATATGAATATATATAAATTGAAATAGGCGTAGTCAACAGTTACATGAAGTTTCATACAGCTTCATGATGTAGGGTGAGTTTTCACGGAATTTTGCCATTACCTGATGATCTACTAGCTGTTGCATTAAGGTTTCGACTATTTCTGCCGAACGTGCGGGTAAACCATTCCTTGAAAAGCACTGTGCTATTGGATATTTATCATTGCAAATTGACTGTAGTATCCCCTTTTGTCACGGAGCTGTGGTTGATAAAGTTCCAAAGTTCTCAATGTACATACTTGGTGCAAGCCACCCACGCATACTTCATTACTAAGCAGCTGGCAAATGAAGTATTGCGAATACAGATGAAGATATTGGAAACGTGCAGTATATCTATTATTACCTCACCAATAGCTGTGTGCAGGTAAACTGCATGAACCGTTCATTGACAAAGTCATCTGATCAGACATCATGCAGTTGTATGAGTCAAAAATTTATCCATTCATAATGATGACATGTCATTTCATTTATTTACACAATCAGCTATGTCTTCTTTTCTTTAAAGATTGAATACGTGGCTTCTTTCTGCATTCTTTTGCAAGTTTGACGGAGGGAAGACCACAGTTCGATGATGTTGTCTATTTGATTACAGGCTGGCTACACGTTTCTACCGTTACCTCGGTCCTGTTTGCGCGAACGAAACGTGTAGGCAGTCTGTAACCAAATAGAAAACATCGTCGAACCGTGGTTTTCCATCCGTTACCTTAAACAAAGCTGTAAATTTGTTTAACAGTTATCAGTCAAAAAATAATTTTTCTTTTGACATTTTGAAAGTAATCTAAGCTGACGAACGTGAGTTTACTTAGACTGAATCACTGTACGTGCGTATGTATGCTGTGCAATTGCATGTTTTTATGACCATCAATATTTTCATACACATGTAAAACTATGTAAAATATTTGTATTTCAGGTACACAACTCTTGCATATCGAGCACCGGAAATGATTAATATCTACAGTGATAAAGAACTCACGACTAAAATTGATATATGGGCGCTCGGATGTCTGCTATATACCCTTTGCTTCTTAAAATTGCCCTTTAAAGATTCTGCAATGGCTATACAGTCTGGGGAATATTCAGTGCCTGATTATCACGATTATGGAGACAACATCCTAAAATTAATTGGTGAGTTTAAGCATCGTGTAAATCATGAAATCATTATTGGTTTGCGAAATTATTTGAATTCATAGTAATGTTGTGTATATACCTGTACTCCTATTTGCGAGAATGTGTAATGACTACTGGAGGATTTGATAGTTTATATGCGAGCGGCATGCAACAATAGAAAACACAAGATTTACACCAGCATGTTTCACCACTCCAGTGGCTTCTCAAGGCGCTAAATGAATCTTCAGTTCATAAAGATACAACAAAATTCGAGCTTAGACGTTATGATATAGAGATGAACAGAAATAAAATCATAGATGTTTCAACTTTTGAAGAGGTGGCTTGTATCGTGCAATGAACATAGCTTCTGTATGTTCCCTGTCTACCTGCCATTTATGGTTTGCCAGATAAAGCACAGCCCCGTAATCTCAATATCGAACATTGATGAGATGCAAAATGAAATATAATGACAAGCTCAAGTTGCTTGTTAAGGCGTGGATAGCTACCTCTAGAAATTGACGGCGTCAATGAAAGCACGCTTAGACTATTCCTCATTCTTCCTGTCGCTTGCTTGTCATGCTACTTTCATTTAATTGTTGATTATGAATATTTGATTGAAGAGACCTTGGTTATTCATTTTTCTCATAAGTTTTAGTTGGGAAACCAAGCACAGAGGATGGTATACCATCTTCTGTACTTGGTTTCCCAACCAAAACTTAATTGCTGATTAATTTATGGTGCGGCGACGGACATCTAAAACTTCTATTAGCATCATTTGGTCATTGTGCTTCCTACATTTGAGATAAGCATATTGCCATTTGCCCTAGTGCGGTATACCAGACAACACGCAGAATGTGCTTACAGTTGTATTTCATTGTTTACAAAGAGTGCTTGCATCCAAAGAAAGAATTATAAGTTGAAAATCTAAACAGGCTTTGGTGCTATATTTACATGCAAGATGTACAGAGCCATCATTTAAATACACTGGGTTGAAGGACGTAACAAGACACGTGCGTGATCATGGAAACAGTTTACACGTCAATACAATTGATGTAAATGCTGCATTTATTCCCTTTTCAACATCTGAAATGATTGACGAGAGCTTCTGACTCAGATCACCCCACTTACATGTAATTTGATTCCTTTCATAGTGAGCGGTCAACCACCGGTGAGAATTCCATATTCATGGTGTTGATCCACCCCCTCGCTGCTACTGGTAGGATGTTTGGGCTGAAGGTTTTACATGTGATCATGTTTATCTGGCAGGCTATGACGTGTTTGCTATTATCATCTCATATTTGGATTTGCATGCTCATTTTGGGCGCAAAGCCTCTATTACGCCCAATAGACGGTTTTTGCAAAACTGTATGTTTATATTTTTTAATATACATGTTTTGTGGTTTGGAAGATTTTTGTTGAAAGATGCTGCGTTTTTTGCAGAATATATTTAATTGATCATGAAGTATAATCAATATGTATGTGTGGTCTCCGTGGCACAGTGGTAAAGTGCTTGGCCTCGCGATCTTTTGGTCCAGAGGTCGAGCCCCGAAGGTGTCATTGGAAGTCGGCAGGAAGGGCATCCGGACTAAAAGTACTACAACGCTCCATAAGTCTAACTATGTCAGCACCGTCCAAGCCCCAAGTATGGGGAGTAGTGACGTAAAATGCTTCATTTCAAGCTTCAATGTATTAAATAACACCTGTAATATAAATCTTCCCAATATATTTAAATAAAAAATGAAATGTATGAAGTGTATTATTTCAAGCTAGGAGTTAGCTTTCAACACATTGCTCTGTAAAGATCTCATTTCTATTTATTTGATATGTATGATGATTTCAAATGATTTGACATTTCATTTCTGTGTAAATAATGGGATTGATTTCAAATTTGTATACTAAGTGATGATGGCAGACCGACGATATCGACTTAAGTATCTTTTACTTTTGTGCGTAGAGAGATTTGTATTACAATAATTATTATCATGTGCATTTTAAATTTATTCAATGATGATTTCTAAGTTTTTCATTAGTAAATGCGTTAAAGGTACAGAAAATTAACTCAAGTTTAGGTCTAGATGTAGTCAACAAAAATCATTTATGCCACTTGAATGACGTCTTCGTATTTTTTTGTATTTTAGCATACATCTTGAACGTTGACCCAATGAGAAGACCAGATATATATCAAGTCTCATCGTTGGTATTCAGGATGACATCGGAAGGTAGAACGCCTCTAAGAAATATCAATGTAAGTTTTATTATTAGTATTCCCTGGATATTTAGCACTTGTGCTACGATGATATTTCACGGACGTTGACCATGACTGGCAATTTTTTTGACACCTTTATAAAATGGCAAAATGTGATGCTCAATAATGTTGTATCGAGATATTGAGCTAATACACATACTTATCAGTCATCGGCATACACATAATTTGATGAGCGCGATACGTGCAAACCCATGTTTTTTTAGCAATTTTAAAACTATTTCTTCATCTTGAATGGAGTTTTGCATAATTATTTTAAAAATTCGAGTTTTCTCTTACAAATGGTTTCCTATGCAGCTACTCATATTTTCGCTTGTTGGTCTGCATCCTGCATGCATTGCACATCTATACACCGTATTCTCTCTAATAAACACCCCTCACTAATCATATCCCCTATGAGCCGACCACGAGGCCCATGAACACCCCCCCCCCAAAGCTGGAAATATCATAGAGGGGGATCTCTAATAAACGCCCCTATTGGGTTGCCTTCATAAATCACTTGGGCGCAGTGGGCTTACAAAAGATAGAATACGGTGCTGAATTGCGGGAATAATGCCATTATAAAATATCTTTCTCTAAGAAAAATAATCTTAGTGCTGGGCTGAATTAAAAAGAATAAATTCTGAGTGCTGGGCCCCTCTCAAGACAGATGAGCAGAAGCTGCACGTGGCGGAGATTCGGATGCTAAGGTGGATGCAGGGCTACACACGCTTGGACCGGAAGACCAATGAAGAAATAAGATTTAATGTCGAGATAGCCCCTATTCAAGAAGTGGCAAGAGCAAGAAGGCTGTCATGGTTTGGTCATGTGCAGCGTCGCGGAGAGAGCCATCCCCTTAAGAAAGCATCACGTCTGCAAGTGGAAGGAAGAAGAGGTAAAGGCTGCCCGAAGAAGACCTGGACAGCGACAATAACCGCCGACATGAAGGCAAAAGGAGTGGATGCCTCCTTGGTCCACAACCGGAAGGAATGGAAAAAGAGGACTGGCCCTACCCTGGGATACGCGGGACAAGGGTCGACAAGGTGAGCAAGAAAAATAATCACGCTTGCCGTGTCACTGGAGCAAATTGACACTTTGACGTGATGGTTATAAAAATAAAGTTATCATTCATTCATTTTTAGTTTTGGTTAACGGATTGGTCATGGAATATCAATAGAATGACAAACTCTTCAAACATCTGAAACATCACAGTATCACGATTCATCCATCAAAAGTTGCCATGATTCTATAGATAGGTGGCAAAAAATTGCCAGTCATGGCAGCACAAGTGTTTAGTGTGCTTGTGACTAAATATTCATTAGTACTGATTCATATTTTCAATGATAATGTTTTTTGAATTGTGATAATATTTGTTTTGTTATTATAGTCTTTTATGTAATTTCGTTGCTGTTATAACGTCAAGTAACATCACAACCACGCCACGTTATATAACTGTGAAAAAGTACATGGGAGCCCATTTCCGATTAACGGTGCAAGGTGGCCGACCATATATATGAAATCGACCAAACTACCGATTTAGTCAAAAAATATAGTGAAGTCCACCAAATGATAAGTAAGACATGTACAGTAAGAATGACAGTAAGAATGTTCCATGCAAAAGGCTTGTGATGCTAATCTAGTCTGATGTAGAGGAAATATATTTTAAAATTTGACCAATCAGTAGCCTACTAAAAAGTCGTTGTATTGATGACGGAAATATACAGTTAAAAGCATGTTTGGCATAATTACTAAGCATTGAAGTAGAATCAAAATCACATCGATAATCAGCATCATTGAAATAATGGCGGCGCGGAAGAATTATCCACTAGCCGATCCATTTCTCAATCTGAAGGACAATACAGCATATCATAAGAGTTTGAAATGTCCGTAATTACATGTTACGGGACTCTACTTGGTAAATGATTGTTCCATCTGGTGTTACCGAAAATGAATGTATAGGCTAATGTTCCGTGCTGGGATTCGAACTTGGGTCCCGTAGTTGCATAGTGAGCACTCCATCATATGAGTGCAATAACAATTCGTCAGCTGCAAAACAAGTGATCGCATCTCTCAATCAATCAGATGCGAGATCGTGACATGGTTCAGTATTCCCAAGAATTTGGAGATGTGTATGAAGAGCAACGATCAGTTCTTTTACCCAGGCACGGCAGAAAAGTGTTATTTCTGCATTACAATGTGTCAAAGCAGGTCCTAACTCCTTTCTACCAACATGCAAGTTTTTATGATCTTTCTGAGAAATTAAATCTTTTGAAGGGTCGCTTGATCATCAGAAAGGGTCGCTTGAATTTTTGATTGGTAGTTGAGCATACAGTGTAGGCCTACATGTAGAATTAAGTTTATCTAAAAAATTGAATTATTCTACTGCTTCGATCACTGGCATAGTCAACTTTTGAAATATCTCCAAAAGTCCACTAAACAACAAATAATCAGCCGATTGCCGATTATCATTTTGCCATGTTATCATAATACCATAATCAGCATTAGTAGGTAATACTAGTGCTCTGCCCGAATATTTGAATATTCGCTCGTTAAACGTCCATTTTCGAATGTTCGGATAATAATTTTGACATTCGAATATTCGAGATAACTGCATCTAATCCATAAGTTGGAGCGACTTTGTAAATAAATTTGAAAATCAAAACGGCAGTTGCTTCCATGTGGCCACGCTTGTTCTCTTGGCATGTACAACAAGTGGACAATTTCTAGACGCTAAAAGAGATAAATACAACTCTGTACGTAGGTTCGATATCACGACAGTCACATGCTTGATCACGTCATGCATTTAGCGCTTTAAGCTTGGATGACACATAGAAATGGACGGTCTTAGACACTACTAACAAATAGATGACAGTAAAGTTAATGCGTTAATAAAATAGATAAAGAGAATAAATCAAAAGAATTAAAAATAATTAAAAATAAAAGTCAACAAAGACGAAGGAAAAATAAACGATCCTTTTGAAGACATAGAACTGGCTTCAAATGTCGGATCGACACACTTTCACATATAGCAAGGTTCAAAGCGTTTCTTGCTTGCTTAAGCACCCGAAATCCATTGTTACGCTCACTGAACACATTCACCTTCTCTGGGCACTCACATAAATGTCTTGTGATGGCTGACTGGGGTGGATTCCTTGACTTTGGCCTTACGTTTGACGAAACGAGCCATTTCGGTAGGTGCTCCTTCTCACGCGTGAGCAGACATCGCTCACTCTTGCCCACGTACCTCGCTCCGCAAGGACATTCGAATTCATAAACAACCATGGGTTTATGGGCTTGAGGAACTATGTCTTTCACTGCATCAGGGCATAAGGATCTTGTTCGAAACACGGGAATCGCCTTCAACTGGTAATGGGACCGCTCAATATCTTTCCTGATATTGTTGGCGATGACTTCACTCTGATGACCATAGTAGCGTATGTTGAAGTAGAATTTCTTCTTCTCAACGGTCACGAACTTTTGATAAGTCCGCCTTGATTGTCTATCGATAAACCACTGTGGATATCCATTGCTTTTCAACACATGCGTTAGATGTTGGATTTCCTTGTCGAGATGCTGAGGTGAGCATAGTGCTCTTACTCGGTAAAAAGGCGATGACACCAGATTTGATTTGTATCTTCGAGGTGAGAATGATGAAAAGTTATTGTATAGAGACGTACAAGTGTCTTTGCGATAGATTGAAGTGGATACAACACCTTCTTCAACGTGGACTTTAACATCAAGGAAGTGATCGGCAGATTCATCACCTCAGCATCTCGACAAGGAAATCCAACATCTAACGCATGTGTTTACTGTCATCTATTTGTTAGTAGTGTCTAAGACCGTCCATTTCTATGTGTTATCCAAGCTTAAAGCGCTAAATGCATGACGTGATCAAGCATGTGACTGTCGTGATATCGAACCTACGTACAGAGTTGTATTTATCTCTTTTAGCGTCTAGAAATTGTCCACTTGTTGTACATGCCAAGAGAACAAGTGTGGCCACATGGAAGCAACTGCCGTTTTGATTTTCAAATAACTGCATCTATTACCTTATTTTTTCATGAAGATTACCCGAGCAGCTGAATAGTTTACTTTGAATGAATTATGACCCAAATACATAAATTTAGAGTTTTGATTCATATATCAATAATTCTTAAGCAAATACAAACCGAATTTTGTAATCAATTAAAGGATCTTCTTTAGAATCTGCCCGCCACTATTATGCTAACTTCAACATAATATATTTTAACAATACTAAAATTCTATTACATGAAGCTACATGTGATGCGCATTTGAACGTTACACGCTGTGACAAGGAATCTTCTTTCAAGTGTCTTGAAATCTGAAAATGAGCACCTTCCGTTCATTCGTCATATGAAAGAACTTTTCTGTCAATATCTCGAAAAGCGACTAGAAGATGATAATCTCCGTTTTGCCATGGAAATTTCATCCGCCCTTGATCCCGGGATGAAGAATTTGCCCTTCATATCCGAGCAAGCCCGAAAACAAGCGTGCAAAACATTTAACGTGGAACTGGAAAATTCTATGAATTCTTGTGAGCATGAAGTTTCATTGAGAGTGCATACAACGCAAGGATTACCAATAGTTGAAACGAAAGAAGTTTCTATTAAGAAGACAACGATGAAAGACTGAATACTTTGTTCGGTGCAAGCTCATAGAAGTGCTACAGTGAACCCTGTCCCAAAGAAGCAAAAAGATAAATGACTTTCAAGCAAGCGTTTGACCTATACATGAAAGAAGATTCGGTTCGTTTAGCAGAAAACCCTATCATACGGTGTAAAAGCAAAGAGAGTCAGCATCCGGAAGTTGCGAGACTTGCTAAGTTTTATTTGGGAATACCAGTCACCAGTGTTACATCGGAAAGAGCATTTTCAACAGCCGGTTTGATAGTTTCTCATCGCAGGAGCGCTCTTAAACCGCAGACTGTGAGGATCCTGCAAAACATTTCCTGAAATTTTAACATTTCCAGGCTGTTATTATTTGTGTTGTAAATATCTTAAATTGAATGTAAATTATTTTAATATTTAGATGGAAGGTAGTTTTATGATCATCGAAGAACAATCAAGTTATGGCTAGTAGCCAATGTCATGATTCTAAGTGCTGAGATTATGCAAGTACAAGTAGTGACAACAGATATTAGATGATTATAAAGAGGGAACGGAACTTATGTACATGGTACATGTTCTTATTTTAAGCTTACTTAAGTTAGCTTTTTTAAACTTTAAAAGAGTCACTAAAAATTGAAATGCTTTATTCGATATTGTGTTTATTCTGAATTTGATTCAAATCGACAAGTAAAAATATACCAGATATTCCAATATATTCGAATATTCGTTCTTCATCATTTCCGAGTATTCGAATACTGATGTTTTTCGAATGGCAGAGCACTAGTTCATACAAATACTCATCGATTTTTCATCATCCTCTTGCTGGCGTAGTTACAGTTTATACTTTTTTCAAAATGAAGGTATTTTCCGTGCATGGTTAAGTGCTGCTCAATATTCGCATTCATTGAAATTATCAAGTAATCGAAGTTTAGTAATATCTCCTCGAACTGGATAGCGAATTCTGGTGTTCACCAAATGATGAGAGCTAAGAACTTCACCCTTCACACATTTTGCTGTATATTGCGATTGGATATAGAGAATCAAATGATATTCAATCACTGATGTGCAAAAATAATTTAGTGCTTATGATAATTTGAATGTCAAATTAAATCACTCACACAATCAATTTATTCAAGGGTTTGGTTAATTTCGGCAATCGCTTCATACGAAATAGTGAAGAACTCACATTGATACTCGCCAAAGCTTCGGTTTTTGTGTGTGACATGAAAAACTCTCTTCGACATGAAAATAAATTTTTAAAACATATTTTCGTTTTCGCGATGAAAGGAAAACTTCACTTACAGCTTCGTGTTTTCGGACGCTTTTGCATTTTAAATGGGTTTCACTCAGCTTTGTTCAGAGTGACAGCTCTTACATTTGTTTGTCAATGAAAAAGTGCAAGAAAAATGCCAGAAATGCAGTGAACACATCTTAGAAAGGATTGTTCATATCGACAAGATTGTTGAACTCTAGATAGGTAAATATATTAGTTTTCTCTCTGACGTTTTGCTAAGATTTATGCCGCACAATTGATTCATTTTTATCCGCATCAGTAAAAGAATCTGCTGAATCAATAATTGTTCGTCGTCTCGCTTTCCCTCACTTTTCTTATGTATCAACATTGTACGTTGCGATATAAATGGCACACTGTTTTGGCCTGATCAAGTATCCATTGGAATGTAATTGCAAGTCGACATCTGAAAGCATCTCATCGCTCATAAACGAAGTCCCAGTCCTACCATGTTATTACGATCCAAGTGGCGGTTCAGAGAGATGACTTTACAGCTTCAGTTCCTCTTTTATGTACTACCAATTATCTCGTTCAGTGTCTCTTTTTTCTCATATGTCAAATGAATCCTTCTCTGCATCACAGGAAGCATGTCTAGCTTTGTTTGATAACTTAAACCCTTTTCCTTTATGATATTGAATCAAAAGCGAAGTTCCTTTGAACATGGAGACAGCTGAATGCGGAATGGTATGTTCTACGGAACCGAATCAGAAACGAAATTCGGTTCTGTTAGTCGAAATCAGAACATGACAATCTTTATTGTAATGTAATCCATTCTCGGCTACAGCCATTAGATAGAGTACAGCTCTTCTAGTAACGTTTTGTGTGGTAAACGATATATTTGTATCTCATATTGTAGCTTATTGCTGTTACATTCATATTTGCGATAACTTCCCGTGACACAGAGATTACTGTGAATACTTCATTGTTAAACGAATCTTGCACTGTTGTGAATAATCTAAATTTGCTTGTACTTCCCTTCAGATAAGGTAAAACTGCACATTGCTTCGTCGAATCTCTAGTAGCAGGTAATCAGAGAATGATGCTTTGGCGTGACTTTGACATAGCTAGTTATCATTAAAATCCGCTTATTAATATGCACCTTTTGTACTGTGAGGTAGATTGCGTACCAAGGTAGATGCTTTTATAACAGCGCTCTTATGTTATGTGTAATAGGATAATGCAAGCATGAGAATTTTCCGGCTTTTTGGATCCATTTTGGTAGAGTCTCCAGATTCGCACAGAAAATCCATAAAAATTCCAGGAGGTTGAGAGGGTAGCGAGTCTGTTTCTGATTCGTTGAAAATTGAGAGGATCAGTAGGCTTGCCTCACATGATACCAATCTGGTGTTTTTGATTGTTAGAAGAACTGTCCGATTTTTGGGGCAATTACGCATTTTATCAGAATATCAGAACGTTTATTATCAATTTAAAAACACATTTCTTGGGTGATGAAATGATTCACAATGAAATTCGTAAGTCAATGAGGGCACTGATGAGATACATAAATAATGATGAGTGAGAACACATACATGTGGATCCACATGCGTTATTACAATGCGCGAATAGTATGGAATATTTACAAATGATGTCTATGTGTCATGAACAGATGAAAACTATGGATGAAATGCTGGAAGGAGCGGACAATCAATGGTTCATGTATTTCAGTGAATAAAGTTGAATCACGAAACAGCACACTATAATAATTATAGCCAAGTAGCAAAGACTTATATATAAACGGCATGATTTTATCAAATGTTTTATTGATGAGTGGGATACTAGATTACTTTACATCAAGCTATTCAATCCTAATTATTAAGAGGTCCGGAACAGAATGTCATTAATAAATAAGCGATGCATACATGTCATTGTACAATGTACATGTATCATGTCAATAAGTAGTAATTGATAATGCAAATCATCTTACCTGCAAAGGATCGCAATTTATGAAAAACTAGAAACTTTAAATTGGTGGTGTTCCTGACCTCGGTAACTTCGTATATGCTTCGTAAGCTAGACTGGAAATTCTAATGCGATGTCTTGCTCTTTGTTGCTGTTGAACCATATTCACTCTGTCATTCGATGTTACAGCCAAATTTGTATGGTTGCAAACCAACATAGCTTTAGTTCTGACGTCATTCGCCGCTTTGATATATTTACTTAACAATGCTTCCAACATTTATTCGACTTTTTGATGTATATCACTTTTGTTATTCATTTATATCTTCACAAGATAATGCTCCTAACGTCTAACGCAAAATTGGAATAGTATTATAAAAGTATATCAGTCGGAAAGTCAGTAGAACTTTTGAAATGAAAGTGTTCTTTGTAGCCAAAAGATGGCAGAGATGGGGAGAGTAGTCATAAATTTCTTACTCTTCATCAGTCAATTGACTCGACTGAATTTGTACTTTTTCGGTGCCTTGCTGCCTCTCTAGAAGAACTACCTAAATGCTTTTTCTAGAAGGAGCCATTGGCTCACATGACGAACAGATTAAACTGTTCAAATGGTATGTGAGTTGGCTTTTCAAACCTGAAGCGAAACCCAATCGTTATCTCAGGCAATAACAAGTGCGACTAACTTCCCGTTTTCAGAATTCGCACTTCCCGGGGAACTTCCCGTTTTCCGTTCGCATCGGCGTATCGACGATTGGTGGTCATTAGGGTTGTACTGGATAGTGTATCGATCAAAACTTTCCATATTCGTAGGCGGTTAATTGATATGACATAAATTTCATTATATTACAGCCTAATTATTATCAGTATTTTCATTTTCAAAGATATTAGAGATAATTCTCAAAGATACATGATCCTATTATCAACGTAGGCCTATATATTATAAAACATAGCAAGCAAATCGATTGTACTAGAAATTTGTATAACCTAAATAAGTATTACAGATACGTGTATTAGATTCACAATTAACTACTATGCATGGGTAGTGAGCCTATCCTACGCGAATAACTTATTTCTTAAGTTTACTCAAACATGGAATATTTAAAATTTCAGAATTTATTTTTAATCAAAACTTCATTATACATCTATTACATCTATATGTATATTGAATATCTTGAACAAATCAAATCTATTATTCATTCTGCTGATCAATAGTCTAAAATATCAGTTTGACGTCAGCCACTTCAAATTGTGGTATAAAAATAGCAATTTCTCGGCATTCCTTGGTAGTTTTTCGGTATTCCTCGGCATTCCTTATCTGATGCCTTTAACTTTAAAGTAAGGGGTGCGTTAAAGACGCATTTTATCCCATTTGTAACATAAACCGAAAATTTTATTTACTTACGGCCTACTATTACTTTTATTTCATTATCATTACAGTATATATAAATCAAAGATTGCAGAGGGCCTTAGACAAGTGCGTTCATTTCTCTTAATATATACATACTGCTTGATAATCTCGCGAAAGATCTTCCGCTTGACATAAACGTTTTCTATATCAATAAAAATAATGGAATCCTCTACTGAAATAATTTCTATTCAACTTCTCTTTAATTCAAAGAATGGATATTTACGGTAAAAGTGGTCAACATGAGAGTAAATGTACAACATACAATGTCATTAAATAGCAGTTAGTTAATATATGAACTATCCGGTGCAACCAGGGTTTTTTTACCCCATATGGTACCCCATGGGGTGATACTCGACTGATTTCGGGTATTATTCGACTCATCGCTACCCCAAAATTATTCATACATTTTTCCGCCAAGCACTCTTCCATGCCGAGTAGGCGTGGTTGAATTGAATTGATATTCAAAGTAAGCGAGCCTGCGGAACGCAACATCAATTTCCAAAAAGAGGATGGCCGGCGTGCTCGATCTTTCGACGTAATTAGCGCCAACGTTCACGCTGATGTCGTCCGACTTGTGCAGAGGATCAACGAGCGTCTCAATGATCGAACTTCAACGAATCACGAGGTCATCCAAGCAACCGGCATCTTCAAACCAGAGATATACAGTGATATGTCTCCGAAGGACCTGCTCACCTACGGCGATGACCAACTAAAGCTCCTCCTCAGTCACTTTGCCAGCCTGCTAGACGTGGAAGAGAATGAGGCAGCAGACGAATTCCTCACAGCGAAGAGGCGCATGAAATCGAAGAGTGGATAGTCAGATGTCATGTACGACATGGCAACCGACAAGCAGGTATTCCCAAACCTGGGAAGCTCGCCGAGGTATTGCTTTCGTTTGATGCGTCGAACGCCGAAATTGAACGCGGCTTCAGTACACACAATAACATGAAAACAAAGCTCAGGAATCGATGGGCGACATACAAGTTGGACGAGCAGATACTCATTCTACTCGATGAGACACCAATGGACGAATTCGACTATGAGGGTGCTCTCACAATTTGGTCAGCCTACAAAGCACCCGAGACACTCAAAGCTCATGAAGTTCACCACGCGCCACCGCTGAAACGGGGCCGCTACTCAAAATTCACCAAAGACTGATCATGTTATTAGTTATCTTATGTGATTAATTCTGTTGTGTGACTGTGTGTGTATGTAGATCTTATTTTTCAATAGAGTTACAATAATTGATAATTAGTTATTATTGAGATTAACATGTACATTAACATGTACCAAATTCTAGACTCTATGTATTAAGAAGACAATCAATTAATTTTACTTTGGGGTAAAATTTTTGAAAATGGGGTAGTGTTCATAAACGCGATGCCCCAAAATGGGGTACTAATTTTCGATGAAAAAAAACGCTGGCTGCAACCCTAGTGGTCATCCCCTCTTTGCGCACCGATTTTTCCTTCCTATTAGAAGCTATGTTATCCTGCTTTCATGAACTTCAATGGTGACAAGAAATCACCGGCAAACAATCCAGTCGCATGCACATCCTTATATGACGAAATTGCCGCGCTTCGAATCTTTTCTACAACTTTCCATTCAATTCGAATACTTATGAATACCTCTTAATCATCTCGATTTGCCAGTTTGCGTATCAACTTTTGAAGCACCCTCATGCACATTGACGCGATGAAGTTGATCCAAACCAATAAGTATGTTTTGAATTCAGCTCACCAAAAGGAAATTCAATGTTTCACTTGTCGGACACTGTGGTTGATCCAATTTGTCCAAATCTGTCAACAGGAATGGAAGAAACACAACGGACCAGCTTAAAAAGAGACTCGCGGTAGTAATGGGTGACTGAAATTAGAATTCCACAAATTTTCCTGCTTTTTGTTCCCGACGAGTTCTCATGCCTGATAATATCAGTAACTCAGGGTTGCCACTTTCAGGCTTTTACTGTGATCCTCAACAGTTTTACTTTTCAATGAAGAGCAACAATTTAAGAACTTTTCATTCGCTTATCTTCAGGTTTTCTAAATGTGATTCAGAAATAGAGACTTTATGCTTCTGACTGAGTTCGCTCAAACCGATAAGCAAAGAAAATTCAATCAATTTGAGCTAGAAATTGTAATTCCCAAAATGATTAATCATTACACTAATAAATTTTACACTTTTAAAATTTAAACACTAATAATAACATTTTTGGGGTAATTTCATGCAGATGTATATACTAAATATGAAAACTTTAGTCAATCTTGACCATTTTTGTCTAAAGTATGGTTCGCGTCTTTAAAAAATATATATGTAGTGCATATCACCTCTAATCCTATTGATATGGAATACTGCTGCTTGCAAAATCGTTACTTCCATTTAAGTCCAAAAGTCTAGAGATCAAAAGTCCAAGTCTAAAGAATTAATTGATCATTTAGATAGGTGGCGCACAAAGTAATTTCGCTTTTATGCTTAATACATATCTACGAAGCAAGTCAAAGTTATGCTATGTGATCATTTATTTAATTTTTAAAGATTGGAAAGAGCCAAGTAGATTGTTAGAATCTATCAAAAATTGCTTATTACTGCAATATATTTCTCCTACTATCCGTAGGCATCATCAGGCAGTTAGTGAAAGATTTACAGAATAAAATTTGAAATTCACATCAAGAGAATTCGCATCATAAAAAAGATGTACAAAATATGCGAACTATGGTAAAAGAAGAGAAGAGAAGGAGCTATACGGCAGGTAGTAAAGGGTTACAAAGTACCATTAGCATTTATACTAAATGACCTGACAGGAAGAAAAAAGGGAAGAAATAGGATGTGAATTAAAAATCTGATTAATTAATTAAATTCCACAGTAATCAGTAAAAGAACCCAAGAAGTCAGGTTTAAAACACCAATGCCTCCAGATCTCACTGAGACATAGAAAATGTCATTTAGAGTGTCGACAAAGAGCTCTATCCATTTTCTAATCTCACTTCGAATTATATCGTCCAAGTGCTGTGAGATCCATCTACCGGTACGTGCATCTATCGTTTTATTACTAAGATTTTTTCCTGAAAGCGGATGCACAAATATGATTCACAAGCACTGATAGTACGGATAGATAAACTGATGGAGTGCTAGACTGATGCTTTACAGTGATAAAGTCACAAGCTCAACGTGAGAGAGAGAGAGAGAGAATCAGAAGAGGCACCAACACTTTTTGAATCTCCCAATTATCGCAAGTGAGCGATAATATCTCAGGGACTAATCTTGTAACTGAATGTAGACTTCAAAGCCAGCAGGAGATCCTCCGTAATTGAATATACTCCGCACGAGATGTCTGTCACGACCGAGTAGGAGAGCGCATTGCCGCTTGAGGAATTAAAGAGAGACAACTGAAAATTGTAATCAAAAGGTGAAGAATCCATGAGAGTCCAAAAAAATAAATGAGAAAGTAGAACGGGATGTAAAAGGATAAAAACAAATCTATCTATCAGAAGTCAGAAGTTTATTGCCAACAACTGTGGACAAACTGACAACAATGAAAAAGTATAATATAAATAACAAAGATAAAATATCGATGAATTTATTCAAGTTTACTTTTCGCCTTGATTTTTCGTATAATTTTACTTATTTCTGCGCTGATTGACAATGTTTTTAACGGTCAGCTGCTGAAAATTGAATGGCTCTTGTGGAGATGCTAAAAGTTGGGTTTAAAGACTGTTGCTTCTAGCTTCAAGAATATGTAAATTTTCTGCATTTTGCTGAGTCACAATCTTCCGCGACTTAGGTGAAATCAGATTCGAATATTGTGCAGATTCCAGACGGGCTTATCTGCCTGCTGCACCTGTTGGCCTAGACAATGGTTTTTCACGAAGCAGTTCATCGAAATCGAATTCAAAAATCGAAAATTTTGCGAATTTTGCCAATTTTCGCGATGGATAAAGATCTTGATAGGCAGCATGTTGGCTGAATTTGTTAGAGTTCATAGTGCGAAGTGCCTTAAAAATAATCAATCATCTGAATTCATTGGATCATATATTTCTATCGAATTAATAGATCATCCTCCTCCAAATGAGCTTTGAACTACTTGTAGATAGCGAAATGTATATGCTGTGTATACATCAACAAAGTGACCACCCCTGTGCTTTTTTAGTTAGCTGCGCTAATTGCGCTACTTTTTTACCTTAACCGCGGTTTCTGTGCTATATTTCTAGACCGAAACGAATCTGTCCCTATTTGTCAAAGTTTTTTTAAATTTAAATCAATCAAAAAAAACATGATAAATAAATCAGACCGTCAACTTTTTTATTTGATCACTCGCAGATACAGATGCAAAATTGTTAGAACCATACAATGAATGCTATAATTTTGAATCATGACATTTATTAAGTGCTATATTTATGTATGTGATAGCTATTTGACCACCCCTGATCAGTGTGATGAATATAGTAAAACGTCAGTGGTTGTCTGAGGAATGTGCAATGATATAAATCTCCAGTATTTCGAATTTCTAGTGTGGGTAAATGATGCACTGATTAATGGAAACAAGTGTGAGGAGGAGGAAAATTTAACAACACCAACGAATGTGCAACAGAGAAATCATGATAGAAATATATTGCTGCGGAACTAAAATCATGTGTCCAAAGAGCCTTGGATGGCTTGCTACCTCAGGATGCGCACTCAAATCATGTTACTTGTCAAAAGAAAGCTAGTAGTTAATCAGATGCACATTTGTTTATCGATAAATCCATTGGGGCCATCCATAAAGGACGTCCGCAGAAAATTTACTATTTTTGACCCCCCCTCCCCCCTCTGTCCGCCGGTGTCCGGATTTTCGGACCCCCCTCCCCCCGGACGTCCGCATTTATAGGCCTTCAGTATTAGCTATGAAACTGAGTTACTATCACTTAGGTATTTAGTCTCGTTGCATCTTAGCCTTGTTTGCATCTTATTTTTCGTTTTGGTGCATAGGCCTATATGTCTGTAACCTACATAATTTATTAGCTTATTTCTTGATAGACGTACATGTCATAACAGAGCCTGTCAGATTTGTTGTGATGATCCTACGTCAGCCACGGAATAATTTCAACCGATTTTCTTGCTCAATCTTCAAATTTTTAAATTTTACATTCTTAAAAGACAGATTAAACACCTTCACAACCTACACTCTAGTAACATACACTATAAAGCTTAATAACAGAAAAGCCAAACTCCCGTTTGAGTACTATATACTACATGACAGCACATTTATTGATCTATAGGATTTTATAAACTAGTCAACGATTTGGTGTACTAATTTCTTTTATAGTCCACCGTTTTACATGTATTACTTATCTTAATTTCATTAATCAATTTTCATCAGAATTTGTCAACAAAAAGATGAGATTTTTTGTGTCAAAAATGTGTCAACAAAAAAGTGATTTAACTTGTGAATAAGCGGACGTCCGCTTTTTCTTGCCCCCTCCCCCCTCTCCCCGTCCGCAACTGTCCGCATTTGACTGACCCCCCCCGCTGCGGACGTCCTTTATGGATGGCCCCTTGGGAAAATCATGTTTTTTACGTACAGTGCGTCCAAAGCTTGGACACTTAGATTAATCACATGCTCGTTCGGGTAGTCCGCGCCCTTGAAAAGCCTTGAAAATTGGCAGGTGTCATTGAAACCTTGATAATCCATTAGGATTGGTGAGTGCTATTGGGAGAGTTGTAAAGCCTTGAACTTTATGAGTTGTAATCGACAATTTTGGAATTTAGATGAGATGGTGCATCTGTACTTGATTGACCTGCGAATTTTTCAAATTGATGAACTGTGTTTTTTAATCTTCATATTGGTCAACATTTTCAGTTTTGCATGGAAAATGTGAAGAACATGCACTGCAAATGCGTCGCTTTAATCGAGGCAATCGCAGACTTATGATATTGGGAGTGGGTATGCACAAGACATGAAAAATGAAGGTGCTACCGCTTAAGGACTGTCACACCGCGTCGGCTTGGAACATAATTATTCTAACATACATTGGCTCTTCAAAGACAACCCTGTCGCATAAATACGGCAACAACATGATTGTTAACTTTCCCGCTTATGTTTAACGGCATCCAATGTCTGGAAAATTCAAAGAATTGTCAACACATCTTTGCAATGATCCCCTATTTGATAAAGAGAAAATAAGAAGTAAAAATGTTCAGCCATTCATGTCCAAGTTGTGCGAGATGATTTGAAAGGTTGTCTATTGTTGTCAAGGCTGTCAAAAAATATAAATCCACTCCGATCCTGAAATCCCATGTCTTTGTTGAGTCTACTGAAAATACATGTACGTTAAAATCTTATATGTGAGTCAATCCAAAGGTCGAAATTCCAGTGCCATCACCCGATCTAGTACATTTACAACGTCGGATTGAGTCAACTTAGAAATCCCGTGTCTTAAACGGGAGTGACTTATAATTGTGCGACGTCTAACGTGCATGTGTATGTTAAGATAAATCCCAATTTTTCGTGACTTCACTGGTCTAATAATTATACAACTTCCAACTCGCACATGTTTATGCAAGTCAATGTCGATCCCAGGCTCCCGAGTTTATAAAAACTTGAATACCGGGATGTAGAAAAGTCGGGATTTCTATCGTTTGAGTGGTTGGAAACCCTGAGAAATCACGAATCATCTATCAGCAATTGACAAGGAAAATGGCGAGACATGCGACATAGCTGGTGACAATCCTATCATTTTCCACTCAAACCTGTCGCAGAAACAGGCTCAGGTTTAGTATGTTTTAGCATAATGAAATGCAAAGTTTAAGCTAAAAAACTGCACAATATCCGCTTTGTGACTGAGAAGTTCAACGCTGCGGATTGACATTTTGTGACTTTGGTTTCATTTTGTGAATTCAATAGTTATCGACAGACAGGTCATGTCATTCGAAGCGCCGACAATGCTCGCAAATTTCTATAAATTTATACAATTTCGGATTATTGAGCGACTTTGAAGTTGATCATTTGGTATCTTGTAGCCGAGATTTTTTTCTAGTAGATGTTTTACTATTTCGTAGCAGATCTTTATTCATGGAAAAAAATTGAACAAAAATTCTTGCAAGCCAATAACGTTATGACTTATAGCAAAACATTCTAGATGTGATAGTCCTACATGATAGGCGCATTAAAATAAAAAGTATCATAGTTTTAATTATGCGCATAATTCATGTCGCTAGAAAGTGCAGAACTTCGTGGTTTTGAGTTTGAAGAAATGCCGAAATTTCAAGACTTCCCGTGCAAACACTGAAGTGCCAGCTGTTCATGTATGGAAGAAAATATTGTAGGACTATCTCATGCACCATAGACAACTGAGAGCTGAGAAGCTGCATTTCACACTTACGTTTAGGTCTGAGATTAAAATATGAGAACCACGGCACATGTGAACATCTAGTTACATAGCAACATCTAGCGATTCTCTATTGTATATATGCATAGGCTATATCTTCTTAGGCGATTGCAGTTGATTTGTGAATTACTGTGAAACTATAGAATCATTTGACGAACCATAGTTGGTAATGTTGACAAAGGGCTCAATCAGTTAACCGGAGACTACAATACAGTCTACCTGTACATTTATTATAGTTAAAAAAACTTGATTAGATTTATCAAGCTGAATGCGAGCTCTATGACTTTGCACGAGAATTTACTATCCTTCCCGAAGTGGAAACTTTCATTCCAAGCACGTTTTATACTAAGTTACATGACTAAATTTGTGAACATGCTGATTGACGCGTGCTACATACCTTTTTATACCTATTTGATGACGAGGAGCAGGCTTAGCTTGACGCTGTTAACGTAAATTGCAGCTGAAAATGGTGATATACAGGGATGATAATTTTCTGCGGATCCCATGAACCAAAACGCTGTGAAAATTTCTAACATATTTGAACCTTTGACCTATTACATAGATGCCCTACACTAAAAAATGTCTAGCGAAATGAAATTTGTTCCCAGCCACCCTTGGAAGGGTGAAAACACAAGTATGAAGATATATTACCTTTCAAATGACAGCCTAAATGGTCGGCTAAAAAAAGCCTAAACGGCCTAAAAAAGCCTAAACGGCCTTAATCATGCAAATATGGCCGTCTAATTTGGAATTGTAGATATGTAAACGACTTTCATATAAAAATGACTGGTGAAATATCGGGTAGCAACCTTACTTACTCAGCAACAATGAATTCTATTATGCATTTTAACAGACGGAAAATAGCTGCGCGTCTTGGTGGATTTGAACCACCGACCTCGGGCATTCTAGGCCAACGCTCTACCAACTGAGCTATCGACGAGCGACAGAACGACATAAGTCCTCAATTGAAGAACCCGCGTAGGAGAATCCGATAGCTTCATCCTCCAAGACAACATAGCATTAACCGTCAAGCCAAACTACTGAAGCAAGTTATCAGTAATTCAAAGCCAGCATTATACTTTGAAACGGGGACTTAGTCCACACAAGTATTCAAAGAAAGCTGCAATAATAATTTTAACAGACGGAAAATAGCTGCGCGTCTTGGTGGATTTGAACCACCGACCTCGGGCATTCTAGGCCAACGCTCTACCAACTGAGCTATCGACGAGCGACAGAACGACATAAGTCCTCAATTGAAGAACCCGCGTAGGAGAATCCGATAGCTTCATCCTCCAAGACAACATAGCATTAACCGTCAAGCCAAACTACTGAAGCAAGTTATCAGTAATTCAAAGCCAGCATTATACTTTGAAACGGGGACTTAGTCCACACAAGTATTCAAAGAAAGCTGCAATAATAATTTTAACAGACGGAAAATAGCTGCGCGTCTTGGTGGATTTGAACCACCGACCTCGGGCATTCTAGGCCAACGCTCTACCAACTGAGCTATCGACGAGCGACAGAACGACATAAGTCCTCAATTGAAGAACCCGCGTAGGAGAATCCGATAGCTTCATCCTCCAAGACAACATAGCATTAACCGTCAAGCCAAACTACTGAAGCAAGTTATCAGTAATTCAAAGCCAGCATTATACTTTGAAACGGGGACTTAGTCCACACAAGTATTCAAAGAAAGCTGCAATAATAATTTTAACAGACGGAAAATAGCTGCGCGTCTTGGTGGATTTGAACCACCGACCTCGGGCATTCTAGGCCAACGCTCTACCAACTGAGCTATCGACGAGCGACAGAACGACATAAGTCCTCAATTGAAGAACCCGCGTAGGAGAATCCGATAGCTTCATCCTCCAAGACAACATAGCATTAACCGTCAAGCCAAACTACTGAAGCAAGTTATCAGTAATTCAAAGCCAGCATTATACTTTGAAACGGGGACTTAGTCCACACAAGTATTCAAAGAAAGCTGCAATAATAATTTTAACAGACGGAAAATAGCTGCGCGTCTTGGTGGATTTGAACCACCGACCTCGGGCATTCTAGGCCAACGCTCTACCAACTGAGCTATCGACGAGCGACAGAACGACATAAGTCCTCAATTGAAGAACCCGCGTAGGAGAATCCGATAGCTTCATCCTCCAAGACAACATAGCATTAACCGTCAAGCCAAACTACTGAAGCAAGTTATCAGTAATTCAAAGCCAGCATTATACTTTGAAACGGGGACTTAGTCCACACAAGTATTCAAAGAAAGCTGCAATAATAATTTTAACAGACGGAAAATAGCTGCGCGTCTTGGTGGATTTGAACCACCGACCTCGGCATTCTAGGCCAACGCTCTACCAACTGAGCTATCGACGAGCGACAGAACGACATAAGTCCTCAATTGAAGAACCCGCGTAGGAGAATCCGATAGCTTCATCCTCCAAGACAACATAGCATTAACCGTCAAGCCAAACTACTGAAGCAAGTTATCAGTAATTCAAAGCCAGCATTATACTTTGAAACGGGGACTTAGTCCACACAAGTATTCAAAGAAAGCTGCAATAATAATTTTAACAGACGGAAAATAGCTGCGCGTCTTGGTGGATTTGAACCACCGACCTCGGGCATTCTAGGCCAACGCTCTACCAACTGAGCTATCGACGAGCGACAGAACGACATAAGTCCTCAATTGAAGAACCCGCGTAGGAGAATCCGATAGCTTCATCCTCCAAGACAACATAGCATTAACCGTCAAGCCAAACTACTGAAGCAAGTTATCAGTAATTCAAAGCCAGCATTATACTTTGAAACGGGGACTTAGTCCACACAAGTATTCAAAGAAAGCTGCAATAATAATTTTAACAGACGGAAAATAGCTGCGCGTCTTGGTGGATTTGAACCACCGACCTCTGGCATTCTAGGCCAACGCTCTACCAACTGAGCTATCGACGAGCGACAGAACGACATAAGTCCTCAATTGAAGAACCCGCGTAGGAGAATCCGATAGCTTCATCCTCCAAGACAACATAGCATTAACCGTCAAGCCAAACTACTGAAGCAAGTTATCAGTAATTCAAAGCCAGCATTATACTTTGAAACGGGGACTTAGTCCACACAAGTATTCAAAGAAAGCTGCAATAATAATTTTAACAGACGGAAAATAGCTGCGCGTCTTGGTGGATTTGAACCACCGACCTCGGGCATTCTAGGCCAACGCTCTACCAACTGAGCTATCGACGAGCGACAGAACGACATAAGTCCTCAATTGAAGAACCCGCGTAGGAGAATCCGATAGCTTCATCCTCCAAGACAACATAGCATTAACCGTCAAGCCAAACTACTGAAGCAAGTTATCAGTAATTCAAAGCCAGCATTATACTTTGAAACGGGGACTTAGTCCACACAAGTATTCAAAGAAAGCTGCAATAATAATTTTAACAGACGGAAAATAGCTGCGCGTCTTGGTGGATTTGAACCACCGACCTCGGGCATTCTAGGCCAACGCTCTACCAACTGAGCTATCGACGAGCGACAGAACGACATAAGTCCTCAATTGAAGAACCCGCGTAGGAGAATCCGATAGCTTCATCCTCCAAGACAACATAGCATTAACCGTCAAGCCAAACTACTGAAGCAAGTTATCAGTAATTCAAAGCCAGCATTATACTTTGAAACGGGGACTTAGTCCACACAAGTATTCAAAGAAAGCTGCAATAATAATTTTAACAGACGGAAAATAGCTGCGCGTCTTGGTGGATTTGAACCACCGACCTCGGGCATTCTAGGCCAACGCTCTACCAACTGAGCTATCGACGAGCGACAGAACGACATAAGTCCTCAATTGAAGAACCCGCGTAGGAGAATCCGATAGCTTCATCCTCCAAGACAACATAGCATTAACCGTCAAGCCAAACTACTGAAGCAAGTTATCAGTAATTCAAAGCCAGCATTATACTTTGAAACGGGGACTTAGTCCACACAAGTATTCAAAGAAAGCTGCAATAATAATTTTAACAGACGGAAAATAGCTGCGCGTCTTGGTGGATTTGAACCACCGACCTCTGGCATTCTAGGCCAACGCTCTACCAACTGAGCTATCGACGAGCGACAGAACGACATAAGTCCTCAATTGAAGAACCCGCGTAGGAGAATCCGATAGCTTCATCCTCCAAGACAACATAGCATTAACCGTCAAGCCAAACTACTGAAGCAAGTTATCAGTAATTCAAAGCCAGCATTATACTTTGAAACGGGGACTTAGTCCACACAAGTATTCAAAGAAAGCTGCAATAATAATTTTAACAGACGGAAAATAGCTGCGCGTCTTGGTGGATTTGAACCACCGACCTCTGGCATTCTAGGCCAACGCTCTACCAACTGAGCTATCGACGAGCGACAGAACGACATAAGTCCTCAATTGAAGAACCCGCGTAGGAGAATCCGATAGCTTCATCCTCCAAGACAACATAGCATTAACCGTCAAGCCAAACTACTGAAGCAAGTTATCAGTAATTCAAAGCCAGCATTATACTTTGAAACGGGGACTTAGTCCACACAAGTATTCAAAGAAAGCTGCAATAATAATTTTAACAGACGGAAAATAGCTGCGCGTCTTGGTGGATTTGAACCACCGACCTCGGGCATTCTAGGCCAACGCTCTACCAACTGAGCTATCGACGAGCGACAGAACGACATAAGTCCTCAATTGAAGAACCCGCGTAGGAGAATCCGATAGCTTCATCCTCCAAGACAACATAGCATTAACCGTCAAGCCAAACTACTGAAGCAAGTTATCAGTAATTCAAAGCCAGCATTATACTTTGAAACGGGGACTTAGTCCACACAAGTATTCAAAGAAAGCTGCAATAATAATTTTAACAGACGGAAAATAGCTGCGCGTCTTGGTGGATTTGAACCACCGACCTCGGGCATTCTAGGCCAACGCTCTACCAACTGAGCTATCGACGAGCGACAGAACGACATAAGTCCTCAATTGAAGAACCCGCGTAGGAGAATCCGATAGCTTCATCCTCCAAGACAACATAGCATTAACCGTCAAGCCAAACTACTGAAGCAAGTTATCAGTAATTCAAAGCCAGCATTATACTTTGAAACGGGGACTTAGTCCACACAAGTATTCAAAGAAAGCTGCAATAATAATTTTAACAGACGGAAAATAGCTGCGCGTCTTGGTGGATTTGAACCACCGACCTCGGGCATTCTAGGCCAACGCTCTACCAACTGAGCTATCGACGAGCGACAGAACGACATAAGTCCTCAATTGAAGAACCCGCGTAGGAGAATCCGATAGCTTCATCCTCCAAGACAACATAGCATTAACCGTCAAGCCAAACTACTGAAGCAAGTTATCAGTAATTCAAAGCCAGCATTATACTTTGAAACGGGGACTTAGTCCACACAAGTATTCAAAGAAAGCTGCAATAATAATTTTAACAGACGGAAAATAGCTGCGCGTCTTGGTGGATTTGAACCACCGACCTCGGGCATTCTAGGCCAACGCTCTACCAACTGAGCTATCGACGAGCGACAGAACGACATAAGTCCTCAATTGAAGAACCCGCGTAGGAGAATCCGATAGCTTCATCCTCCAAGACAACATAGCATTAACCGTCAAGCCAAACTACTGAAGCAAGTTATCAGTAATTCAAAGCCAGCATTATACTTTGAAACGGGGACTTAGTCCACACAAGTATTCAAAGAAAGCTGCAATAATAATTTTAACAGACGGAAAATAGCTGCGCGTCTTGGTGGATTTGAACCACCGACCTCGGGCATTCTAGGCCAACGCTCTACCAACTGAGCTATCGACGAGCGACAGAACGACATAAGTCCTCAATTGAAGAACCCGCGTAGGAGAATCCGATAGCTTCATCCTCCAAGACAACATAGCATTAACCGTCAAGCCAAACTACTGAAGCAAGTTATCAGTAATTCAAAGCCAGCATTATACTTTGAAACGGGGACTTAGTCCACACAAGTATTCAAAGAAAGCTGCAATAATAATTTTAACAGACGGAAAATAGCTGCGCGTCTTGGTGGATTTGAACCACCGACCTCGGGCATTCTAGGCCAACGCTCTACCAACTGAGCTATCGACGAGCGACAGAACGACATAAGTCCTCAATTGAAGAACCCGCGTAGGAGAATCCGATAGCTTCATCCTCCAAGACAACATAGCATTAACCGTCAAGCCAAACTACTGAAGCAAGTTATCAGTAATTCAAAGCCAGCATTATACTTTGAAACGGGGACTTAGTCCACACAAGTATTCAAAGAAAGCTGCAATAATAATTTTAACAGACGGAAAATAGCTGCGCGTCTTGGTGGATTTGAACCACCGACCTCGGGCATTCTAGGCCAACGCTCTACCAACTGAGCTATCGACGAGCGACAGAACGACATAAGTCCTCAATTGAAGAACCCGCGTAGGAGAATCCGATAGCTTCATCCTCCAAGACAACATAGCATTAACCGTCAAGCCAAACTACTGAAGCAAGTTATCAGTAATTCAAAGCCAGCATTATACTTTGAAACGGGGACTTAGTCCACACAAGTATTCAAAGAAAGCTGCAATAATAATTTTAACAGACGGAAAATAGCTGCGCGTCTTGGTGGATTTGAACCACCGACCTCGGGCATTCTAGGCCAACGCTCTACCAACTGAGCTATCGACGAGCGACAGAACGACATAAGTCCTCAATTGAAGAACCCGCGTAGGAGAATCCGATAGCTTCATCCTCCAAGACAACATAGCATTAACCGTCAAGCCAAACTACTGAAGCAAGTTATCAGTAATTCAAAGCCAGCATTATACTTTGAAACGGGGACTTAGTCCACACAAGTATTCAAAGAAAGCTGCAATAATAATTTTAACAGACGGAAAATAGCTGCGCGTCTTGGTGGATTTGAACCACCGACCTCTGGCATTCTAGGCCAACGCTCTACCAACTGAGCTATCGACGAGCGACAGAACGACATAAGTCCTCAATTGAAGAACCCGCGTAGGAGAATCCGATAGCTTCATCCTCCAAGACAACATAGCATTAACCGTCAAGCCAAACTACTGAAGCAAGTTATCAGTAATTCAAAGCCAGCATTATACTTTGAAACGGGGACTTAGTCCACACAAGTATTCAAAGAAAGCTGCAATAATAATTTTAACAGACGGAAAATAGCTGCGCGTCTTGGTGGATTTGAACCACCGACCTCGGGCATTCTAGGCCAACGCTCTACCAACTGAGCTATCGACGAGCGACAGAACGACATAAGTCCTCAATTGAAGAACCCGCGTAGGAGAATCCGATAGCTTCATCCTCCAAGACAACATAGCATTAACCGTCAAGCCAAACTACTGAAGCAAGTTATCAGTAATTCAAAGCCAGCATTATACTTTGAAACGGGGACTTAGTCCACACAAGTATTCAAAGAAAGCTGCAATAATAATTTTAACAGACGGAAAATAGCTGCGCGTCTTGGTGGATTTGAACCACCGACCTCGGGCATTCTAGGCCAACGCTCTACCAACTGAGCTATCGACGAGCGACAGAACGACATAAGTCCTCAATTGAAGAACCCGCGTAGGAGAATCCGATAGCTTCATCCTCCAAGACAACATAGCATTAACCGTCAAGCCAAACTACTGAAGCAAGTTATCAGTAATTCAAAGCCAGCATTATACTTTGAAACGGGGACTTAGTCCACACAAGTATTCAAAGAAAGCTGCAATAATAATTTTAACAGACGGAAAATAGCTGCGCGTCTTGGTGGATTTGAACCACCGACCTCGGGCATTCTAGGCCAACGCTCTACCAACTGAGCTATCGACGAGCGACAGAACGACATAAGTCCTCAATTGAAGAACCCGCGTAGGAGAATCCGATAGCTTCATCCTCCAAGACAACATAGCATTAACCGTCAAGCCAAACTACTGAAGCAAGTTATCAGTAATTCAAAGCCAGCATTATACTTTGAAACGGGGACTTAGTCCACACAAGTATTCAAAGAAAGCTGCAATAATAATTTTAACAGACGGAAAATAGCTGCGCGTCTTGGTGGATTTGAACCACCGACCTCGGGCATTCTAGGCCAACGCTCTACCAACTGAGCTATCGACGAGCGACAGAACGACATAAGTCCTCAATTGAAGAACCCGCGTAGGAGAATCCGATAGCTTCATCCTCCAAGACAACATAGCATTAACCGTCAAGCCAAACTACTGAAGCAAGTTATCAGTAATTCAAAGCCAGCATTATACTTTGAAACGGGGACTTAGTCCACACAAGTATTCAAAGAAAGCTGCAATAATAATTTTAACAGACGGAAAATAGCTGCGCGTCTTGGTGGATTTGAACCACCGACCTCGGGTATTCTAGGCCAACGCTCTACCAACTGAGCTATCGACGAGCGACAGAACGACATAAGTCCTCAATTGAAGAACCCGCGTAGGAGAATCCGATAGCTTCATCCTCCAAGACAACATAGCATTAACCGTCAAGCCAAACTACTGAAGCAAGTTATCAGTAATTCAAAGCCAGCATTATACTTTGAAACGGGGACTTAGTCCACACAAGTATTCAAAGAAAGCTGCAATAATAATTTTAACAGACGGAAAATAGCTGCGCGTCTTGGTGGATTTGAACCACCGACCTCGGGCATTCTAGGCCAACGCTCTACCAACTGAGCTATCGACGAGCGACAGAACGACATAAGTCCTCAATTGAAGAACCCGCGTAGGAGAATCCGATAGCTTCATCCTCCAAGACAACATAGCATTAACCGTCAAGCCAAACTACTGAAGCAAGTTATCAGTAATTCAAAGCCAGCATTATACTTTGAAACGGGGACTTAGTCCACACAAGTATTCAAAGAAAGCTGCAATAATAATTTTAACAGACGGAAAATAGCTGCGCGTCTTGGTGGATTTGAACCACCGACCTCGGGCATTCTAGGCCAACGCTCTACCAACTGAGCTATCGACGAGCGACAGAACGACATAAGTCCTCAATTGAAGAACCCGCGTAGGAGAATCCGATAGCTTCATCCTCCAAGACAACATAGCATTAACCGTCAAGCCAAACTACTGAAGCAAGTTATCAGTAATTCAAAGCCAGCATTATACTTTGAAACGGGGACTTAGTCCACACAAGTATTCAAAGAAAGCTGCAATAATAATTTTAACAGACGGAAAATAGCTGCGCGTCTTGGTGGATTTGAACCACCGACCTCGGGCATTCTAGGCCAACGCTCTACCAACTGAGCTATCGACGAGCGACAGAACGACATAAGTCCTCAATTGAAGAACCCGCGTAGGAGAATCCGATAGCTTCATCCTCCAAGACAACATAGCATTAACCGTCAAGCCAAACTACTGAAGCAAGTTATCAGTAATTCAAAGCCAGCATTATACTTTGAAACGGGGACTTAGTCCACACAAGTATTCAAAGAAAGCTGCAATAATAATTTTAACAGACGGAAAATAGCTGCGCGTCTTGGTGGATTTGAACCACCGACCTCGGGCATTCTAGGCCAACGCTCTACCAACTGAGCTATCGACGAGCGACAGAACGACATAAGTCCTCAATTGAAGAACCCGCGTAGGAGAATCCGATAGCTTCATCCTCCAAGACAACATAGCATTAACCGTCAAGCCAAACTACTGAAGCAAGTTATCAGTAATTCAAAGCCAGCATTATACTTTGAAACGGGGACTTAGTCCACACAAGTATTCAAAGAAAGCTGCAATAATAATTTTAACAGACGGAAAATAGCTGCGCGTCTTGGTGGATTTGAACCACCGACCTCGGGCATTCTAGGCCAACGCTCTACCAACTGAGCTATCGACGAGCGACAGAACGACATCAGTCCTCAATTGAAGAACCCGCGTAGGAGAATCCGATAGCTTCATCCTCCAAGACAACATAGCATTAACCGTCAAGCCAAACTACTGAAGCAAGTTATCAGTAATTCAAAGCCAGCATTATACTTTGAAACGGGGACTTAGTCCACACAAGTATTCAAAGAAAGCTGCAATAATAATTTTAACAGACGGAAAATAGCTGCGCGTCTTGGTGGATTTGAACCACCGACCTCGGGTATTCTAGGCCAACGCTCTACCAACTGAGCTATCGACGAGCGACAGAACGACATAAGTCCTCAATTGAAGAACCCGCGTAGGAGAATCCGATAGCTTCATCCTCCAAGACAACATAGCATTAACCGTCAAGCCAAACTACTGAAGCAAGTTATCAGTAATTCAAAGCCAGCATTATACTTTGAAACGGGGACTTAGTCCACACAAGTATTCAAAGAAAGCTGCAATAATAATTTTAACAGACGGAAAATAGCTGCGCGTCTTGGTGGATTTGAACCACCGACCTCGGGCATTCTAGGCCAACGCTCTACCAACTGAGCTATCGACGAGCGACAGAACGACATAAGTCCTCAATTGAAGAACCCGCGTAGGAGAATCCGATAGCTTCATCCTCCAAGACAACATAGCATTAACCGTCAAGCCAAACTACTGAAGCAAGTTATCAGTAATTCAAAGCCAGCATTATACTTTGAAACGGGGACTTAGTCCACACAAGTATTCAAAGAAAGCTGCAATAATAATTTTAACAGACGGAAAATAGCTGCGCGTCTTGGTGGATTTGAACCACCGACCTCGGGCATTCTAGGCCAACGCTCTACCAACTGAGCTATCGACGAGCCTTGCATTCTATGCACACAGCCTTGCATTCTATGACCGTCAGCAGACGTCGAGGATACGTGAGTAGGTTGAAAACTTGAAATGCACTGCATTGATATTTTATGAACACATATGTGGGATTTCTAGACATCCATTTATGTTCAAATCGCTGTTGTAACTCAATTATGAATTTAATGACGAAATTCCTCTTAGTAACAACAGCAACTGCCTCCAAAATCCGTGTTCGTAGCACCAGCATGGAGACTCATACCCATAGAAATATCTCTTCGGCTAAAACCCAGAGGCATTGAATTGTGTATTCGATTCTCCGAGGTCTCCCGGACGAAGTTTCTGTGGCTGTATAAACAAACCAGGAAGGTGATAATGTGCTATTATGCGGACATCACACCAGAGCACGTCAGTACTACGCTCTGAAAGTTCTCACCGCGTCCTAGAAAATTCGAAAGAGTGGTGTAAATTTGGTATATTTTCCATGCCCACGTCACTGCAACGTTTACACTGCGCCACTACTACGCGCGCACAAGGTCAAGGCAGACCTCACTGCGTTCGAACTCAGTTTCCTCTACGCCCAAGTTCACGCGCGTGCTACGTTGTGTCGGCTCTCACCACGTCAGTGCTGCGCATCTGCTACGTCAAAGCGGTTCGCACGACGCAAGTGCCACGCTTGCAGTACGTCACTACAAAGAATAAAAGCCTTTCTCTTCGATGAATCACTCAGTTGGTTGAGATCCTTATTTCAACAACAACATGGCTCCGAAAAACAGGAAAGGTCGGAAGACCAGATTAATCACCCGACCTGAAGTGACTGTGAATCTGAAGATACATGCACACTCGAAGAAAATGAAGAGATGAGCCAACCGAAGAAGATGAAACTAGTCACTGACCTCGACCATGAACAAGAGAAAAAGGCTAGAAAATCATCCTTTATTTTATAACAAGAAGCTAGCCACTTACAAAGATACCGACAGAAAAGAACGATTGTGGTCCGAAAAGGCGGAGGATTTGGGCAAGCCGAAGGAAATGTTGAGAACCTGGTGCAGCAGCCTCAGGAGTCGGTATGGCAGATTGAAAAAGAAAGCAGACGGCAAATGCAGTGATGCTCTTTAAGAGTTTACCGAGAGTTTACCGCGCCACTCTAAAATCGAACTGATGAGTCGGGTATTGGTCACCAATTGCTAGTTATCGTAACGTTACAGCGATCCTTAGTCCAGGGTTCAAAGCTTTTCGGTAATTTGTATCCTGTTGTGTACATCTTGTACCAACTCTATTGACCAGCTGATCAAACATACGCGGTGGCATACGAAGAAAGTTCACAAATGCATTGATATTATGTAGTCGTAGTTGCTGCATGAGAGTGTGATAATGCCCATATTGCAATCTGCTGTCCAAATTCAGCCAGTTGCGCACCCAGCATACTCTTGGTCTTCTTCTGTGAGCCATCTTGATTTTCTTGATGAGCAGTAGCTTAAAAATTTCGTCATCCAATAGACATTGCAATACGATGACATGTTGAATAATGTCGAGGTCAGACATGTTTTTGACAAGGAAGCTGATACAAGGATGATTCCGTTTCAGTATTTATACTATTTGAGATGACTACGTTCGCCTCACGCTCATGATACGTCTAGGAAAACCTCACTGCTTCAGAACCACGTCAAGCCAGTTCGTACTACGTAAGTAATACGTCAAGCCGGTCAGTACTACGCACGCAATAGGTTCAAACTAGGACCACGTCTTCGCTACGCACATTTTGATCGTGTTCAAAATTCCTCCACGTCAACCACGTCAATCAGGTTCTTACCACGTTCCTACTGCGTTGTCCCCGTTTCCACTACGTCAAGCCACACTCACCACGTCCTCTTAGAACGTGATGAGCGTAGTAAGGATGTGCTCTGGTGTGGTGGCCCCTTTAGAACTGTGCCTTTTCCTAACACGATCGTGGAAAGTGTGCTTCGGTAGTTTGGTGATATTCGTGCTGCGCTACCATTTCGAAGACTGCGTTCGATTCCCATCAGGCAGGCCATTTTTCATGGTGGTGCTAGGAACAGGGTGCATCGAAACATCTTTCTGACCTCATGAAAAGTCAGAGACATTGAATTGTGCATTCCTCATAGCGTCAAGGAGTTTCAAAAATTTTAAATTGCAATGCCTTTCCTCAGAAAATTTGTTGGACTTGAGCGTAGGTTAGCATAGAAAGGGTTCTGAGATTTAAGCGGCATTGACCAGTGCTGTGTACAATTAATCGATTAGTCACGCGATTATAGATGGCGCGATTAATCGCGTGTTTAGAATGTGACGCAAAGATGGCACTTTAATAGTTAACATGAGTTGTATGAAAATATTAAGGCTCAAGAATTATTTATTTATAGGAAATTACATCTATGACATAGAAATGACTGTTAATCAAGGTAGTAATTGAGGTAACGATTTACATTTTCTATCATGCAACGACTCTAGTAGTTAGTTCAGGCCACCCTTGATCATCAGTAAATTGGCATAATAGTTTCGGCAAAATAATATAGCGACAAGTCGCTCGGTTATGAAATTTAATCGATTATTGAGGAATCGTAATCCCGCACAGCATTGGTTCTGACACTTCGATCAGATAAGACCAAGCAATTATTCTGAATCAGAGGTCCGTGTGGTGTTGAGGCTTTTCATGATTGCCATGATAGTGTTTGCACTTCTGTTAGATTCGTGTTATACTTCTGTGCTCGTGCTACAAGGATTTATCGTAACATTTTAAATCGAGATAACTTTGCCTGTTCTAGCTAAAGACAATATATATTCCACGACGAAGAAGGATAAATAAGCAGCATTTTTTCAATGTACTTGCACGGCTAGATCTACTAAAGACCAATACATGTACAATGTACACGCATGCATGCAGTTGACCAATACATGACCAATACAGAGCATCAGCCGCCTTCTGTGCGGACCCTCAGTCTGGTGGTGGACCGAGCGCGCTGCTTTTTTGAGCTGCAAATTTGAGCAGAGTAATATACACCATTGCTGCCAACCCAGCCACTTCCGTTAAATACACGTATAACGTGTATTTTCAGCAACAATTTTGATTGGATTAAGCCTCTGTCTGGTGATTGGACGAGCGTGCTGTTCAGTAGCACAAATTTAGCAGAGCAGTGCACGCCTTGTGCACGTCATCGTTACCACCCCAGTCACTTGCGCTACAATCGAAGAATGATTTTCAACTGCGGGGTTTGTCACCGACAATAAACGATGTACTCTAAGTCCAGAGTATCCTGATAAACGGCCTTGTTTATTTGATCGGCCACAGGTCAACAGTCATTTGACAATAATCAATGAACTCCTAATTTTATTCAAAGTGCCTTGTGCTTCGATTAATCCCTTAGTGTCCTCCTGTCAACATTTTTTACTTGCGAGATAAATTTCGTATTTTGTGTTAAGGTAGTGCAGTCGTGTTTCGGCTGAAAAACTTCGTGTTGTGTTGAAGGGCAATTTCCGACGGATGCAGATTTCTAGTCTTATTCACCGATGAGGAGAAATAACCCCATGGCTTATTGATTGTTTTTTGTTAATATGCCCTTTTGCATTCTATTTTTGAATTAGTGAATTCAATTTCTTTTGTCATTTCCCTATCCATATACCTATGCCTAAGTTATGGCAACTTTCATAGATTTTAGTGCATTTATTTTCGTCATAACTATTTCCTATTTCTGATCAATATAAGATGACTGTGTTGTGCAAAGACGTTTAATTGGAGAATGAGAACATTCATTCCTAAAAGTCAATGGAAAATGGTTTCCCCAGTCTTTTCCCATCTCATGGTCACTTAGCTGTCTTTGAATTTGCACGATCCCTCTCGGCATAGCGTCATAGTGTAGATCAGCTTCAGACTGCGAAAATGCCCTGTCAGTTGGAGTGGTAAATTCTTCTTCAAAGAGAAATTTGCTGATCTCAGATAAAAAGTCAAAAATTAGTGGTAATCACTCCGCTATCAATTATGCTAAATGAACAATTCCATGTATTGGTGATAGGCCTACTGCTTAAGAAATGGTTAAGCTTCTACAGCGCTGTCCTTCTACTACCCTGACAGTTAAATGTCCACGTGTTCGCCAAGTCATCTTGGAACACTGATGTGTGCAAGTCACTGTGTAAAAGCCATTGTATAGAAGTCTTGCTTTCTTGTTTGATGTTCGGCTCTTTCAATTGGATAGGTGCCGATCTTAACTGCTTCTTGATAGCAAGTTTTCCCTCCAAACTCCGACTTATGGTTTGGACGCACATAGATGAACTTGGTGAAAACTCCTGCTACACTTTCTCTTTGATCTCCAACAAGGTGATGGTAAACTTCGCTTCCACTCATCTCACCAATGTGGCTGTCATCGATTCATACACCTTTGTATTAGTGCTTATCAGTTGGTCGCTTTCTGTCTTTCAAAAATTGGCTATCAAGCTTCTTGCATTTGCCATATGAATGCCTAACTGATTTGCTTGCTGCAAGTAGTCTCATTCGGATTGTCAAGCTGTTTTCAGACGATCTAGAGCAGTTTGCTCAATACTCATGCTTTTTCTAAGTCTGGCGTCATAACATGCATCGCCACACTGTGTGTAATATTCCTTAATTTGAATCTCAGAATAACGTTATCGAATGTTCTATGAATAACAGATTGAGAAGGAGTATCTAGAAATAAGACATGATAAATGAGGATATCTTGCTCAGCAGAAATTGAATTCACTTATCTAGAAATAGAATGCAAAAAGGTATATTTGCAATCGCTTGAAGTGAAAATTTCTGTAAAATCTTTGTTATCTATCTGCGACTTGCATCTATGCTGCTCTCTCGCCAAAATAATTCATTAGCTCAATTTTTCAGAATCTGACTGTACCTCGATTCGAAGAACTTCCACTACCAATCAATGAAAGTGATGTGAAATCAAAGTCTGCAGCGAAAGCCAGGTAATTTCCATTTTGAATATTTAATGGTATTGATATTAGGTCGGTTACATCAAACGTTTTCCATCTGCATCTGCTTCTGCTCTGTAATTTAAAAGATAATCCTGGTTTCATGACAGCATGTTATGATTATTTGATAAAAGAGATAAATGGCTAACTGATATCGTTAAGTTTAACGAGCAAAACGATAATCGCAAAGCAGCAAAACCTCCTCTTTATAACACTAAAGTTTGTAATATTGGATTTTCTTCTTGTCCGATTCCTTGAGCAACCATCCATCAGATCTTAGGATGTTGTTAATGGAAGCATAAGTTCATTACTAGTAATTATCTTCAATGTTTTGCTTAGTCTATCCAGGAAAGAGCCAAATTCTAGTGATGGATTGATTTTTATTTTCTAACGGTCGATTAATGCCAGCTATTATCTATAGCTATCTTCAGGAAATGAATTTATGACATTATAGAATAAGATTTAAAAATTCACATCTGCATACAAAATCATAAATAGTACAAAACTATGTACAAAATTTTTATTAGGAACAGTATAGAAGAGTGGGATGATTACATAGTAACATCAGCATTTTGTTAAATGACCTGACATAGAAGAAGGAAAAATGTGATGTGAATTAAGAAATCTGATTACCATAGAAGGTATATGAAAATATGTAAAAAGCATCTGAGTCAACGAAAGAGGAAATCTCTATAACTATCTAACTCGTGTTTGGCTTTTAATTAATTTTTTAAACTTATTCTATAATGTCATATATTCATTTCCTGAAGATAACTATAGATAATAGCTAAAATTGATCGACCGTTAGAAAATAAAAATCAATCCATCACTAGAATTCGGCTCTTTCCAAAGAAAAGAAAATTGTGACCAATAGCCGAGGAATCTTTCCAATTTTAGTCTATCCAGATGTTGGTTAGCGCACTCCTGACACATTTGTAAATTCCAAATCTTCATTTTATTTTCAAGTTAGCTGTCACGATCATACCCGTAGATATATGTATTGGTTGATTCTGTTCTCTAGTTTGTTGAAATGAATTCTCAAATGTGATATTTTGCTTAGTCAAGTCAAGTCAAACATTTTCGGGGCACTACAATTACAGCTACAGTGTAAATTAATCGTATTTTTAATTGATTCGTTTCTTTGTATGTTTGTCATTGTATTAATTTAGATTCAGGATTTATTTGTCCTTACTGCATCTGATATTATGCTTGTGATAATCCATTGAATTGTGACCGCATTCTTTCAGTGTGCAAATGTCTTCAAATAGTTCTGAGCCGGTGAAGACCTCCGTAATGCCACGACAGCGACCGCGAGTGTGTGCCGCTACAAATCTCAACAATCTTCCTCAATCTGCGCCTCACATTCGTGGTCACTCTACAGAAGCATGTCGAGTAGAGGAGGTATATTCCGTGCCTCCTCCACCTCAAACAACAGACAATGGACGGTCGCCGCGAACTGATGCTGTCAAGAGTGATGGAAGTGAAAAGAACGAGTCTTCTACCACATCCACTTCGGAAAGCAATCTCAATAGTTCAGTGAACCAATCTTCAGATCTTCTTATCAATTTCGCAGCTGATAATGTGGAGAAGTTATTCGATGATACCTTTTCTGGTCTCATCGAGCGACATTGTAGCGACCCTACAGATACAAAAACAAGTGAAAAAGAAACTCCAAAACCTCCAAATTCCACTTCACTTCGTGATCTGGATCTCCTTAGCTTTGATTCACCACCGTCCAAGCCACAAATTACACAACCAACGGCCTTCCAATCTAATTATCTTCCTATGGCTCAGGGAAAGGTTCAACCAGCTCCTACGACAATGAACGTTCGCGCTGGGCATCGCCGTTTGCTGAGTGACACCAGCACTATCCCTGGCATGAATTACGTGCGTCCTCCTATCAGAATGTCACAAATGCCTCAATGGGGGCCACCTAGGTTTGGTGCTCTACCGAATCAGATGCCACTCACTGCCTCGGTCTCCATGGACTACATCAAATTCGCTGGTGTGATGCAGCAGCAACAACAGCAGCCTTCTCCGATGAATTACCAACATCCTCCCTACGTTAGAATGCCACAACATCAATGGGTACAGGGACAATCAAATTGCATGAATCCGTCAACATCCATTCAGCGCAGCAACAAGCCGCAATCAGTCGTTGATTATCAAAATCCTCATCACCAATGGAAGCATCCTCTCCGGGCGAATCGACAATTGTGAGTGAATAACATCAATTTTTCTATCGAATTATTTCATTTTTAATTACTGTTCTTGAATGTAGTGAGAATATTTTAAACCATCCATTTAATTCATCATTGCAGGATTTTGATGGTGCGTTTGTTATTGACTTAGGCCCGTATGTACAGCCTAGTTGCGATTTGTGCTAGTTTTTTAAGAGAGTTTCGAATCACAGATAGAATCGTGAATGATTGAAGCTAGCCGTGATCAGGATTTCCATGCACAGGTCAGTCAGGACAAGATGGAATTCCGTTTATCAAGTCTAGTCGCGACCAGGCTGTGCATACAGGCAAAACCCTGCTATATTTATCATCAGAAAAGTATATGAGAAATTTTAACACGGTTGAATGAACTGAACGGATGTTGTATTAAATGGAAACTTATAGGGCGGTTGCTCACTTGTTAATTTTTAACGCTGAGATACACAAACCTACACAAATTAAGCAATCAAAACTAACCCACCCATTGAATGATATGTCAACATGTACGAGTACACAAACTATATTAGCACTTTAGAGATACGAATTTAATCTACTACATCTTCTTCCCCTCAGGCTTTGCTCTGATATATGTAGTAATAGAAGTGGCTCGATGGACCCTTCACTATTCAGCACTTACCAATATAACGCAATGCAGCGAGAGACTGAACTACCCACCCACACTCTTTTGCTTCGTATGATATGTAAAGTATTCCACTTAAATTTCAGCCTCTATTTCTCCAGCATTCACAGTGCTATGTATTGTATAAACATGTGCCGGTATTTTGACAAACTCTCGAAATTCCATTACATAGGAACTCTATAGATTGTGCTCCTTTTCGTCTTGAAATAAATTGCATGTCGGGTTTTAAGAAATTTAGAAAATGCTCTTAACTTTGTGATGAGCATTTTGCTTGACATCGCAACTGTTGGAATGATCACAGTATGGTGCATCGGCATGATGTACGACGCAGTTCGATCATTGCAGATTGCAGAGAGCCAATTTCCTTGAGCATAGAATAGTAAGGTGTCCGCAGATCTGAACAATTTTCAGTACTAATTTCCTCGGCAGTCTCAGTGCGGTTCAGGAAGGCCCAACATGGCTTGAGTATGACTACATTAAGATAATCAAGCGCAACTTGTCGGCCGATTTTTGATGCATCTCTGATATTTTCGATATCTCCGAAAAAATACAGTACATGCATGTGACAGAATTTATTGTTGGTGATGTTATTTCACAAGCCCATTCGAACAGGTGAGGTTCAGAAGAGCTATTTATGGAAATATCTATTGATCGATTGATTGATTCAATGATTAGCTCTTGCAGCGCATAATGTGCCTGTACTCATGTGTACAGTATTAGATGGCATTTCCTAGATTTTGAAGGTAAAGTATGAAAGGAAAATGCATCCATTGCATAACAAATGTGAATCTATTCTAAATTTTAGGATGCCAATATTTGAAAATTCGAACCCATTCCTTAATTCCACTGAACACTGGTATGTAATACAGTTGAATGTAATTCAAATGAAGCACGATACGACACTGTGTCGATGATCAAATACATGCTAATGTTCGAATATTCACGGAAACTAGCTATTGAATGAAAATGAGTTAATCAGATATTTGCTTCTGTACAAGGATTGTGTCATTTTGTAGATTTTGCTGACTTAATTGTTCATCAAAACTTGCTGCAATTCACATGTAACTCAATCAAATCATTCTACATCTTTGTGCATGATTTTGAACTTACATTTTCCATGTGATTTTTGGCTTACAAATTTTATTGCTTGGAACATTTCGGATTTCTATTATCGAGAAATGTACACGTGCGTGTATGTGGCATATACTCTGAACGGGAGATCGCGACATGAATCTGTTCGGTGATATTTCCTCATTTTCTAAAAATTGATGTTCTTTGATATTGCTCTTCAATCGACTTCAGCCATTTATGCCAAAATTTTAAAGTTCGTCGTATTCATTTGCCAAATAGATTTTATGATTCTTTCGAACTGGTTGCTTGACTTCTAGTCCAGTTCCTTATCCATTTTCGTTCACAATTTTTGGAGATAGGGAAACTAAACATTTTTGGAGTCTTTAGAACCTACTGAATCTGAAAAAACCATGTTTGCATTTGATGTAAGCACCTTATATGACCGCTATTTCAATTTAGGATTTTCCGAGTAGTGCCTGTTTTTTTCTAAAATCCCATTGTCAGTTTTTCAGCATCTTAGCCGCATGATTTTGGTGTTTAACAAAAACACAAATCATAGCCTAGGCATGGCAAGCATGAACATTGATTGAACTCAAAATGATTTTGCTTGACGCACATTGTCACAGTCTTATTATCCAGCGTTTACAACAGAGCTTGTATTTTCTTGTTTCCTATTGCTCAATTCAGTTTAGGATTTAAAGCCTCTGCTGCAGTAGCGCGCTGGTTAAGATAAAAATAAAGTGAGATAAAATACATTTGCCTTAGAAATGATGACTCATTATACCACATCTTGCATGATATTTCAGTAAATTTTGTAAAAGTTCTAAGAAAGCGCACAGTAAAGCTACGAAAATATTATTCAGCTCTATTGTCACATTACTATGGGAAGTTCCATAAATAAAATTGCTATTTTCATCCCATGGGAAAACCCGCTTCCACGCTAACCCTAAAATTCAGCCATGGTCGTCATGCTCAACTGAATCTAAAGGTAGTTAAGAACTGCCACTTAAGGCTGATGACGGGCGGTTCCGTAACTGATGTCGGTAGACCACAGGCAGTAGGTGTTGTTCGAGACATGTTCACCGTAAGTCCAGGAAAGTCAATTCGACAGCCCGCGCGCGAATCCGGCCTTTCTGGATACGTAGTGAGAACAGCGCTGAAGAAGGAGCTGAGGTGGCGAGCATGGAGCTCTCATTGTTGTCAGTTATTATCGGCAGCGTACCATGACACTCGTTCTGAATATGGAACACGAATGCTTAATTGGCATGAGGGAAATCCAAACTTCTTTCATAGCACTTCGTGGAGCGACGAATCAGTATTTTATGCTGGTGGCTTCGTCAATCGCCACAACTGCCACTACTGGGCACAAAACGATCCAAGGATTCGTGCAGAGAAATTGCAATCAAGAGCAAGCGTTACTGTCTTTGTGGTGTGACGTCACATACCATCGTTGGGGCTTTCCTCCAACGTGATGCGATGAATTCACAGCGGTACCTTGATTGACGAAATAATCCCTGCTTAGCCATATGATTCAATGTGGGAGGGCAGGGCAACCGTTAGATATTCGGTAAAGTGAAAAGGCACTCTAGTTATAGACCGATGCATTTCGTCGCCGGTGTCCTACCGGCATGTTCACGGAATGAAATTGACCTTAATGGTACCTTGACATGCTACAAGGAGAAAGTGTAGCCGGTCATCAGCACATATGAATCAACGACCTGATTTTCCTGAAAGACGGTCCTCCTCCTCATTGCACCTATGTAGCGAGTTCGCAGTTCGGTGCTGGTTAGGTCTCAGAGGCCCTCTTCAATAGCCTGATTCAAGTCCTGATTTGACACCATGCGACTTTGGGGATAGGTAGAGGAAAAAGTTTAAAACCAAGGACACTTCCTGAGATTAAGAACAAATTCAGAAGGTTTTTTCTTCTGTGCCTCAGTGGAAATCATGCTTGATCGTCTTCGCACTTTAGTAGAGCAATCGGGTGCTCATATTGAGTTTTAATGCCATCTCTTCCATTGAATGTTTAAAATTGGAAATTCACGTTTTACTCAATCTATCGGAACGCTAAAAATATATTTGAACATCTACTTGTAAGAAAAATCTTGTTTTTTTTGAAAATTTCATTATACCAAAGGCAATTTAAAAACTTTATCTTTAGAAAATTATGCTACTATATTAATTGAGTTATTGAATATCTAATGAAAGCTGCTAACTTTTCAATCATTGAAATATGAAAGTATTAAGGATTTAAATATGAAACTTTCAAGAGAAGAATGGCAAGGCGTGATGCACATGAAGCTTGAATATTATGCGAATATGAACATTACTTTATACGAATTAGGGACATTTCAAATAGCTACCAACTTTCCACCCACTCTGTAGATAACTGCCCTTTCTCACTTTCTTTGAACTCAAGCTGAAAATGCTTCATTACGCCCAACTGCCGACTGTGGCGCCCTAGAAATTTCAGTGTCACACTGAATAAAAGACGTGATTTATTAATAATATTTCGATTAATTCTTTATCAAACAGATGGAAAAACATTCCATCTGGTTGGATAAAGAATCAAATGGAAATATTATCAACAACAGCATTTCTTTATTAGCCTTGTCATTTATAATTTTCTTCAAGTATGAAACTGTATGTTAAGTTTTTTTATTAATTAATGTATGTAAAGACCTTGTCAAGCGAACTTCATCAAACTCGGTAAAAAGATGAAACAATGAACGATGTATTTCAAATCGCATCACGATGCATATTTCAGTTCTAAACCGCCATTGATGATCATAGAATAACTGCTGAGTAGGCTACTGGATCGCAGGCTACAATGATTAGCTTCGTTGATATTACGCGACGCGATTATGAAACAACTTTGATGAAAAGTTAATCAACATTTGTCTTCTATTACGTTCAGAAATCATTGTCTTTGAAAATGTAATTTTTTTTAATTGACTAAATTTTTCTAGGCACACAGATCTTTATATATCTCACTCATCGCGTACTCATTCACTGTTTCGTTCATTTCAGGTCATCAAGCTCCGCTGATTTGATGAATCTGGACTCTTTAAAGCTGGATCATGTTGACTCAGCTAATCTCAAGTTGAATAACACAGAATTAAGTAAGAAAAATCATTAGTTTGCTTTCGTATTTCTTTCGACAGCTTTTCTAAAAAACGTTCATGAATTTGATAATTATCATGACTTTGTTAATTGTAAATAAATAACTCGTTCGTTGCACTCATTGATTTACGGCTCGTACTTGTCGGTTATTAAAATGGAATCATTGTGAATGAAACAAATGATCAGAAAATGTTTCGCCTATTCTAGAACGAATGCCAATGATCGGTCGGTGTTCACCAAATTGGAGATCGTGTTCGTGAGAATGACGTTGAGAAGTTGGATTATTCTTTCTTCATCCATATATTTCTTTTGAAAGGTTGTGTTATGGCGTCTTGTAGAGGAGTAGAGATATACATTGTTTTGATGTCAAAACTGTATGGTAATCAATTGAATGATAAGTGAGAAAAGTTTTTTACATGCATTTCATTATTCTGATGGAGAAGTTTTTCATAGTGAGTAGGAACAAAGGCAGTATCCACTGAGTGTTATACGTGCTCTAGGTGTTCTATTTGTAAACTTGTGTTCTAGAGCAAACTACTTTGTGCTCTGTATCTCATGGTTTTAACAGTATACTTTTAAGTCCTCTAACACAAAAGTGTGAGACAAGATTTTTCAAATTCAGATACTTCATATGGGGTATAATGCAATTGATTTTCTTATTTATTCACCGACCGTACACAGGAACTGCAGGAAGGCAATTTTGTGAATTTATAATAATAATAAATGAAGGATGGACAAATACCAGTATGACTTTTATTGAACATAACGCTTGATCTTTGTCCTATAGATAGGGTGTCTGTTCAGCGCTCTATTTACACATTTGGGAACTTGTATTCTAATGAGAACTATATGCTCTACTTCTTTAATTGTTTGGAAGCAAGCACAATTTAAGTCCTGTGCAATGCACGGTGACTTTAGTGTTGCGACAAGCTCCTCTAATATCAAGGTTATCCTCTCTAATATTAAGGTTATCCTACTGTGCGACTTCCTTGCAAAAATCTGATGAAATTCAAGAATATAATAAGGTACCTATAAGTCGAATTTCAAATTTTTCAACTATCAAACATTTATGGATGTACTCTGATTAAACTCTTTAATCTGATAGAGCTCTGATACTCTGTTTTTTCCTCTTGCAAAAATTATTATTCCCTTGAATCCTATTGAGTGACGCTTAACAAGTTTACACGTATTTAATGCACACATTAATGGTGAATGTGAATTTTCAAATTCTTCGTTTAATTTGAACACAATATCATCAGTCAGTTGTATTCACTGCATTCTATATAACTATGTTCGAATTGTCTCACTTAAGTGCAGTTAAGTTCAGTTCGAATTTTTCAATCAGAAACATTGATTCATTAAATTTGAAATTCATATACACTGATTTTGACAGTTTTCTTTGAAAAGAAAAATTAATGCCTGCACTATAAAAAAATGAACTAATACAATTGATGCTTTCAATGGAAAACAATGCTCAGTGGCTACAGCGCTCTCCTTCAATTGATTTGGTATTCTACGGAACATAATTGGTTTCTTCAGTTTCCTTTTTTCTTCCTTTCCTCTTGTATTCAAGTGCTGAAAATCCACGTATTTATCGTGGTGAATAAGATGCATCGGAAAATTTCAGAATTCAAACCAATCGATGCAAGTCGTTCGACGCGAGTCGTGTCAAAATATTTGACCGCTGTCACAGGCCTCGGAATGGTCCAAAACTAGCTCAAATTATAATTGTTGAGCAAACTGAAAGACTGCATACCAGCTTCTCTGCGATTATTTATCCTGGTTTTGTCGTGCGACTGATAAACATAGTGTTGTTCGATGAAACTGAATCACCTCTAAATTTTCCGAAAAAATGATCAAAAACAACTGTTGTTCGATTCAATTCTGTTGATTAGCATTTGACCATTAACAAAAACATAAAAGAAGGGAAAGACTGACAAAATACATGTCAAACAAGTATCTCAGATGATCAATAGTGAATTGGACCACCTCTTACTCTCATGCATTCCCTGATTCTGGAAGGCATTGAGTCGATCAAGTTGGGACACATTTTCTTCAGATCGTCATCTCTTGCCCATTCTCGTAGCAATGCGTTGATCAGTTCTTGTTTTGTTGTCAAAGTTTCTTTTCTAATTTTGCGCTTGAGGGTGGCCCAGATGTTCTCAATCGGTGATAGATCTGGAGAGTTCCCAGGCCATTTGAGAACTCTGACGCCGGATTCATTCAAGAGTTGCATCGTTTTTCGTGATGTGTGGCATGGCGCTAAATCTTGCTGAAACCAATTTTCAGACGACGAATACCTCTCATTTATCTGTGGAAGAAATCTTCCAGAGATGACGCGTGCATACTGATCAGAGTTCATTGAACCTTCAACCAAGTGAATACGACCAGTTCCATGGAATGAGATGCAGGACCAAATCATCAACTTCACTGGGTGTCTGAAGGATGGCTTGAAGTGCATTCTTGTCGGAGTTTCACCGGAATTTCTCCTCACGAACTGCGACGCTGCCGGCTGTATTTCTACCGAGGTCTCGTCGCTGAATATAACTTTGTGCCAATCATCCAGCGTCCAGTCCTTGTATTCACGACACCATGCAAGTCTTCTTTTTTCATGTCCTCGGTCAGAACCTGGCATTTCAATGGACGATATGCTGGTCTGTCGTTTTCTGTTAAGCGTTTTCTTACAGTTGATGGGCTGATGTCAATGTGATAATCATCTTTCAGTTTATGAGAGAGGTCGCTCGATGTTGCGCGGGGATTTTCTCTGGAGAGCTTCAGCAGAACTCTATCGCCCCTTTCATCGGTTTTTCTTTCATATCCGCAGAGAAATCGGTAACTTTCGTATGAATTTGTGCTTCGGTACCGACTAATGATGCGACGTGTGGATGATTGGCTTACACCGACAGCGCCTGCAATCTCACGTGTTGAAAGACCAGCATGCTCCACCGACAGCGCCTGCAATCTCACGTGTTGAAAGACCAGCATGCTCATGTAGTGCAACGACCTAGTCTCTGGTTTCGTTGTCTACAGGGTGGTTGGATAGTCGCTCCTTATTTATAGAAGCCTTAAAAACAAAGAAATATATGTACTAAGAAATCAAAGCAAATTTTATATTATTCCATGAATCATGCCATTTTCTTCTTCAAAAAATTACAATTCAATGTGTGCACCATCTTTATGAATACACTGTCTAAGTCTTATCGATACCTGTTCCGTTGCTGATCATAAGAATTCAGGAGGAACATTTTCAATGACTTCACGGATCCTGTTCTCTAGCTCGTCAATGGTCCTCGGTGAAGTTTTGTAGACTTCCTCTTTGGCCCATCCCCACAAAAAGAAATCACATGGCGTGAAATCCGGACTTCGCGCTGGCCAATATGTTGGTCCACGTCGACCCATCCAACGCCCTGGGGTTGTCGTCGAGCCAAGTTCTCACTGTTAGTGCATAATGTGGAGGAGCACCGTCTTGCATAAAAATTAATTCGTTGGCTTCTTCCCATTCAGTAATTGTTGGCCAAATGAAATTCTCCAACATGTGCAAATATCGTTGACTATTCATTGTATCACGAATGATGTATGGCCCAAGAATCCTTGTTGAAGACAAGCCACACCAAACAGTTACTGTCGGCCTGTTCTGACATCTTTCCGTAATTTCCTTTGTATCACTCTCACGCCAATAGTGACAATGGTGCCTGTTGACAAAGCCACCCACACGAAACACGGCTTCATCTGTCCAGAGAATCTTCGAACTCAGCTCAGGGCAATCTTCAAACCATGCCAGCATCGTTTCACAAAACTCCACCCGTCTGTCACAGTCTTCCGGAAACAGTTGCTGGACATAATAAGGCTTCCACGGGCGGTATCGTAAATCCTCATGAAGAACATTGAAGATAGTGTGACGGCATATCCCACTTTCACGGGCAGCTTGCCTTGTTGACTTGGAAGGGCTCCTGTCAAACATCTGCCTCACCAGTTCCACATCCGCGTCTGACTTTGTCGAAGGTCTTCCAGATCTGGCGGAATCAAGAACGCTGCCAGTTGTCATCAGTTTGCGGTAGCAGTTCTTAATTGTCTTAGGGTCAAGATTTGAATGTCTTCCATGTTGGGATCTCCACCATCGTTGAACTTGTACAACAGACTGCCAAACCTCGTATCTAGCGGCAATTCTTGCTCTGTCTTCAATGCTTAAAGTAGGCGACATTTCGTAAGCAAAATCAACAATGTTGTGATCAAATTGCATGTAGTGAATCAATATAACGGATAACTTTCGCGGACAGAGGGGTGATCATTACTCACATTCTAATTGACTGAACAGTTTCATGATTTGTCATAAGAAATGGCAGGTCTCATGCAATCTTAAAATATGAAGTTTCAATCAAACGACCATATATTTCCGAAAATATAGCTAAGTAGAATCAGGGAGCAACTTTGCAACCACCCTGTATATCACCCACTGGCACAGTTTCGTATCCAAACAAATGAATTGTCTTATCAATGCTGTGATCTGCTGCTTTATAAGACACTCGCTACTTCACTACGCAATTCAGCGGCGCCAGTCATGAATAGAATTCAATAGATTGATTGCATGAAGGTCTTCTGATCGAGTGTGAGTCATCCCAACAGCTGCGCTGTGGATGATTTGATTAGCGTTGACACAGAAGCAATAGACAGCGATGATTTTGCGCTGGACCGGGTATGGGCGATTGTCAAGGCCCAGTAAGCAATCAAGTGATCATCAGCTGTTCAGTTTATCGGAACTTCCTAGAGTTACGGAATGATTTTATTGAAAGCTGACATATCACACAAAATTCTGTGAAAAATACAGACTATAAAAAGTACTTGCGCGAATTTTTCAGCCACTTTACTTGGAAAAAGCAAATTCTCTTGTTAATAATTCGATGTTTTGTTTGATGAGACACTTGGTATCGCCATCCAATGGCTCCAGTCATGAATAGAATTCAATAGTTTGATTCCAAAATGTTCTTCTGATCGAGTATGAGCCATAACAGCAGTTGTAGCGTGGATAATTTGATTAGCGTTGTGACAAAGCCGATAAACATTGATGATAGTGTGCTGGACCTGGTATAGACGATAGGCCTAGTAAGCAATTGAGTGTTGACCCAGTGTCCTATTTATCGGAATTCTCTGGAGCTACTGAATTAATTTATTGAAAGCTGACATGTCACGTAAATTTCTGAGAAAAGTACAGACTGCAAAAAGTACTTGCGCGAATTTTTCAACTACTTTACTTTTACTCCAAATATCAATAAAATCTGCCGAAGCTTAGTTGTCCTAGTAAGGTCTGTCTTGGACGGAAAACTTGTTGCAGGTTAACTTTTGTCATCATAAAGTTTCAGAACATAACCAATATGAACTAACTGAATGATTGGTGAAGCCTAATTTAGCAATTAATATGCTATGTAGCAAAGAAAAGAAGTTATCAGGAATGTACATCAATTTTAATGGAGTTATTCAGTTTCATCGAACAACACTGTAGATGATTATAGTCATAGAGATTGAAGAATGCTACTTCGCGAATAGAAGGATGTCCTCAGACTTAGCATTTTAAGCACAATGATTCCTTGGCAGCCGTGGACGCTGCGTTTCGCTCTACAAGGGCTCTTTAGTGCGGCTCTGAATGGTCCACGTATCAAACGTGCAAGAAACCCAATATTGATCATTTTATTCACATTGTTTTCTCAGAGAAGCAGTATTTCTAAGAAAAACCATACTACTGTGGTGTACAGAATAGCATGGTCAAGGTTCGGGGGCTCTAGATACTAAAAATTAACTGATCTAAGAAAACTTTTAGATGTTTATGTGCCAGTGGAAGTGTTTTCGTTAGTTGTTTAAAACTATATCTAATACATACATAATTTCTTACTTTTAGCTTCAATTTGTCTATAGACGTTCGATTCACTAATGTATTTTGCTGCTGATCAATAAAAGTCAAGTAAATATTTTTACCAGCCCTACGTTTTGAGTTACCAACTCCTTTACTGGAGCATTTTCTCTTTTTCGTAAGTAATCTTGTAAATAGCCATTTCACTATGACAGTTATAAAGATCTTCATCATTTTGGATCAAATCTTCAGTGTATTTCAACTCTTCCATGCTGGTTAAAAAGAACTACAGGAACAGCAAGACTATCTCTAAACTTTTTATGAAAATGAGAAGTGCTAAAATGAAGAATTTAATCATTTCTACGCTTAAATTAGTTTCGGAGGCATTGCTTGTGTAGATCTAATTATTTTATCAATTCAAATGATGCGATGTGTTATCTTGTTTTGTTTGTCATAGGTTCATCTTCAAATCATCCCAGTCTGCGAAGCAACCGCACCGCGTCTGCATTGGAATTGGATGCATTCGGCAGCGTCCCATTCTCAGCTATGTGTAAGTTATGAATTTATGATACCTTCTCGAAGAAAACGCATTCTTGTGTTCTCATCAGATAATAATTTTTAATGTTGTATTTTGTTACCAGTTTTTTGTTTCTATATTTATTAACGAGAAACTGCTATGCAATGTGTTCGGCAATTTCCTTTAAGGTTCAATCCGATGACGATTGTTCTTAAGATTTTCGATCTGCTCATAAAAAAATCACTTTTTCAGTGCAATTACTTTTAAAATCTAAAGGTCACAATTAAGAGACGCAATAAGAATTAAGCATGCATGTACATTCATGTGATAGTGGAAATGCACTTATATTGCATGAATAGTATTAGATAGCAGCAAAGATTGGCAATCCGTACCTTAGGCCCGCTGATCAATTGGCTTGTCGATCATAAAATGTTTAATGTACTAGAATGTGATGTATGTAAGGGAACTGCAGGCGAGAAGTTAACAGGAAGTGTTGGCAAAGTAGCACAACTGAATTGTACTAACGGACTGCAAAGTTAAAAGCTAGCAGAATAGTGATGGCGGAGTAAATAGTTTGTGTGCTTCGCATAACAGCAGGACTAAAAAATTGAAATTTATTGTTTAAAATATTGTATTCAAAAAATGTGAGATTGATCAACACATCACTTCTATTTATTTATTTATTATCATATATTCAACGAGCAATTTTTGGTGAATTTGTGTCAGTGATGACTTCAAGGCCACTGAACAAAAATAAAAGTAAGAAGAAGGACAAAAACAATTGCTGAGGGAAAGAGCGACTGAATAGGGACGTTTTCAAAGACCGTTTGAAGGAGAGGAGAGAAGAGTGGCAGGTTACAGAAAGCAGTAGCAAGTTCCACGCACTTGCTGCTGATGGGAAAGAGCGATTTCCCATAGATCGGTGGGAGAATGGAACATTTTGAGCAAACGGGCTGCGGAGCGCAAGTGCTTGCGAGAAGCGATCTCTAATACACCGAGAAGAGACTCGTCGAGATAGGAATGAGCACTTTGATACATCTAAAGCTCAGCACTGCAAGAAAAGTGATGATCTTTTGAATGCGTAGCCAGTGGAGGTCCTTCCGGATCGGATTGGTTGGAGGAGGTTAGATGTATTGACGAGAAGTCTTGTGGCACACTTGAGAATGGACTGCAGGCAACGATGCTGGATGTTCTAGTGAGACTATGCACCTCATGGGAGCACGGATTAAAGAACATCAGACAAAACAATCAGCAATTTGCGACCGTAGATTAGGATTTAGTTGTCATTGCAACATTGACAATTTTTTAGTCATCTGACGACTACGCTTTGAGTATCTTTGAACATCACCCGTCAAGGGACATCCTTGAACAAGCGAGTCTTCAAAAATGGCTCCTCTTTCAAGCTGAAACTAAGATCAGATTCTTTCCTCTGTTTTAAGCCTTCCAGTTTGTTTTTAATTTACCAAATAGTTAATACGCATGTTTCGGAATCTTTCTTGAGTCAAGCCATAATAATCAAAAGACTAAAATATGAAACTGAGGCATGAGAAACGAGGTGGATAATAATCGCTTTATGGGATGAGAATCTTGGTTATTTTATTGGCAAATTTTATTTTAATTTAATTTTGTTAAAAATTTTTTTGGGCCTTTATTAGTTCGGGAAATTCCGTCCCATCAGCAAACTTGTCAATTATTCGCGTGCATAATGTACGTGTGGGCCTATCAATGGGATATTGCTGACATTCGCTACATGCGAGTAATGCGACCACTTCTTTCTAACAAATTGGTGCATTCGTATTAGGATTCTTCAAAAATTTCCAGTTGCATGTTAATTCCCGTTGTTTTAGTTTGTGCAACGCCATTCGTAAAAGTATGTAATCGACATAAAACTGTGAACCATGAAAAAATCAATGTTTAGTAGTCAATATCGTCATAGATTGGAGAAATTTGATTATTTAATTGAAATTCAGCGTTCACTTGATACGGCGAATGCTGTCATACTTTTCTAACAAATTTTGTACTTGATGTGACGATGACAAACTGCAAAGTGAAGGGGACCAAGAGTGCTTCTAGATTAACAGATGCTTGTCTTTTAATCAATGACACAATTGTTTTGCGGTGGACGTTGTTACTAAAGGTGAATTTGCATCTGTCTCCTGACCTGCGTGATTTTGCTGACTATTTTCTCTTCCAAGTGAATCCCTTTTCATATTTGGGAGTTTTTTCCTCCATGAAGTTGAACGAACTCATTCCAAATACTGTGAGTAACGCCCTTTGTATCACCTTTCAAGGCAATGACGCCTGCTTGTCAATATATCTTATCACAAACTTTTTAGACTTAATGATTTTCATCCATTTCTTGAGTTGCTTTGTTTTTTGTCCTATTCGCAATTAGAGTTCAAAAAAATTTAAGGCTAAATATCATGATGTTTTTGTGTTTTTTAATACTATAATTTTATGAATACTATAGTCATATATTTATGAATTTTATGATACTATAATTTTTTTGAATATCCAACTTATTGAATGAGTTATCAATGTCAACGTCATGGTTAGATTTAACGGACATAATAAGAGAGCCCTGAACAAATTCTGATGCACAGAAACGAAATAGCCATATCATCGAGCTACATTTGTTTTCATAGGATATAGCATCTCTTCGGTCGGTCTGCACGCATCGAATTTCATTGTCTGCTTCCTTTTTGTTGTAATGCTGACATTTCTTTGGACTTGCTCAAGTAGATGATTTCAGCAATAACTCTGATTTATTGCAGGTTGAAACACCTCTACATCACAGCGACCGATAATTGATTGACAGGGGAGAAATGAAGGACCTCTTCTTCTACCTAATGAAATCTGACCTGATTCGGTCTTCCACTAACATAACAAGTTCCGTCTTATTGTTAATTGCTGTGCTATAAATTCTATTAGGCATTTTTCGAAAGCTTCGGAGAGTCATATTTCATCTTACATTTGCTTGAAGCAAGACAATTAAAAATCGGAATAAATTTCAATAGATCATAGAAGCGTAATTTATTGTAAAATTAAAAGGTGGTTAATCGTATGTTATGAATAATGATATGTTGCATGAGTGAAAACATCAATAAATTTTTGTTCGCATGAGTTTAGGTTTTAGAACTAGTGAATACTAACATCAAAAGAGAAATTTGATTTATCGCTCTTTTGAATTACAAAATGATGCCGTCTTATTCGCCATTTGTGGCATTCGTCGTTCATTTCACCTAAGCGTCCACTTTGAAACTTAAAAGGCGAGGGCAATGACTCGCGATATGTGTTCGAGCCGTATTCAGTTTTCTCCATAAGTTCGTATCTAACAAGAACATCGCTGAAGATGAAGAGAGATCAATCAATTGGAAGCATGTACCTATCCAAGGAGATATCTTTTGTCGAGAAACAGATTATTGACCAAGAGGCTGTAGTCTTTCGTTATGGGTACAAGGAATTTTATGCGACAGCCGTTGAATATCCACAGAAAATCTCCCATATGCCTCAGAAGTCCTAGTTGACTGGACTGCCAAGGAATTCATCTATAAAAGCGAAATGGAACTCATGCCCTGAATTGCATTTCACGATTGCCCCTGGCCGTCATGGAACCACTAAAAGCAGACCTGACTACTTTCTTGGGTGTGACAAACAGGACGTCTCAGGATGTTAGTGATTTGATCAGGTATGAATGAAAGGTGTATCAAACTATCGATGAAGAAGAGCGACATCGCAGTCGATGAAGAATCGATATTTGATGCCAACTTACAGATTCAAAGCATTTTGAGGAAGAAGAATATCTAAGAAGAATCTAAGAAGAACACCAGAATTGCAGAAGGCGCAGTCGAAACTGGAAATGAATATTTAGAGGCAGAAATTTCAGATTTGCTGAATGAGCGCGATCAAATGAAGAAAATTAATGTTTGAAAGCTTGGGTGCTCGCATGCGTATTTCTGGTATTCTAATTTTCGTTTATTTTCTCCTAACAATTTTCTCCTAATTATCTGATTGAAAGACTCAATCGATGTTCATACATATTACTCATGATCATTTTAAACTGCATGTGTTAATGTAATAATTAAAAAGTCTCTGTTTTTCTTATGGCATGTATTGCCTAAATTTTCGCCTACTCAAACCGTCTATCAGAAAGAGGGAATTACCAGATCGGGATGGTTTTCCGCCAAGAGGGTTTGAGAAACTCTGAGAAACGCATTAAAGAAACAAATGAAATTCGAAACTGTATGTCAACTTGCCTCATATCTAGTTTAAAAAAGTGAAATTTGCTTCAAGAAAAACGTGATTTACAAAATGGCGTGCCTAAAGTGTGAACAATTCTATATTGGGAGTACTATGAGAAGTTTGCATATCAGTGTAAAAGAACATATAACACAAGCAACATCATCAGTTTTTCGACATTGTTGGCATATTGGCTCATGAAAGCGACAACACCAACATTCGCCTTCGTGAGGCACTTTTGATCAAGAATTACCTCCCAACAATCAATTCATTTGAAGAAAGTGAACAATATCACCAAGTCCTCTTCGTGAAGCAATACTTCTTTTAATAATTCTATGACATCAATAACTTTCTTCTTTCTATGTATGAGTCCTCTTCTGTATCTATATACAGATTTACATCGAACATGTGTTGCAGATTTCAAATTTTAGATGCATGTAAAATTGCCTCCTTTCTACCGCTGAAGCAGCCTCAGTAGGCGAAAATTTGGGCAATACCATAGGGCAATACACCCCATAGGAAAAACAGCAAGGCTTCTTTTAATTATCATATACAATATCATGCTATTCAAGCGCACTACAAAATTTTATGCATACATTAATTTTGTGGTCACTGTGGCACATTGGTTAAGTGCTCAGCCTAGTGATCTTTCGGGAAGCGCAAACGGACTAAAAGATCAGAACGCTCCAGATTAAAGTCTGACTATGTCAGCACCGTCCAAGCTCCCAGTATGGGGGAGTAGTGACGGTAGACCATCATTTTTTTAATCAATTTCGTTGAAGATTGTATTGTTCTTACATTACTACATTGGTGTTAATCATAGAGTATGTAGTAGGTAGAATGTCGACTCAAAAAATGTCAGTCTACAGTAAAAAATTTATAACAAAGGATTCAGTTTCTTGAGCAGATGACGCACCTGCGGTCCGGAGAGGATATTTGATCAATTTTAAAAAGCTACGGTTTTGCAAATTATTCTTGTGTTTTTATACTACCGATTTGGTACCTCAGACTTTAATATGCAAGTAGTATGAAACTGATTAGATATCAAAAAGAATGAAAATTCACAAGTGGCCTGATAAAAAAGAAACTAGGTTGATTATCTAGGAAATTCATGAAACGCATTATGATGCAAGTCTTATTTAAAAAAATACCCTAGAGATCTTATTCTGCCTCTTGGTCAAATTTCAAGTTTACTAACTTAGCCATTGTAGCTAATACATTTATTTCTATGCATTCAGGCTACACATAAGTGTTGTTCGCGACCAGTAGTGCTTTTGTAGGTAGTTCTGCAATAATCAAATTGCTAAAATAAATAAAATGTGTTGAAAAGTTGATATTGCCATACTCCTCAGTAGCACATGAGCATTACTTTACAGTCCTTGATCAGCACTTAACAGTCGCTGATCGACTTTACAGTCCTTGCGGTCAGCACTTTGCAGTTCATGGTGAACTTACTTTTAATGTTACAAAGTACATCTACGTCATGATCTTATTTTCAATGTTGTTTTGATTGTAATTACGTTGAATATCCTTGACAATTGCCTTTACCTAGCATTTGAAACATAGGAGTATTGAATTGAATCATGTCGACCAAATCTAGAATCAAATACTCGATACGCACATCCGTTCTTTTTTTAAGTAATCGGAAAATTGTAAAATCTCTTCTTCTGGTTTTCTGTCACATAGCTGACAATGTTCGCTGAATTGACTCCATCGAACCTCGATCTTTTACTACTAGCTCGCCGTGTTAATTCTTTTATTATCATTTCTGCGGTTCTTCTCATTTTTCAGTCGTTATTTGGTTGATTAATGGAATGTAACACACTTTCACACGAAGATATACGTGCGTAATTCTGATTGAATTTAAATTCAATAAATTAAACCCACTCGATTTTAATAAACTACCTTCACTCGATTAAAAAGTCCTTTTCAGTACTCAGAGCGATATCATAGGTTGAAGGAAGGAAATGTAATGCACTCTCTGTGATTTATCCGTAAAAGTTTGTTGCTAAAAATAATATACAGGAGACAGACAGCCTTAGTGTCTGGCAAAAATCATGCAGAATCGATCGCACTGAAAATTTGACCATTTTATCTTCGTGAAAACAATTATTTTCCATCAGGCTTAATGGATCTGTAAAGTTCAGTCTCTTATCCAAATTGTTAACTAGCAGATTGTATTCTACGTTTGCCAAAGATCACTGTGCAAAATTGAGTTATAAATGGTTACAATAATGATGATGCACTACGAGTCCATGCAGTTAGAATTAAGCACTAGATTTACGCAGTTATGCTAATTTAATATACAATATTCTTCTCCAAGCTTGGCATGACACGGAGGAATTATAAAATGCTATTCTTTCTTCTGTTTTGCTATCATGATCAGTCAATTTCGTGTTAACTTCTCCAAAATTGAAAAAAAATCATATCTCAACATGTAGCGCTGTGAAATTGCACCACATTTGGGATCTAATTAAAACTGAGTTGCTGCTCTATACAGTATACTTACTCTATGGTGTTATACATGTTGGCAAAATGCCGTACGTGAAGGTATCATGTACTGCCCATAATATACCCGAATTATGATCATGATGCTGGGACCCAGGGGCGATTGTCTCTCATTTCCAGGTAAACGTCAACCCTATTAAACTTAAAATCAATAGGCAAACGGCAGGTCCAACTATTATGTAATTGTTCGTCTTTGTATGATATCGTTTTAAAATGCACACGAGTATGTACAGCATCCGTACACTTATACCTTGTAACTGAAGTAAAAACATAGCATTCTAATTCAACATTCATTTTTTTTCTTCAATGCCATTTTTCAGGGACACTTTTATGATACGGGCTATGAGTTCTTTTCTCAATCGAAAGAAAAGACAAACTATACAATTTCTCATCGGACATACTTGTCCTAGAAAATCTTTTGATTCCCTTGAGAGTTGAGAAGGATCTTTCACAACCACAACTAGACACGCCAAGCGTGGTGAGTGTTTTGAGTAACTACTCAGTGGCGGGAAAAACATCAGAAATATCACGCATCAACAGATTCAAAAACCGTGCTGCACTTACTGTCTGATCAACAAACTCATCGGTTTTATATAAAAATTGCAATTAAAAAGCACGCAATTTGTCTGGCAAAACATGCATCTTATCTTTATCGATATAACAAAACTAATCATTAGGAGATAAGGCAGATATAGCATTGCCGTAACACTGGGTAATGTTTGAGAGGAGTCTTTACCCTGATGTCTGCAACTTTCGAGATATTACGGGATGACGTTTATCAGCAAACGATGTTTCCATGCCAATACCTAATCACATCAGATGTGTGTTTATCTTCTTAATATTGAATTCACCATGTAGATTTTGCCAATTTGTGATGTAAAAAGTAACCTAAAAAGCTTCAAACATAGTAGTACAAATATCAATAATTACCTAGAATCAAATTTCTTAAATTCTTTAGGACGAATTGCTCTATCATTAAGTTTAAAAGATTTGGAAAAAGCCAAGTAGAGGTTGGTAACTTTTTTGATTTATTTAATCGATATATTTCGGCTATTCAAGTGCCATATCCATTTTCAAGAAAACTGTGACATGTATACAAAAGAGAATAACATGAATACAAACAAATTTTAAAATTTGTTATTGGCAAGTATATAGCATAGTATCCCATAGAAGTCAAGCTATCCCCATATTGATGATGTAAAAGATATGTAGCCACCCAATATTTTGTTAGACCCCACCCAATCTCCGATATCTACATGTATAAACTGGGGATGACAAGGTCTTCAAGAATGAGGAAGGATTTATATAAATAAAAAGTCCTTCAGCCCTTCACACTCGATGAGACTGTTGATTGTTGGTCTGTGCTAAAAAGGTCTATCATTAAGAAGGAAAAAGCAAAAGTTGGTTTAACATGATAATTTGACAGTAAACACTGTTCACCTTAATTACCCTGAGAAATCGCCACTGCTAGGACCCCTGAATTTGCAGCAAGCAAATATAATTGTTGTAACATTTTCAAGGTTCCGAGGGTAATTAAATTGTTAGGGTAATAAAATTATTAAACTGAAGACCTTTTCAATAATAAAACTGCGTTCAAATGGTTTTAAGATAAACATTTGACTTTTTAGTTGACCAGTCATCAGGACACCACTTCCAACCTCGCACAATGCCAAATGGCGTTTGAATTGCTTTGAATAAATACATACATTTTTGACAATCACATGCGTGTAAATAGGTTTAAATAGGGGAAATAAGTCATGAATTTCATTGCCAATTATTTTCTTGAATCTACTTAAAACTTGCTTTGTGGCCAAATGCGATATTTTGGGGCTGATAGAAGAGAAAGAATGATGCTGTTTTATTAAATGATTATAAATTTTATGTTTAATTGATGATAATGTATATTTTACAGACATTATCAGTTAAAAATTTTCTTTTCCATTTTAGCAATACCCCCGCATTCCTCTGCTCATCAGGGTCACACTCGCAGTGCCTCGCATGGTCAATTCTTTCCAAAATCTTGAATTATAATGGTAATTTCTCAAAGACGCATTTATTGTACCTGCGCGAAAGCATATCATTCAATGAAGTGAATTTGATCGTGCATCTGTAATTCTGTCTTAATCAATTATGTAGTTTTAGGCTGACATTTTTTCTACTCGATTGATTTTTGTTTTCGCAGATGCTCTTGGCAATCCGCAATGCCGTTAAAATCATCAAACAAAGCTTATGGACCATGAAGCTTAATGCATAACAGCAATTTTTTCCTCGTTTTTCGCGGAGATCTTGTTTATTCGATTTACTTGTATTCAAACTCGTATCAAATACATCATTCCTAATTACAGATTCCTGATGCGACTGTCTTACGTTTTTCATTGATGTGTTTGTTGATAATAAAAACATTAGATAAAAGTATAGAAGTCTTTTTACTGTGTGGAACAGGAACTATCTGTATCATGTTGAGGAAGGAGCTTTGCCTGATATTGCCAAATAACATTTTGATGATAAAAAAACAATTTTGCATGATGTTCACCGATGAGAAAATACCTATGCATAGAGTAAGTATGCTAGGTAGAGTGGTAGCTCCGTAATAATTAAATCCCGAATGTGTATACACTTTCGATTTTATTGCATGAACTCAAGGGAGATACAGTCGGAATTGTTTCAAAATGTGAGATATACACATTTATGCAGTTTTGTAGAAATTACAATGGAATCGACTGCTCATGATAGCAAAAGAAGGAAATGATAGTATTTTACAGATTGTCCGTGTCATGACAGCTTGGAGGTAATATTTGTTAAATTGGCAACTCGATGACCTGCTATTGCTCTCATGAATTAGAAATATGAAATTTCAGCCAAGAAAACACAATAAGATCATTCATGTCGACTTTTTCATGAAGACTTCCATTATAAAACTGATCATGAAATTCCTTTGACAATCAGCTTGATTGCCGCTTATATTAGCAAATATTCATTCCTTTTGAGATCCAATTAACTTGTTGTACTTACAAAGAGTCACCTCGATAAATTGGCAAAATTTTGACATTCTTTAGAACTGCTCAAATAATTTTTTGGACCACGGAAACGTAATCTCCGCAAGAAACTGAATCTTTTCATATAAAAATTGTCACTGCATACAGATACTTTTTGAGTCGACACTTGACCTATATATCTCTACTTTTATGTAAACCTATGCAGTGATCGAGCTAGAAAATAGAAATGGGAGACAAACAGAGACAGGCATTGAATATGCAGCCGTTTTGTGTTTATTTTGCTGATATTTTTTAGTTTACAGGACTATCATCCCTCTCGATCACCCTGTAACTACGATAGGCCCACTGTCTCCTTTCTCCCATTTTCCCCGCTTATTTGCGTGAATTATCTTCATTTGCATATTATGGCGTTTTCAAAAGATCATTATCACTCAGATGAAGTAGGCCTACACTTTGAACGCTATATTCGCGACGTAGGGTCGCTGGCGAACCCTTCGTGAATTGTGAATTTTATTTATGCTGCGTAGAATGTTCATCATAGGTAAAACTTGACAATTACTAAACTGAATGTTCTCCATGTGTATATTGATACTGTTTCTGCTCCGGTAACTGTCGACATTCGCACGACGAAAAATGACAAAACATAAGCTTATTTCCTCTGTAACTAACCCATGAACATTTTGAGCAAAACAGATCCAGCGTTACTTCCATTACTTTATGCAGATATCATTGATGCAATTACAAATTTGAAAAAAGCACATAGGCCTCCGGAAGTAGAGTATAACTAATAATTCCGACCATGATTCCGACTTTTTGTGTTGTTTATAGTCAGACTGAAACGAACAAAAACTGTTTTAAGGTCATTCCGTCCACTCGGCCAAGGGAAACATGTCAATGTTCACATGCACATCACAAATAGAATCCGACACTGAAACGCACAATGTTTTCCAATTCTCGTCGAATGAGCTCTTTCGAAAAGAAGTGCTGCAATTAGTTAGGCTACTTTATCAAAATCCGCATAGCCTGTCGACTCAAAAAACATCTATATCCAGTGAAAATGTTATTATAAAAAGATTCATTTTTACGGAGATTACGTTCATGAGGTCCAAAAAATCATTCGAGCCAGTGTTTTGAATTTGGTTTTGAAAGCTCATTTTTTCAAATTCTTTGTGTTTATACTACCGACATGATAAAGTCACTTTATAAGCAGAATGAAACAAGTTGGATATCAAAAGGAATGAATATTTGCTAATAAGCATTTTAATTAAGTAAGCCGAAATAAGCTGATGATCAAGGAAACTTAATGAACTGCATTCCCTCACGAAAAATTTTTAATGAGAACTCATGAAATTTAATGCGGACTCATGAGATTTTTATGAGAGCTCATGAGACTATTATAAGTCTCATGATATTCTCACAAGAAAATGTGTTCTCATGATGCCTTGATCGCGTTCATGAGAAAATCATGAGTATTTATGAGGTCTTCGATAACCATAAGAAAGCTTATTCAATCGATCAAGATCTTCAAGATTAGTCTATAAAAGATAAAGATAAAAATATATAGGCCTAGGGTATGGCGATGTGCAACAGCATTTTCGAAATGATGCATATATAATTTGACTTACAATTATCACTACTATGCAAGATGTTGAAAATAGACAAATATAGAATCACAGTTAAACATAAGATCATGATAAATAGTGGTCTAATATTGCGAATACTGAAATAGCATTGTGGACATGGCGTGGCAATGCTTTGGGACAATGTGGCTAGGCCAAGAAAGCTTCAATATGCGAGAAAAATAATTTCAGAAGTATGAAAAAGCAACTGTTACTTAATGAGAGTTTCATGAGAAGGATCATGAAATTTGATGAGATGTTTCATGCGAAAACGTTCCAAATCCGTATTAAATTTCATGAGATATATGAGTAAAAATCTCATTAAAAATCATGATGTTTTTACGTGAGGGTTATAATGCAAGTCTTCAAGGAAAAGTTGAGATCTCATTTTGATTTTTAGCTGAGGTCATCTGAAATGTCGCGTTTTTAATTCAATTTTCAGCGGCATGATTTTATGGAAATAAAATCTCTGCCCTGAAATTATATTGCCTTAAGGTTACCCTAATCTTGCCCTGATATCGAATTTTGAGAAAACTTGCTCGTTATTTAATTTTCTCAGGGAAATTATCAAAAATCTTTTCATTTACAAAGACCAAAGATATTTAATTGTTTAAAAGGGCTAGATGAGAAATAGATGTCTAAATTTGAACCCATATTAGTACGGTCCTTATCGTGGCAAAAAAAGCATTACGGCAATGGGGCGAAATTGCTGTTTTGTCGGCTGTACGGTGTGCAATGCGACAGAAAGCCTTGGAAATGGCACATGATATAAAGCACAATTCATAATGATAAGTTTCAAGAATATTCATTCAGTAGTTTCTCTGAAAAAATTGTTAAAGATGAGAGCGGTGATACAGCAATTTAGTGCAGTACTATCAAATATAAGAAAAAATATTCACATGAAGACTGATGAGTTTTGAAAAACACTCAACTCCCTCTGTAGAATTCATGACTATTAACAAATTCAGTGAGAATCCGAATATCACACTGAGGAATTGGCTATTAATAAAGCTCAGCCATGTCAACAACGCTCTTCGAGATATATCAAGGCTGAAACTACAATATGGATTGCAAATAATCAACAGGGAGCATTTTAGGTCCGAGTGGAATTGATTATCGGATGTCTGTCAATGTGAAAGATGTTGTCAGTGCATAACGTAAGTAATGTATCTTGTTTGTCTTTTTTGCTTAAGCCAATTTTAGGCCTCAAATTTTCTGATAATTCATTTGTAATTTTTGTGTTGTATCATGTAATTTCTTATCGCAAAGTTACATTTTCACGATAGATTATTGTCAAGTTTGGCAATCGCGTTTGCTGTGGCCGCGCAACGGTGGGAACGGCAACGATATGCATGTACAATCATAGCCAGGCTTCGTACTTATTACAAAGGAACAATCTGCATGATTGAAAGTAAAGACGCGGTTCTTTTTTCTGTTCAGAAAAGTTATTTATATACAGTCATGTATTTGTTGAATTGTAAGTGAAATTCACTCTGCTTCTATCTATGGCCCTTTTCGAGTTGCCAAATCGATGTGACTTTGGCAACTCAAAAAGGTGATTATTTGCAAAAATGTGTGCTTATTACATGAACTTTGTCGAGGTCTCAGCGGAATTTTTAGTCGTTCAGAGCCCGCTTATTCATGTTTAAAGTATTTCATTTGATATCCAAATAGAAGAGGCTAAACATGAAACCCTTCTGAAAACCCTTCTGAATTTAAACATGAATTCCTTCTGCTAGAAGCGAGAAAACTCGAGAAAGTTATGTAGAATTGAATCTCAAAATTATTTTGGTTGGTTAGATAGGCTTTTGCTCTAAACGATTTATGAGAAGAATTTGGTTGCAACTGGAAATTGAGAAAGATCCAATGAAGGATTTAAAGGATTTATGAACCAGCCAACCGATAATTGAACATGGTTGTATGAAAATAACTAAACTAGAGATAGAAAGTTAAGAGAACATTAGAGTTTTTACTCTGTAACATGAAATATTCTACAGCCAGCACGTGCATTGCGTTATTTCAAACAGTATCGATGCAACGACATGCAGTAATTGATTGTGGCGTACGGGAGGTAGTTAGGCATGATTCGAAACAGAAAAGATCACTTCGTAACAAGTCACAATCGTAACATGTCCATTAACGATTTCAGGTATTGTATTTTAGACAAACTAAGTTCACCTATTGAAAGCCGTATTGCTGAAGCGAGGCACGTCAACAATAAGTCACCGGGTCTGAATAGGAAGCACGAGCTGGTTGGCTGATGAATACTCGCGTCTAATCAATCGATCCGTACCTATTTAAGTCCACACACAGTGTTCTGTCTCCTTCCGTCTTAGTTTTATTTGGCACTGAGGCAGCGACTGGGTCGCGAAACGTATGCCACTGTACAAAGTTTTAGCTATTTATCTTATTACAATATATCGTGGTTTACTGAAGAAGGGAGTGATCTTTTCTGTTTCGAATCATGACATGCAGTAAAACAACAGAATATTAAAATTATGTTTTTACTAAATATATTGGTTGAAACTTAATCACAACTTACATGCGAGTGTAATTTCCTAATTTGTTTACAAACTTAGAATTGCCGGTTTTCCCAAAATAAGCGGGCTCTGACCGACTAAAAATTCCGCTGAGACCTTGACAAAGTTCATGTAATAAGCACACATTTTTGCAAATAATCACCTTTTTGAGTTGCCAAAGTCACATCGATTTGGCAACTCGAAAAGGGCCTATGAATGAAACAATTGGTTTTCATTTGTGCTATTACTATAACATGCGCTCTTCAGATTTAATAATCAACTGACATAAAATAATGCAATGAAGTCTAATTGAAACAATTGTATCAACAGGATGCTCTTATTTACAGCTGCATTTTTCAAAGCATATGATTAATTTTTTGTTGCGATTTGGACACTGTATTTAGACATATATAAAAATTTCTTGATTTATTACTGAAATTCGTTTTAGTTCTGTAATTACTAAAAAGAGACAGTGAAAAAGAATATGTGTTGCTCGCTTACAAATATTTTCAAATTCATGCAATATCAACTGATTTTCACTGGTTTCATTGCGCACAAGGTAAAAACACGTTTATTTCCTATCTAGCCCTTTATAATATTAAATATCTTTGGCAAAGACAAAGAGCCTATTTTGAAAATTTACTGTTGCCCTAGTTTCGCCCGAGTGCCCTAAAGGGCCCCGTCAGGGACCCTGACATCATTTATCACCGGGAAGTAAGGTGGACCCATTTAACATTTTTTTAAGTAATTCATTGTGAATTATATGTTTTGCTGTTTTATTGGCAAAATAATCTTATGAAGCTGCGATGAACTTTTAGGGAATGGTGGCCCATCGAATTGCTAGTAATGAAATCGAACTGTGTACACACTCGGGATTTAACAAATGCTAAGTTGTTAGTCTACCTGATATGCTTGCTCCATGATCAAAATGATATTTGAAATGTGAATAAAAGACCGTGCAAGAATTTGATGAGTTCGTCATGACAACAGGAAGACATCGATATCAGTAGTATTAGTCGAGCCATATAGCGCATATGTTCTACTGCTTTTGCTTCATTTTGGGGCTGTGCATTGACTAAAATTCTGACGGCTGAATATTAAATCAATTTAATTTTTTGCCAGTAAATAGTTTTTGAACGAGAGTATAAGACCAAAATCGACAAAAAATTGGCAGAATTTTCATTATACTATCGTTCCAAAACAATTTAATGGCAGAAAATTAAATCGGTTTAATATTCAGCCGGTATAATTTTAGTTTACGAAAAGGCTAATATAATTATTTTGCCTGGAAATGAAAAAATAAAGCTTTTCCTACAAATTTTAGAGACGTGCAGAAGGCATTTCTTTTGCATATTCTGCTGATATGAGACACAAAGAAAAGGGCCAATAACTCCTTGTCATCACGTTTCTTTTGTTAAAATCTATCAGTTCAATTTTGGCATTGCGCTATGGTTATATTAGAAAAACTGCTAAATAACGATTCATATTCAGTTTTATCACCTGATTAAGCGCTACAAAACTTGTGGTTGGACAGGGTGTGGCCCGTCAGATTGAAATACATGCGCACTTTTCATGTTTGACTAAAGTATTATTACAGCAATTTTGATTAAAGGCTGTTACTATCTGGAAATCAAGTGTAATGGCTATTGTTATTTGCTATCTTCTCCCCTGCCATGCGATCGAAAACACAGCAGTATTCCAGTGCATCATTTCATCAAACCTACCGGTGGCATACCAATCTTCAAGTATATTAATGTTTGTGTAGGAAGAGGCATGTAACTTGTCTGAAACTAGGTCATCGTCATTTTCATCAGAGAGCCATTGTGGTTGTGTCACTTGTCTTACGTCATCAGTAAGTTACTTTGGGATAGCTGTAGGCAGTTCTATGTTGGGCAATCTGGTGTGTCTCTAGACATCGAATGACAATTACTGGACAAAGAAATTAATAGTGTGACAGGTGCACTTCTCTCAAAGTGACCCGCCACATCTATATGTAGTTGTTGGGGCAATTTCAAAGCGTGCCGTATTATTAGTTGCCTTGCTTGGACTGAGAAACTGAAACAGCTATGCCGTTCTTTCCTTCCCCCAAAATGCCTATATATGTTATTATTCAAATTATTTAGATATCTACATTTTATGTAAATTTTGTTCAATATATCAGTTTGCCATGTATAGCCGCCGTAGTAGCCGAAATCGATCGGCGATAGCAAGCTTTTGATTTTGAACTTCTTTGGGTATATAGTTTTGTATTATCATTATATATCATTAGTATAATTATTTTTTTATCGTCTATTAAGTTACATTAAGCCTCTCCAAATGGCGACAAAGGTTCAGCGCCTGAACGTTATTGCCTCACTTGCTCATGCATGTACATTCGGAAGGCGTATGACAATTCAAAAGAAGAAAATAAGTCATTCAATGGATCACATAGTGTACGTACGTAGTACGGAAGAGTCCGTTTCGAAGAAGACCGTTTCATTCTAGCAAACATTGGTCGCAGAGGCATAGATTTCTTGGTATGATGTCTTGTTCAAGCATTGAGCGTAGATGATGATTCGGATAATACACTATTTGTCTGAAGAGCTTGCAACTTTATGTATTTAGAAATTTCCATGAGTATGGGAGAACGACCGTCAACAATAATTCATAGTATTCGTTTTTCAACCAAAATTAGGAGGTTTTATAAATAGTTAAGAACATTCCCGTCTGACAAGAGCTGGAGATTCATATCTTTGTGCTCGTCCTTGAAAGAAATGTGATTTTCTGTGTTCAGTAGGCCTACTTCGTCGATAAAGATGACAAAATAAGAAACATCATAACCGGTTTATCTGGTTCCTCACACGATAAAACTGCTATTGACTTCAGCGAAAGAATCATGGCTTTCTTGGATTCACTACCAGCAAATGTTAGTTCTGACTGATTCCGCCTATCAGGGGCTCCATTCAAAAATTTTTAGCGTTTTACAGAAGTCGGTGAAATCTACAGACCGTTAAAAGGGTCTGTTGTTCAGTTTACATGCTGCAAACATCCGTCAGATTGCTGTGAGCACTTTTGACGCGTATGATTGCAAATGGAGAATTCAACAATCAAAAGAAAATCGCTTTCCTGCACTAGCAGGTCCATATTTGCGAAGATTGTTCTTCGCATTGCAAGTTATGTGCGATCGTTAATTTTATGCGAACTGTGCTTCGAATTATGCTAATACATTAAAATAGGAGAATTATTAGTTTTATGAAAACTACAGCTATGTGCTACTTTTTCTCTCAGCTCAAAACATGGACTGATTGGATGCGTTTGATGGATCAGTTAGAAATGAAGGAATGTAATTATTTAAAGGAATGGTAGTATTTCTCTACGTTGCGTTTACAGGGTAGACTTTACATGCAGGTGTGTAATAGATGATTAGTTTTAACTTTTGCTTTATATGTATGACTACAATTTCTCTATATTTTGCTAGAAAAGCAGGTTGATATTTTATCAATTGATATGTTTAATATATCATTATTACTATTACAGTATTACATTTTAGTAGCGTGCTTCAACACAACTGTGAGGTCCCCTTCCACTCGCAATATTATCTTTACATTTTAAAACATAAAGTAAAACGAATTTATCTATTTAACAAACACAATGTGCTATTCATCAACAATTACTCAAATTGACGCTTTTTGATCAAATTGCTTCATCACAATGATGTCGGAGTAAGGAGTTTTGATATTGTCATTTAATTCACTCAATTTATCACTGATAGCCCTACAGAACACTAGAGTGATAATCGTGTTCCAATTTTTTCTAGTTGCAGTCCCAGTTCTGATTTCATTTTCCGAATCGTTTTTCATTAGTTTTCCTTCCCACGCCCAACTACTTCATTCGCATCTCTGTCAAAGACATAGTAAAACACTAAAAGAGTGTCCGGGTTCGATTACCAACTCTGGCGCAACATGAGAACCACGAGGATTGAAATTTGTTTCATAGTCTTCGATGAAAGCAATTTAATGACCCTCTTGTGATGGGAATTACATCGTTCCCCGTTTGTCTGAGCACTAATAAAGTCTTCTTATTGTTTCGACGCATATTGCTGACATGGTTTGATATGCTGCACCAGCACCAGTCATGCTGCGCTTCCTTAAAATACTGACTCTCGTAGATTTCATCCGCTTGTTTACTGCGCTTGAACTAAAAAATCTCTCTTATTTTCGATGCATATTTCGAATATTCTGATTGATTGTTCCGTTAGCATAGCTGCCACATCCTGCGGATTTTTTTGTAGAACCTGCGGATTTGCGGAGGATTTTTTATGGCCTCTATTTCTAGCGAGGATTATATTAGATCAAATCGTGTTTCTTTTCAAAAAATAATTTTGAAACATCGATCAGAAATTGAATAATGATGCTTTTAAATAAAATTTGAAGCACAAGTGTATTGCACTGCAACACACCCCTACAATGCATTTTCTTCTATTCAAGGTCATCGTTCGCTTTGGCTTCTCGCTCTAATTGACGATGGACCGGCGAAAAAACGGACTGTGGTAGACTTTCGGATTGCTGTTATACCTCCATCGACTACTGCAAGCGCATTTGTTATTGAAGTTGTTCATTATCATACGAGTACTTTTCAGTGGGCACTATGAAACCCCTTTTCTGTTGCATTTAATGATGTGGAGTCGGAAAAACATTTTATCACTATAAATTATGAATATCCATTGTCTTTCTGATTTGACAAGAATTGAATTCAGAGAAAAAGGAAAATAGAAGAACATTTGGCAGCAGAGAAAGAGAAATGTCAACGGTATCGCAAATTGGAAGAAAAAGATCGATAATTCTAAGGAATCGCTGCAAAAAGATGGAGGTGGCTGCAAGAGCGGTGTTAGAAGAATATTCTAAGTGGCGATAATCCAGAAAGAGTATCCTTCCTAAACTGCGGAAAAATCGGGATGCGGAGGATTTTTCAGTACCCGACGTGGCAGCAGTGTTTGTGAGCCAAAGTGATCTTTTTTTGCTTGTTGTATCTCTCATCTCGCTTGTCTGTCATCGTGGTTTTTCCTGAACAAAGGGCGAATGATATCTTGATTTGGGACTCAAAACTAGCACTCGACGAAATAAACTTAGTGGTCCAGCTTCGCTCAATCATATTGTTTTTTATTTTTTGGATGTGTGGTTGTTGACAAGAAGAACAATTGCTTACTTCAGCAGAGCGTGGACACTGAAGTTAGGAAATTTCTTCACACTTCTACTGACGGAAATGTTGCGTTTTTGCTGACTGTTTGTTAACTTAAGAAATAAGACCAATAATTGAACATAAGCAGTGGCGGGCATCCTGCTCTACTTAGATTCCACAAAATTAATATAATCTTGAGGGATTTACGAAGCACTTCGTCAACATGTTTGTTCCACTTCACATCATAAGTCTTAGTGAGGCCCAACAAGATTATAGACTATAGGAAAAATTAGGTCGCTTTGGTCGACGATCGGTGAAAAAGATTAATCATTTGATGTTGATATATTCAGCACTGCGCAGTGACTTTGAAAAGTTGATTTTTAGTCCAATATTCTCAGTTTTGTCACGCATACTGTCCCATTCGACTTCCTGGAGCTGGTCGTTTCCAGATGTACGCACAAAGTGAAGCATTGATCTGATGTCATCATCGTATTTGAATATTATTGAGTTTTTAGATGGATATTTCAAGGAGTTCATCGCCATGCAAAATAAGATGGATCCTATTAGACTCCCTGTGGTACACCGGATGGTACATGAACTCAAGGCGATCATACGGATGATGCACGAATATTCATATTTGTCAGTAATGAAACCTTTTGTCTATGAAGTAATGTGACTTGGAATATTGAGTGCCTCAGTAGCATTGATAAGGTCGAGTGAGGCAAGGTATCAAAGGCTTTCGACACATCGACAGTCAATAAATTTAATCAAGGAAGGACAGAATTCTGTTATTTATCAATGTCAAGGCCCAGGACCTGGTATATAGGCGAATTGATAAGAGTCAATTTGGTGTCCGATGATTGGTAATTCCTGTTCACAATTTTTCTAAGATTTTCGATAGGAAAATGAGGATACTGATAGGTCTGATAGGGTTAGAGCATTTTGGTACCGGTGTAATAAGCGCCCTCTTGATGGAAGGAGAAGCATGTCTCTCCGAAAAAGACCAGTTCATGATATAGCAGACAGAACTGGCTAATATAGATGTTTTTAAAAATCTAGGGTGACATTCGGTCTCCAGCAGATGTGGTCTTCAATTTTACACAACACAGACTCTGCTTCTAAAACATCAACAATGAAAGAATGGTCACTAGAAGATGGTGGTTCATGGTCGATGGATAAATTGCAGCTTGATGCTGCCTAGTGATTGCTGTCAAAATAGTTTGATAGGTCCTCTGTAGATAAACAGTTTAAATTATTCTTTCTGGAGAAATTTCCTGTGCTTCCCATAACTTATAGTTGTTCGAGGAAACCTAAAGGTCCATTCGTAACGGACGCCCGCAAGGCGCGTCCAGAATTTTCGTTCAGAACTTTAATAACCCTATGGGGCTGTTCGTACCGGACGCGGCGCGGTCCCGTGCGTCCGTGTGAAAAGTACCATAAGTTTATTAAGGTTCTGACCGAAATTCTGGCCTAAGGAGGACGCGCCGAGCCGCGTCTTGTGTGATTGGACTTTTAGATGTAATAAGGGATGACTTCAAAAATTTAATATGTTCAATCAATAATTTCGCTGTCGACTATATTTTTGTGTTTTGCCTTCATACCATATGCCTTGTCACGATCATTTACAATCACTCTCAAATATCTTTTCATCCACGGAGGATCGTTAGACGAAAGCGTGACTGTTCGAGTTGGAAAACAGTGATTGTATAAGAACTGCATTGAATTTTGCAGATTGGCAGTAGCATCATCTAAGTCTGATGCTGTAGCATAAGATATCCATATTTGCATTTTTGACAATCATCCATCATATCCAAATAATGAAAAAAAATCAAAAAATGATGCCTAACCCGTATTATGCAGCGTATCTCCCACTTTTTTGTGTTGGCAAAATTCAGTAAGATGCGATCTTGACGTTCTAATTTGAATATTGCAAAAAAGTTCAAAACTGTCTAGTAGGGTGACATGACAGTATTCAGTCAAACTTTCGTGTGTTTGTCACTAATTATTCTAATATCAACCGGAACTTATCTATCGTAGCTCAATTTTACCACAACCAGCCCATGTTTACCAGTAGGCCTACCTATGTGATTTCCTAGTTTCTCAATATCTGAAGCCAGACAAAAATATTTAGAAATTAAATGTCAAAAATGTCGTTTAACATACGGCATTGTATCTAAGCGGGTGGAGGAAGCGATCAGAGCCTGTGCGTTTTCCTAAGATGCTAAGAGCCTATGTTACCGTGCTCGCCAACCCCCCCCCCCCAAGAACACGAACATTTTCAAATTTCATGCATTAAAGAAATGTCCAATTTTTTTTCATGAGGCCTACTATCACAGCTGACCACACATGAAAGTGGAATATATGCCAAAATAATCTACAGAAAATCAGGCTTCATATGGTATATCGTTAATTAAAATAGATCCAGGACTTTAACACGAAAATTGCAAAGTTCATCGATGTCTGCTGAATAGGAAAAGCGAGATAGGAGAGATTTTTGATATCCTTCATATTTGTAGTTTAATAGACCTTCATTTGGCATATTTCGGATTTTCTTTCTAAGGGACAGATTCTCCGCTGATGGGTCACTGCCTTGTCATCCCAACTACCAAGCCACCCCATTCTCCCCTACGTGTATATATATTTCGTTGAACTTCACAAGAGAAGACAAGAAAAGTTACAATTTACAGTTTTCACAGCTCAATGTTCACAGATCTTTAGATGCAGATTATCTACCTTCAGGGCCTTCGATCGTCGTTCCGGGATCCGAAACCTTGAATTCTTTGGGTATTCTGTTTCTTCTTTCCCGTACGAATTAGTCGGGTGTGTTGGGTTTTTTTACTAAGTTTGGTATGACTTGGGAATGTAGTAAGTGCGTTGAGAGTTGTTTTGTTATTATCAATTGTTTGATGTGTTCAAATGGGATGTTTTCCTTTTTGGCAGTGCGCGTTAGTTGTGTGTTACTAGGCAACGAAAGATGATGTGGAATATGGTTTCACATTCTCAGCAAGCACCTCTTTGCAAGAGCGGAGAATATCGGCATCTACTTTATGTATGAAGTTGTTGTGGCTTCCGTGTCCTGCCAGGATTTGCGTAAGAATTTGTGGGATATTGGGGAGGGGGAGTGCTTGCATCAATTGTAATCAAGTGTTAGTATTTGCCCTTTTTAATGTTGAAAGTGATGCTGTTGGCTTCAAGAAATCTTCAAAGATATGATATTTGTTGTCCTCCTTTAGGTTTTGATTGTAGCTTATCTTTTAGTGGTCTGTAGTTGCTGTGTCGGATGTGACGCTAACCTAAACGCTTCACAAGTCTGTGTTGGAAGATACCAATGCGTTGAGCCGTCTGTTTGCTAATGTACTGGATGTACTGTTTCCATGACAAGTCTTTCCTAACCACCAATGCAAGGAAGGAGATGGAATCTTGTACTCTGATCCTATTATCTGACATCTTAATGCTATGATGATCATCATCATCTCCTTTAAGTCGTGAGTGCAGAATACTCTGAGTTTTTGAAGGATTGAAGGAGACAAGCCAATTGGCGCCCCATTCTGCGACCCTGCGTAAGTCTTCATTAAGAACGTCACATAACTGCTGACGTTGCTGAGTTTTCTTAGCAAATCGCTCATTGGAATTGAAGCGTGTCGTGTCATCTGCATGCATCACCAATTTACTCACCATGCAGTCTGGGAGGTCGTTGATGTACAGCAGAAAAATAATGGGTCCCAAAATTGACCCTTGAGGAACTCCTGCATAGACAACCTTGGTGGAAGACTTTTGACCATCTACCTGCCGGTCACTAAGGAAAGGAGCAAGACGTTTGTGGAGTTATCAGCAACTCCATAGGACTTAAGCTTCCTAAGGAGTCCCTGATGCCAGACTTTATCGAATGCCTTGGAAATATCCAGAGCAACTGATCTCGTCTCACCTTATCTGTCAAGGACACGACTCACACGTTCAGTGACATATGAAAGAAGATCTGCAGTTGATCGAGAGTGCCTGAAGCCATACTGTTCTTCTGATAGAAGGTTCTGAGTTTCAAGGAAGTTAACAATGTGTTGGTTAATCACTGCTTCAAAAATTTTGCAGCAATTGGAAGCAGGCTGATCGGATGGTAATTAGATGGAAGAGATGAGTCAGAACCTCTCTTTGGAACTGGAACCACGGAAGCTACTTTCCAACAAGAGGGAAACTCACCGGTGGATACACATCTACTGAACAGTTTGGATAAAAGTGGAGAAAGCTCAGGTGAGAGATGCTTGAAGACCGAAACCTGGATGCCATCTGGTCCTCTGGACTTAGAGCTATCGAGACCTGCGATGATCTTTTTGATGTTTCGGACTGTGCTTGAAGGAGGGCTAACTGTCTCATCAGTGCACTTGGGAATTGGAAGTGGAATTTTACCTCCATCGTCCAATGTTGAATTCTTCGTAAACTCCTTGCAAAGAAGCTCGGCTTTGTCTGCTGAGGTTGTGGTCGTCGCCATCCTGAAGCTTTATTATCCTTTAGATTGAATATGATTTGCATGATTTCTTGTTTTGTAGCGGGAGTAAAGGAGATTGGAGGGAGAAAATGAGTTGTACTCATAGGTGTTGTTTCTGTCTTATTTGTAACATGAGTCATTTCTGTGTGATGGGCTGAAAGAAGTACCAGTGCATGAGATCTATGTGCAGATCTTCATTGCTGATAGCGGGTATTCCATCTAATCACAAAAATTGAAAATTACAATGAATTGCTTAACTCATGATGGCAAGAAGCTCATGAGGATTTTTTTTTGATCTCATCAAGCATCTTGTAAGCTTAGGCAGGATGCTCTATGATTATTGTATATCTATTATTTCTAGTTTTTATAATGAGTTCTTGTATTCTTCAAAGAAAACGGTCACTTATAACCTGGTAGTCAATTCATTATCTGGGACAGAGGAAGAACAGATTCAGTTAAATAATCTTGCGTTTGACTATGCTCTTTAGGTAGATGGATATTTCTGTCGAAAACAGTGATCTTTCTATTTCATTTCTTGTATGGTGTTGCAATTTCGAGAAAAATCGGAATTTCTTTTATTCTGATGTACAATGAAGCTGAGATGCTTATCTGCTATCTCGTGAACTTGCAAGGACAGCAATGACTCATCTGTATGATGTATTCGAATTTTAATTGCGACGATTTAACTTAAGCGGCAATGTTGTACCCGATTCGGAAGTTCCATATTTGCAGCTGTAAATCGCCATTGAATAGGATTAATATACATCAGGTTCTGTTTTCATTATGCTGTTGATATGGCAAATTGCATTTGAAACGGTTTTCATATACTTAATATGAAGCGGATGATTAGCTTCTTGATCGGTCAAATCTACAGAACGTCAAAATCTAAATAAATGATCCTCAGCCGTTTACCTTTAGCCAACTTTCATGCGCAATGCTTGAAGCATCAAGTGTCTATGCAAAGTTTCAAAGTACCAGCACGCGCGAAAATATGATGAAACGATGAAAACTAAACGGTCCCATCGATATGCTCAACATTTGCTTTTCAGACGGCTTCAATGGACTACAACTTAGTTGACAATGAGGCGTTCTCAATCAACTTCCAAGGCATTGAGTTGAAAGATATTGATGACGATCAGCCGAAGAAGGAAATGTATGCTCCCTTATCGGTAAATATTCAATGATTGTGATCATGCGGTGCACTCAACAAATTTTTCTAATGTAAATGATGTGGCCAAATATCATATAAATTTACGTGAAATGTTTAAATATACAGATCATGGTTTACTTATGATTTAAATGCGGTGCATTTTCCTTAAGTTAAAGTTCAGTTATTTTCTTCGAAAATTCAGCCAATGATGACATCAAACACAGTAAAAATGTTACAGTCGGAAAATTCGATTGTACAAAGAACCCTCAAGACCATGTATATAGACTATGTAATATACCGATTGTCATGCACTCTTTTTGTGTTTCAATACAAGCTAGAATAATACCGCAACATTTTGGTGAGCATTATTTAATTTTGCCTTAAATTTTCCTGGGATCCCGGGAAATGATCGAGAAAAGTAAATTAGTACTTTCGGAATCCATGGAATATACGAAATCATGTTTGTTTGCGCTCAAACAGCTACAATGCAACTCAAAGTTAATACAAGGATATTTCAATAACAATGGATATTTTAACATTTCAATAAGTAAGAATAATACTATGATACTTTGGTGAGCATTACGAAGTTAACTCGAAGTAAACAGGAATATCGATGTAAATACAAATGCCACATTTATAACATCCTTTCACGAGGCTAATCAATATATGATTAAGTACTTACTCGTATATTAGAATTTGTAAAATTCGTGATTCATCGGCCTATTGCCGCAAACTCCTGATTAAATAGATAATAGAATTAGGATGAAGTAAAAAGATATAACAGAGAATTCAGTTTAAATTGTACCTGGATCCGCTGCGACGTAGTTCAAGGTTTGCGAAAATTGTATAATATAATAATACATTATAAACGAACTATATATGAACTTGTTGCTGTATCATTTAATGTATTCTAGTAGTAAATATGTTGATATCAAAAAATAAGAAATATATATACGCCTAATAAAATGAACTAAATAGAGTTATTAAAAAAGCCATCTTCATACTGTACATGTACAGTGCACACGGTGAATACGCGTAGAATTTGTGCGAAAATTATTATCCACTTTTCGCGACACTAATATGTATCACAAATTTTGTTAATTGTTTTTTTTAGAAGCGATTGTGAAGTAGCTTCGCCAAAGCTTATTAATTACTTGTATTCATATCAATATTTCTGTTAATCTCAAATCCCTGTGAAGCAACTGGTATGCGAACTAAACTGAATTCACATTCATCACCGATGTCTTCAAGTTTACATTTATAAAATGCACGCAAAATATCTACTTTCCTATCTGAAGATCGATGCGTCAGGCTCAAATCATATTAACTTAAACTATCTACAAGTTTCAAATGAAGAGCGAATTTTTATCATTCAACATGGTATATTTGTTGAAATTACGATCCAAATATATTCCTCTATAGCAGTGTACAAACACATTCATGCATCCTTACTAGGGTTCTGAGCTGATTCTAGCAGATGGGATGTTTTTGTGTAGTCAGATAGTAGAAATGATCCATTGATTATGTTAGCCATCGAGTTATGTCAATTGCCAAAAGAATACGCGGAACTCGAAAAATCAATTTATTGCAACGCACAAATTTTCGGCCGAAGCCTTCGTCAGGTGCACATAAAATGAATGTGACTGGCAAACTAGCAAATGATGAACACTTGTCAAACTGGGTATGGACACAAAATGAAAATTGATAATAGATATTAACACTCTGAACTGCAGAGAAGGAAATAAAAGCTGTACAAGACTAAAAACGATATGTACACTTTATACAAGAATATTCAATAAATGAATGGACATATTTGCAAAGAATGAAGAAAGACATCATTTCAATGATTTAGGAAAAAAAGAAAATTAATACATACAAAATTAATAAAGGAATCAATCAGACATCCAATTCACGACCACAACAGCCATTCATTAGGGAATGAGCCCGACGAATGTTCAATACTTCAACTGAACGTCTGATGTTTGGATGACGTAGATTGCGCTCAACGATTTTCCACGAAAGAGGTATTAAAGATGAATTACGAGGAGTATGAATGTTATGACACAGATAAATGTATGTAAACTGGGGAATTTCCAACATTTAAATATTCGCGAAATCTAGAATACATTGTAGAAATGATCCCACCATTTAACCATGGCTGCGGTGTCTTGCGGTTTGTCAAACGACACCGAGCTCGAGCACGACCCCGACACAAAAGAAAAATACGAATATGAAGAAATTTTGTGCTTTTAGCAATTAACAGCCAACAGAGGGTATCAGTTTCACTCCCAATCAGTGCGTAGGAAAAGAGCGGCATTTACAAAATCCTTCTGCCATGGAGCGCTGTAGATCGGATAAAAGAAAATGTAGTGCCGAGAAGAGGTACTCGACAGAGACTTGCGCAGGAGGTAGATACAACGCAACTCGAGCTACTTTTCGAATGTTTTCAGGGTGCATGCCAATCAGCTCCCATGCGTCCTTGGATTTCAACCGCCCTATCGTCTCCATCTCGGCGATCAATTCTTCTAGCGGAATGACAGTTGTTTTCTTTTGTCCGCTTGCCCTGGAAACGTAGTATCTTTTTGGCAACACACTGATTCAATCAAGAGTTCTACAGTATTTTTACAATTTTGATTTGTATCTGGAAACACCGTCGATGTTTAATAAATTAAGTTGTCAAAAACCACAGAGCCTGCTTGATATTTGCATTGATAACATTGTTTGTTCACATGAATTCAATCTTTTCATATATTACAATTATTTTTTACAATTTATAGAACGCTGTTACATTATCAACTCGTCAATACGACAGAGTTCAAATTCGAATTCTTATTCAAATTGTTGCGAATCGTCAGCGTTGCCGTATCGGTGCGCCTACAGCTCTTGATTTGGCCTACATGGTAGTCAGATTAGACAAAAAATTTAAGTCACAAGGGTAAAATTTACATTTCATGCCATTCATCCATTGGTCTAGTGAAGTTTATGAAAACTGATGAAATCACAATTTCAGTCACAAGGTTAAATTTAAATTTCATGTCATCCATCCATCCATAGATCTTATTATGAAAGCTGATGAAATAACTGGAATAAATGGATACGATGCTCAACCTGATGAGAGGGAAGCTAGTGCTTACTAGTAATTATTAAATTGAAAAGGCCCTGATTAACCATGATCTATCCATTTTGTCTGATTTTAAAAAGAAAAAGAAAGCTATCCGAAATGGTTCAACAAACAACGTCTATACTTCCCTTTTTCGTAGCCTATATATCAGACAAATTTGAACAGGAGAATAAGGTGTTTTCTCGAAACAATAACAAATGTTTGTTTAACATGAAAAATAATACCATTCGGCAATATTTGAAACAAAAAGCTATTCTTCATCAAACAACTGTACACTCACCAACTGTCCCTCGAATAAAAACGAATTGTGTAATCAGAAAAATATCATCTACCAAATCACATGCAACAAGTGTAATTTTTTTATACCGGTAGTGCCATCAGAACCTTTCACTATTGCTACAAGGAACATTAAACAACGTCAACATCTTCAGTTTATAAAAATATTCAAAACTGCTCAATTCTTGCTTATGATGACATGACAACACTAAGATCTGTTTACGTGAATCATTTTTCATCAACAAATTACAGCCATCTATTAACAACAAATAAGAGCTCAACAGTTATCGAAAATTCCTTCTCTACTAGCGTTTTCGTGCAATTACCTCCTTTTATTCCTTTCATATTCTTATACTTTTACCTAAACTACTAGTCAGGTCAATTTGTATTGCTATCTGCAAATTGGAGGCCTATGCTACCTATCGCATATCATCATCATCAACCATCATAGTATTTTGCCTACTCATTCTTGCCAGCCCCTACTCGAGTTACCACTTTACACGACTAACCTTTCAATGAATTCTTTTTTTACCTGAAGATGGTCTGTGGATGCTGACCGAAATAATTAGTTATAATTGTTTAACATCAAAACATTCTTGATTCTTTCTAACATAATTGAATGTAGTAGTTATTAACTTGATACGAAAGGAAATATGCAATTGATAACAACTCAATGTCAAAAGCTGTGTGATTCACAAGTTTGTTGGAGTGACGGGGAGTTCATTTTTTAGCAAATGATTTATCAGTCATCTTTACAAGTACTTCTGATGACTATTAGTCCGGCAGCCAGAAAGAGATTCTGCAGTGAAGGGGCCGAAAATGAGACCTTCACAGAATGATGTTCACCTTGCCTACTACTGCGAATCTGTGCGTCTGACGAGTCCTGCCTGCTTTCTGTTCTTGTCAGACGGGATCAAGGAAAACACATGCAAATCCAACGGGACGCAGATTGATGTTTTTGGCAAAAAATGAATTTTCCATAATTCACAAGTAAGGGAATGCCGGACAAACTTGTAGTACCATAACAGCAAACTATTTCCACTTGATTTCTGTCTTCTTCACGAAGCTATCTTCAGGGAACTTAAATATTAGTGTTCACTATGGTGCATTGAATGTTGTAATTGTCAACATAAGAAACCACTATTTGTACATTGTCAAGCGAAAGTGATTAGTTGTTGATTTTAAGGTCTATGACATGAAATACCGGTGTCTGAGATTTTAATCTATGAAAGATCCCAATCTATGGCAGCTTTCAACAAAACCAATGCAGCAAGGAACTTTCAATCACGTGTATGTAAAGCTTGAAGTATCTAGGGGTCAAAATTATGATTCACAGGAATCTCAATTCCATTTTCACTAGGAATCTGAAGATGGATGGTGAAATGTCCCTACCTCAGTGACACATGAATAGTGTTGAAAGTGCAAGCGTAGATCTTTTAATTCGAGTATATCAACTTTTGCAAGTGATTTGCTGCCACAATAGACCTAAATAACAATGACTACTTTCATGAAAAAAGATTCGAGGACTTCTCGTATTTCACATATAGAACGATGGTGTTTTCGCATTCTGTCTCAAATTTCGAAATCAGTGATCATCACATTTTCGTGGAAATGACTGCAATCACGGCTAGAATTGATTCTCGTATTGCTTAACAGCATTTTTCCTTAAAACTGGTGTTAGCCTAGCATTCAATTATCTAATTCCTGGAGAATGTTACATAGGCCTGTCTGCCCTGTTTTGTAGATTGATGGTTTCAGAAAATTGCATAGATCTTATGCTGTGTTGGTAAGTTTTCTGCCAATTTAAGTAAGCTACCGATTTTACTGAAGAATTTTAACCTCATTTATGTGCTTGCGAATGTCAGGTAGAAGCAGCGTTTATGGTTACAACATTTCAGTGAGTTTTTTGTAACTTTCAGATGTTCAATGCTGTGCATGAAACTTGCATTTCTGTTGTTACACTCTTGCCATATTAGATAATGGTTCATGCAAAAAACGTTTCGATCATGTTTTTCACAAGGCATCCCATGAAACCATTCGTCAAATAAGCTTTGCTAGATTATAAGATTATGGACATCATTCACCATCCATTTGTCGTCTGTTTCTCAGATTTCGGATAGTTTCTCGACTTAATGATGATAACATTTTGGATTCGCCATCACATCAGGTTTTCAACCGCATCGAAGTAGGAAGATATCGCTTATTTCGACTTCACCAGCCCCTCCCCCCATCTTTGACTACAAGCCACAAAGTGCCCAAGTGGTCAGACCAAAATTTGTAAAGACACGTGATCGCAACAGAAACATGATACCTCCGATGACTGCTTTGCGCCAGGCTTACGGCGGGAATGATGAAATTCTTTTTAAATTTGATAGATTGACAACGATGTTTCAGATGTCAATGTAATTTTCATTCGATACTTCTTGGCGGAGGACCTATATAATTTTGTTGGTAGGGGCGTGAGATTGAAATACCTTTCCCTGTTAGAAAAAAGCATTATGTCTAATGAAATTGTTAGTTTCAGTTTTGAGGAGCTCTGTTCACAGGCTGTGTCCGAATTTTCATGGTTCATTATTTATTGATTTATTGTTTAAATATTTAGATTTTCAATGACTTTAACTCTCTTTAAAACTTATTTAAAACTTTTTAACTCTCTATCTATATTTTGACGAGTAGAAAACGTGTAACTTATTTTTGATTCCGGAAAAAGTTGCGATTATACAATCCCAGCAGAATTAATACTACCTAGATGGTAATCTAACGGAATATACACGTGACAGCTTTTCGGTCATCAAGTGGAATTATAGCATCCTCCTCACACGCGAGAATATTTTAACTTCAAATCAAACTTCTTAAGCTTCTTCAATTTTTGATTTGGGTAGAAACATGCTCAGCTGTTACTTGAAAGTATGTTTTATGATACGCCATAATGTCTGTTATACCATCGTCTGTGGAAGATGGAATGATTTTCAAAAGCTGACAGTTCAGCTTAATACTATTTTCGTTAAACTAGCTACAATAGAAACTGTTGCGCCCTCCTTCCTCTTGATGAGAAAAGCATGACCTCGCCAGATTTATACAATACGGGATTGTCTTATAAATCAAATTTTTGACATGGATTGATTTTTACCATCAATTTTCAACCAACACAGAAGCCTCTCATGTACCATCAAGCTGGAACACTAGGAACAGTGCTTTTTTCAAATTGCGCCGCTATCTTGATGCGTGCGGCTCGGGTCGAACGTCCCACTCATCATCTCAAGATGGCGTTTTAGATAGTTTGTTACAGTTATTTGAAAAAAATTTGGGATTTCTTCCTGAAATTCATGTGAAACCTGGGAAGATCAGGAGCATTGATTTTGCAACGGATTTCAATATGAGCCTTAGGCTACCACTGACAAACCCAGTCGATGTTTGATTGGTGCAAACCCAACCATTTTTACAACAGAATCACGAAGCGATAATTCATCGCATACGAGACACCTGTTAGAGCATAATTAATCACGCATGGAAGTTTAATATATTATGAGCATGCTAGGGCAATTAAGCAGCTACATGGCATGAGGCTTTACCGATAATTACATGGTTGAACCGGGAACTCTCGGGAATAAAACAACTACAATTTAGGCACCGCTTTCTTTTTTGTATGGTAGAAGGAATGTTGCTTTTATTTCGATAAACCTGATTACATCTATGAAAAAATTTTCTGAAACTGTATGGAGCAAACAGAATCGAAAACAATGCATATTTGTGCATGACCATTAATTCTAATGCGAGCCAATTTGAAGCAAATGTTTCATTTTTACGTTGATTTGCAGGAGTACGAGCTGTATTCTGACCATGGAGTTCCATTTCGTGTTTACACAGTGAAGGGAAGAAGTCATCAGAATGCTATCATTACTGTTCATGACATGGGAATGAATCGTAAGTTTATCTTCATTCATGCATGTGTGTCATCTAGAAGAAGATAACAGTGTCATTCAATAAGTCCTTTTCTGTGTTGATGAAATAAGCAGTTGATGAATTTATCAGCAATAGAAAGTGCATGCCAGGATGAACTATTTTCTAATTATCTCCGGAATTCCGGATATTTTATCAAGATTTTGTGGAGTCTCAAGATTCATCGAGAAATGGATGAGAAAGAAGGGGGTAGTGGTTAAGGGTTACAGGTGCTAAATGATCAAGAAAACTGTTTCAATTTCAAGTCAGACTTATTTTATCTCTGCCAGTCTCAGTGATTTTAATTGCATCTGTGAGCGTTACATGCATTATTAAAGTTCAGCATGGTTAATGCACTGCATAACAATGATAATGCCATACGATGATCACCACATTTAAATCTCAATATTATTACCATGTCTTTATACATCAAAACAGCTGATGTAAATCATAGGGCCTATATCTGCCGTATCTGCATGTTGGCTGGAAATGAATTGAGGATGCATTTAAAAACTGACTTGTATGGATGTCATTGACGTGGTTTGAAGTCATGACGTCAGCTTTAAAGGTTGAAAGCATTTAGACTTGGTGCAGTTTTTATTCTTGTCACAAGACATTATTCGCTTAAGTTTTATTCAATGTAATGAAAAGTGTTTCTCGTCATCGCATTCAGTGAGAAATTAAAATGAAAAGGATCAAAGGAGAATGACTAGGAATTGAAGCAATATAAAAAAATATAACTGTCTAGTTAACTCATTTACAAAATTGTATTTATTCATTGGATATTTTCCATGAAGGGGATAGGCGAACTGTTTTAGCTGCAAATATAAAAATAAAGCACCTCACTTATGCATCAACTACTTTTGGTATAAAAAGCATGGATTAGATGATTAGATGAGATTTGACCAAAATTGTGTTACTATTGAAGTAAGATTTTTCATAGATTTGTTTGGATGCTGGAAATATCTATGCTCCAAGAATTTGGATTCGCCAATTTATTATTGATTGAATTTGTGAAGATTGAGATCAATTGTATTAATTCATCGCTAGTCTTACTGCACGATAGTGCACAGTACACAGTTCTTCCTTTTATCAATTATCTTTCTATCATCTCTTTACCCTGTTGATAATTAATAACAATGCATAATTCTCGAGACTGCTACTTATTCACCACAATGACCTGAATAATCGCCAATTTATTTCAGATGAATCTTTTCAAGGATTTTTCAACAGCGACATAATGCGTGTCATACTACAGAAGTTTTCTGTCTATCACATTTGTCTTCCTGGTCATCACGACCACGCCGGAACTCTGGCGAACGAGTAAGAAAATTGCCTATTTTGCTTTCAAAAATGTCTCCGATATGTAGTTTGTTAACATACATTTACACTGGATCACGCTGTCTTGTTCGTTAAGTTGATTTTTTGACTGCAATTAAATGACTTCGTGTTCAAAAGTCTTAGGCCGTGAATGGCAGGTAGAGAAAGTAGGTTTTTACTAAATTATTGTAGCCTAAGTGCCAGTTTAAGACATTGGTTCTTCTTTGGACTGTTGTTGTTGTTGTACTCACGGCAACTATTTTGGATGTTGAAAATATACAGTGCGGTTTCTCTCCCTTATACATAATGCCAACAGATCAAAAACTCCTTTTCTATCAGCGGACGTTTCGGACCCAGACCATTTTTCGACGCAAATGATAGAAATTACAGGATAGAGATAAATTCTTAAATAAGGGTGATGACATGAGTGCGCATGTCCGCAGTGGATGTAGCTGTGCGAGTGTTGACGATTTTACGGTTGACATTTCGAAGCGTGCTCAGGACAGCGTTGAATGTGCATTGTGGGAAGCGAGGTTGATTCAAGCTCGGTCTCCGAGCCCGAATCAACATCACAAATTGCCGCTTATTGGCTGACATGTTTTAAGTTGCGCCGCATAGAGTTTCTTTCGTTATATATAAATACGCATTTCATCTATTCTGCAATTTCTATCATTTGCGTTGAAAAAGGTTCTGGACCCGAAACATTCGCTGATACAAATGTAGCTTTTGATCTGTTGTGATTCTGTAAGAGGGAGAGAAACCGCAATGTATATTTTCAATATCGAAAATAATTGCCGTGAAATGCACCTCCCATTAGCTGTTATTAAATTATATACACCTCCCATTACATTTGTTGTTGTATAACCGGGCTCCTTGCTGCAAAAGCCTTAGTATCCGAACAATGCGAAGCAAAACAAATACCTGAAAAGTACTTTTGGTAGAGAGGAAATGGATATGCCGATAATATTGTGGTCGGTACCACTTGTGTGGACAAAGCTCTTCACACAGGATGAACAGATTATTAAGCAATCTCAATGGCGGTGATGGCTTACCCGACCTAGTCCTACAGATATCAGCAGAGTGGTGGAGTCCATGCCTGAGTGAACTTAAGACATAGCCAGTTATGCCACAGGGGAAGAAACTTTGTTGCCTACCCTAACACCCGTGTAGATTCCACGCTGCATGAACTTAGCATTGCTACCAAGGAGAGACAATGAAATTAAAGCACCAAATTGACAACAACAGAGCGCTAGAGTAAGAAATGCCTTTTAATGCCTTAGAGGGCAGAGTGCCCTCCCCTATTTGTATTTCGTCGGTGGCGAAACGTTTTCAGTTTTTTTGTTTGACTAAGGCTGAGTTTAACTCAATTTTGGCTTATCGATCCGTGGGAACTCATTCCCATCCCCTGATCTTGCTAAATGACCTCTTATCCGCTGCATTCAATTACTGACTTGTTCAAGTATAGCCTACTATGTATTGTACATAACGTATTATTATTCCGTAACCTGAAAATAATGAATATGAAATGCTTCATTTCATGGCCACGTTATTTTTCTTCGTGAAGTACAGCGAGTAAATGATACAGCATTCATAAAGATGAAGCTATAATACTGAATAATATTCATTGGCAACCAATGCAATGCAGCTACAAGCTCTCTGTCTACCTATTTCTGTAAGCAGAGTCGGTTTCAAATGGCGGATGATCAGACTTTCTAGTGTGGAAAGAGATAAACCGTCCCTAACCTGTTCATGCACACGAAGTTCATGTTCTTGGCTGATCATATCCTACTTCTACTCACTGAAACATCGATGCTTTGTCCAGAATCACAGCGGATTGTGATGGTTGACTTGACTTTGGTCTACTATTTGAGTTGGAAAGTCATTTGGAGATATGCTCCTTCGCACGAGTTGTCAAGCACAGCCCTTTTTTACCGGTGTGTCCTGGTCCGCAAGAACGTCCAAGAAGATAAGTGATCATTAGTTTCCGGTTTCGGGTAACAATATCTTTCACTGGGTCGTGAAGACAAACTTCAGTACGAAAAAGTGGCATTGCTTTAAGCGGAAAACAAGCTCGCCACCGTTTCACTTATTCCTCCATGGCATTGTACGCCAAAAAAGAATTTCGTTTCGGCAGTTGGGAACTTTTCATGCTTCCTTTGAGAGTACTTTGTGATGAACCACTAAGGGCTGCCGCTTTTCTTTAGCGTCTCCTGGAGCAGTTGGATTTCATCAGCAAGAAGATTCCGGTAACATCAACGTTTTGCTCTAAGAAATAGTGTAGACACAAGATTGGATTAGAATCTTTTTGGTGAGAAAGAAGTGAAGGTGTAAAAGAAAGCAAGTGTCGCTTTTCTATAGATAGAGTTTGAGATGTTACCACTCCATCTCGTTGCAGCTTAACATTCAGAAAATGGTCGGCCTTTTCCTGTATTAATGAAATGGATAAGTGACTTGTTGAAAAAGCGGAATTCGAACTAGCAAATTCCAATTTCCTCGCTCTTGTCAAGTGTAACGGTATCCTTGACATACTTTCCATAATATTTGAGAAAACTCAATTTCGCTGCCATTTTTTCTTCGATTGAATCAGTTTGACTCTTTTCCATACTGGAAAGTCTTATCATCCGCCATTTGAAACCGACTCTGCTTACAGAAAGAATGTATACTTCTTAAACTTCTTTGATTTGTGAAGTTCTATATTTCAGTTTTTGTTGATCTTTGATGATTATGGAATTTTGCTGTTGTTGCTATTTATCTTCATTAATGTTATACAATGACATTAAAACTTACTTGACAAAGCTTGTAGCTGCATTTTTATTGGTTGCCAATGAATATTATTCAGTATTATAGCTTCATCTTTGCGAATGCTGCATCGTTAACTCGCTGTACTTTACGAAGAGAACGAGCGTGGCCATGAAATTGTTTTTTTAATTGCAATCGAACAACTTGCATTGGGGAAGTGAAAATCTTTTACAGATATAGCTTCATTGAAGAATTATGGAGAAGTGGCAGAAAGCAGTTAAAGAACGGACAGTTAAGAGTTGTTCGAGTAATAATGAAGCATCAGCGATATTAGTTTTACGACAGTAGCGACGTGTGATGGTGTTTTAAGTATTTTGACTTTTATGACAAATGCTGTGCACTTCGATCTTTTGATTTATTGATATAGTGAATTATTTGTAGGAAGTGAGTTTGTTGATGTTGCATTGATACAACACTTATCCCGAACTTTTTAGGATGCATATTTAAACAAAACGTCTCACTTTGACGTGCATATAGTTAGTTTAGATGACCGTGTTCATTTCACCTAAGTATTTTAGTCGTTTCCACTTAGGTAGTCTTTGAAGTTGTTGAATAGAACTTATTTAAATTGTTTATGTGTTTTAAATCGTTTTGTTAGATACCATGCCCGATCAATATGATCTCAACTTCCTTATCACCTACAGATCTACTATTTAAATAGTGAATTCTACGATGTCACAAATGTCACACTGATTTTTGTTGTAAAATCGATTCACTGAAACTTGCTATGATGTGTAAAAATCACCATTGTCACCTTCGTGATTGGTATTATCCAATTTTTGACGAATTTTCATCGTTTATGGATTTCATGAAGGATATTAAACAGTATTTATGTTAAATTCTGAATAGCCAAATTTCACAAAGGACAGGAAAAAAATCTATTTATTAGATATGAGGCTTTGCCAATAAATTGTTGTAATTTATATTTGCATGTTACAATCCATTGATTTGTTGTTTTACACAGCGTTACATACGATCTTGATCTACCAAGGTAAGTCAGGACAAATGAATCTTTATAAAGGTAAAAGTGCGCCTGTAGCTATCTTCGCTATATAAAGTTTCTATACTTTTGCCAATAATCTTCGAATAATTTGGTAACTGAATTTCCCTAATAGTTGCTACCTTTGAGTAACATTTCACGCAGCTCAATCGGCTCGATACAAATTAGTAGAACACTTGCATGGAGTGACTGATGTGGTAATTGACAACTGATTTTTTGATGATTTTCATACTAAATTTCAATAGATAGAATCTATTGCTTCTTTTAGTGCATCCCTTGCCATTGATACAGCGAAATGTAGTATAGCGACATACACTGCAAAGGCTTATTGAAGTGTCATAAGCAAAAAATGCGAATGCAGATGTTGCTAGCAACCTCGTGTTTTGACATAATTAGACATCTAGATGATAAAGTCATATCTTACACAGTCCTTTGCATTATTTACGAATGCAGTAAATTATTTATGAGGATATTTAGCAGTGAATTTTCAATTTTCGTCTAGAGGATGTTCTTCAATCAGCGTATTCTGCTAGTATTGACTTTTGGAAGTGGTCAATGAATCAGCGGAAGGAATTGTGTGCATTTCAGTGATCGATGGAAAGATAATGTTGAATATTCAAGGAAGAGAATACAGCAGTGAGGATGCGTAGGAGTAGTGTTAAGAGCACAGAATTAAATTCATCTAGCAGATAAACAAAATATTTAATTCTGTGGTTAAGAGAGGCGACCCGAACCCCATTGGAAATGCACATGACATTTGTCATCAGAGCAATATGTATGTCGGTCATTTTACTATTAAATGTGCAGCATCGCAATAAATAGGTATTCCCGTGCTTCTGTAATCGCATGTCATCCTTATAATCTTTTCACAACTTTGATGAAAGAAAAATTCCTTGAAATCACTGAGAAATGTTTCATGTGTGACGTTTACAGTTTTCGAATATATTAGCGTAATTTTTGCTCATGCATAATAAAAGTAACTTCATTTTGAGTGACAAAAGTATTGATTATTGCTTTCGTTGCCCTATAACTTTCGCTCAATATAATTGAGACATGATTTTGCTGAATTTTGATTTTGACAGAATGAGGCGCTTTCATCGATCCAATAAACTTTCCATAAACAACAAAAAATTAGACGGGTTGGTAATTGGTACTAGAAAAATAGATTTTATAATTTTATTTCCTTGGTTTCACTCCTTTTTCTTTAATTGGGTATCCTGAATCATGTATGGGCCGTTCTATGTAAGTCACGTGACATTTTGGTTCAAAACGCAAACCTTAATTGCTCGTTCTAGCTCCATATTAACAAATATGTGCCAATTTTTGCACCCAAGCAGCAATATCAACCCGGGTAAAAATAGACTACTATGTTGGCTCCCTATGCCTAGGATCTTGGGTTCTATCTCACACACTCACCTTGCACCATCCTTCTATCGGTCCGGCATTGAATATGTACCTAACCAATATTAGTCGGGAAATATGAACTACTGGATTAGCCGCCCACCCAAGCACCCTATTTAATTGTTGCGCCAACTTGCCTTAACCTTGCAATCCTATTAAGCATGACTGAGGCATGATCTTTTCTTTAAAACTTTGATAGAGAACGTAGACATGAGGGGCGCACATAAATATAGGTCTGCATTTTCATGTACCTGCGCAGTATGCACGCATGGATGCATGCTAGCTTACAAAGAACAGAAAAAGCACTAATCTATAGCTGATGAGATGTTTGCTAAATTATCTTCACACGTACAGTGCATGTAAACAATGCGGCTCACATTGTTGTGACCAGTGACCACAAAGTATAATCACAGGCGTTTTGATTGTGATGAGTACCTGCATATTTTCCATTCTCCAAAACTACAAATCAGAAAGACTTTGTCATTGCTTTCATGAGTGGATTCAAGTTTATGCTTGAAATTTTGACCTTTTTGATATGAAGTTATGATCAATGCATTCACAATTTGAATTGAAAATTTTCATTTAATGATGCTTCATGTGTTAATGTAGAAATTGTATTACCGAAACATCCGCTTAAAATCCCCCATTATAAACACTGGTGTTCAATATTTCATGTTAGCCATGCTCTTGATGAAATGGATTCAGACAGACATGTGCAGGTGATTTTGATTTCTAAATCTTTATCTGAACACAGGGAAACATCATTCATCGAAATTTTCAGATTCAAATTTCAATCCTATTTGTTGCTGTTTATATCACGAAAGTCAAAGTTTCAAGTAGAAAGTAAATTGCATGATTGAAATGGCCACTCTGAGAAATTTATTGCGTGGCAACATTCGTGTAATTCTGATAGTTTCTTACAGTCTTTGTATTATTCTGGTAACTCATACAGCTTGTACATTTAGTATCAAAACCTGAGACGACGCAAAAATTATGCATTAATTTTTCACTTAAGTTCCGCTTATCCAAAAATTGCTAATCGTATCCTCAGGAATTGTTATGATTAAAGTGAGGATTAATCACATGGTCATTTAGGCTATTATTCCTTTATATAAGCTTGGACGCATGATTTTTAAGCTATACTCATATTTTGACTTCTTGATCACTTGCTGCTCTAAGCCATAGCGGGCCTAAACACCTGCCCGACCCCTTAAGTATGCCTTTGACAGAGAGCCACAGAACCACAACATTTTGTTAATGAAGTTCAAATAACAATCCACTGGCCACGTGACAGAAGTGAGTCATTGAGTTTTCATTTTGCGCTTTGTAGATATATATGCTAGGATGTCTATTTTCTTGGATTCATAATATCATTGTTGCGGTAAAGCTCTAGGTCCTTCAGCTTCAATGATTACTTTTAGGTTGGATTTTAATGCCTTGTTTTCTGATCGCTAGCTAGTGTATTATACCACTGAGTCACATCATCACCAGTATGACAGCACAACTGATGCACAGCAATCGAAGATGATGTGTCAACGAATAAGGATTACATTCTTGATAAGTAGACTTCCAATTATCAGATCATCTGTGTATCAGTTGATGACGTGGACCGCCTATTTCAAAGTTGATGAAGATGCCGGTGGTTCCTCTTGCAGATGACATAGTTTATCTCAGAGAAAATCTTAGTTATTGAAGATAAAGGAGAATTGTAATGAAAATTAATAAATACTACGGTGGACACTATGACATTGATCAGTATAGGCAGCAGCAAAATGTTTTGCTAACAAGGCCGTTTAAGACTTCACGCAATGTGCCGCATCGTTTTTAAGTTTTTAAGTAGCAAATACTTTCGAAAAACCAAGTCAGACCTGAATTCATGATATAGCCTTGAATTAATAATCGCAGTGATGGACATAAAGAATGAAATGTAGAGTGTTGTGACTCCTACATGATCAGATATATGCGACAATAGCGGTGAGAGATCTTGACGTCAGACACAGGTCATTAAACAAGTAACATTTACGAATAAGCATAATAAATCAATGCACGTTTAATGTGTGTGTAAAAAGAATCTAAGAATCAGAAACGCAAAACATTCTCGCTATCTGATAGATTGATACAATGAAATGAATTCACTCATGATACTCGACATCAAGCAGGCTATTATGAATCAGTGCGATATGTAAAGAGCAATTGAATGGATTATCTTATTATAGAAATTTAACTTAATATCTTTATAATGAATATGAAACACCATCGTATTCAGAGCTACAATTTGTTTTTAGTAGTCAACCTTAAATTTTCAGAGCCTCAACACTACTTATTTCAGGATTTGTGTTGCCTTTGTACACTATTTGAAACTGTTTCAATTTCTGAGTTGCATCTAATAAGAACTTTGTCAATTGCCTCACGATTCTCAATATTGAGTTATTTTTGGAAAATAAACGCATTATTATTATTATTATCTATTGCAGACGTGTTCATTAATTGCGGTTAGATTATTCTATGCTCATTAATCCACTGGTGAAGTCGCTGTTAAGATAAAGCAATATGTTGACTAATTGGATTGCCCAAGCATGAAAATTTATGCATACACACGACTTCATCCGTAGAATTGAATTACTTTTAAGTGTGAAATACGATTTTACTTTGCTAGTGAACCACTTCTTGAAATTAATGAAATAATATTGTTTTTCAGTCTTATAGTCTTTCTACGCACAAAGATTAATTGATAAATTGTATCAAAATATATTTCGCCGGTCTGACCTTATCAATTGAGATAGAAAGAAATCCTAAGCAAAAATACTTGGAAATCAAATGCATCAGAAATTAGAACATTCATTTGAAATCTCCTTACAAAATTACTAACTATCAATGCTATTATCAATATGCAGCAAATGTCCATTATATCACAGTTCATTGATTGTCGTAGTTCCATAGTTCATTCTTCAATAGTCCCATAGTCCAATCAATGAACTGTGATACGAGGATATTGGTAAATATCGATGATAACAGTGATAGTTAGTAATTTTGTAAGGAGATTTCAAATGATTTAGCATTTGATTTCCAAAAATTCTTGTTTCGGATTTCTTTCTATCTCAATTGATAAGGTCAGACCGGCGAAATATATTTTGATACAATTTATTAATTAATTTTGTACGTAGAAAGAGTAAAAGACTGAAAAACAATATTAATTCATTAATTTCAAAAAATGATGTGAAAGTCTGTCCTTACAAGATCTATTGAAATTACTAAAAAGAGTGCGATATATTTTCATATATACTTATTAGTTTTCCAGGCACCTTTCCAATGTAAGGTCTGACAATGTAGATTATTCCATTATTATCTTCGCTTGCTTGTATTTTTGAGTATTGATTTTGTTTTTATTTAGAAAATGAACGCACAATACACTCTATCATGAATTTTGGATTGCCATTCATTTCAAATGTATCATTCATCTTTTTGATCTAATTATGAAAAGATCCCCAACAACTCGATGCTTCAAATTCTCGGTGTAGCACACCTGTTATAAGACCTACATTCCATTGCTTAGGACAGATAGATTTATAATAAGAGCTTCACAATATATGGAAATTTCGAAAACATGACAAGCTTTAAAAAAACCTAGAAATGCTCTGGTTGTTGCAATCTCAGTATATTTGAACTGCAATGCTAATGTGCCTTCCTTTCTAAAAACAAAATCAATATTCAGAAATACAAGCAAGCGCATTAAGTTAAAAAAATTTCGCGATGATTGATGGCTTTGTTATCATGATCCTTATCTGCCATAGAAGTTCATGTCTCTGCCTTTTCCGGTTCACTTTACGAAGTATGCACGGTTTCCGTCACTAGTCCCGTGTCAATAATAGTCATGTGTCTATATTCAACGTCATAATTTGAAGTGATGCCTTTTAAAAGGTCTGTAGGATCAACCTGTATAGCAGTAGCGCTCATGTCGTCAATTTTTTATGAAGTCATTTAACAATATTTGTATGTTAGTCACGTAGCATTGAGCTACACGTTTGAGCGATGGTTATATGTTGCAGAACATCACAATTGTTTTCAGAATTATTCCGCTATGCAATTTTCAAATTTCAAAAAAGTGTCCTGTCCTGGTGTTATTTAGTTCCCTGAAAAATTGAGTTGAAAATCATGTAAAATTCTGATACACAATTTTGTACCTGTGCTAATACGTACAGTAAACAGGAAAATGACTTGATATTGTCACATAGATGAATAAATAGCTCTGACAAGATCAAAGTTGTAGGAATAAGACTAAAAGTATTGTGTAAGTAACCCATGAAAATGAACAAGTTTAATAAATGAAGAAATAATAAATTGAACAATATTTTTTATCTGAAATTAAATTTGTCGAGAGCTCACACATAGATTTGAGACTGGGATTAGAGCATTTTTACAATGAAATATTTCTTTCGGCGTACTATGATGCATCGGTTAATGTCGCGGACTAGTGGTCTGTAGGTGATCATTTTAAGTCTATCAACAAACAGAAGTAATTTGAGAAGCACTGAGCTGCATTTTGAAGTTCCTCCTTGCATTCATCGTGGTTCTAAAAGAACTTGACATCCTCTCGACCCTTAAAGTCTTACTTACTTCGCGTCTTTCGTCGTTGTCCACGTTGAACGGGGTCAGACTGAAGTTCTGTATGAGAATAAATTATATTGTGCCTAATTCACTTACGAGGGCATTGTTCTATTATATGTTAATCAAGCAGCTAAAGCTATGAGTGACCCCCTCCTAATTTTGCTGTTAACAGACTTTTAACTGTGTGACTAACCATGGAATTTCATAGATTAATCAAATGGAGATTTGTATTATATGAATATTCAGTCAATCTTGGTACTCTCTTTGTGGTTGCCATTCTTTTAAACATAGTTTCGAATCGAAATGAAGCTAAAAATAGCATGATTTTGGTTCCTTTTTATATGTTGCAGAGAAAGTTCAGTTCGTTCTAGGATTAGCGGCATCTGACTCCATTATTATTAGGGAAGAAATTCCCCTGACGCCATAGAAATAGATTGTTTATCTACAGTTGACCAGAATAGAAATTGACTCAAGGTCGCGGCACATCCGGGGGAACTAAGTTGGGGCATGAAGAACTAATGAAAAGCTCAGAATTGCACATGTGATTTCTTCCAGCCCAATGGTTTAGCCGTTGACAAGGGTATCGAAGTGAAAATGCGTGCGATTTTTGTGCCACTATTGTGTATTGGATGAAGCTTTACTTCCATTCTAGACGTTGATTGTTATCAATTTCTATGCCTGACGCGGTCTGTGTACAGACGAAAGTTTAGGAGAAATTACAAACTTTTACTTTTATATAGATGATGGGATTTTTGCTGGTCACAAGCATCAAGCACAAAAGACATCCATGTATTCCGACATTGGTTTGACTCTGAATGCATCGAAATGTGAATTTCTCGGAAATGGATATTTGTCGGAGTTTGATAGCAACTTCATTGCTTCAAGGGAATTCAATATGGAAGTCCTGGGAGCACCCATTGGAGAAGATGCATTCTGCCATTCCTTTATCGAGAGCAGAGGACAAACAGCAAATGTGTTGTTGAAAGAAATTTCTCAACTTTGCGACCCAAACATTTTTCTTGTTTTTTTACGGGATAACACATCCTTTTGCAAACTTAATCACATCGGTCGGACAGTGCCGTCAAACATTGTAAGGTATTTCAAAGCTTTGATGATGTTAGTTTGTTTGGTGAGAACATAGCAATCGATTTTTCTGAGATAACATGCATTCAATCTCATTTGAGAATTCGTTCAGGCGGTTTAGATCTTCAGTCAATGAAGAGAATCTCAAAGGCGACCTTTCATCTTTTTGTTCGTGCATACTACACTCGGATTTTATAGGTTTAGATTCATGAAGATGGCGGTAGATCTTTTCAATTGCCGTTTATCCGAAATATCCAGTTTCCAATAATTCATCATCAGAAGGAACTCCGATGTCTCAGAAATGTCAGAATGTCTTCTATCGAGTCTACTTTACGAGACTCCTTTCTGAGTCAACTCAACCAGTCGGATTCCAAGCGTCTCCATGCGATCAACAACGCAACGTCCGGTTCATGGTTATCAGCCATTCCATCGACTAGACAGGATTTTGCCTCTTAAGTAATGTGTTCCGGGCTCTCTCCAAGTGTTGGCTTGGTATTCCGCTAACTTCAGGTATCTTGTAATTTCTTCGGTGTCCTGTTGTGGTACTCAACCCTTGTGGCCATGCGCAAAGGCATAGCGCTTTCCGAGATCAATATATCAGCATTTGCCAATCCGCGAATTTACACCTACAAGCTGAAAAGGATATGGTTGTGGTTCTGTGGCGGAAATTGGAGGGCAACTGATGTGCTCCTGTCGGATTAGTGCCTCGGTCGCTATAATCTAAAAGTTTCCGAAGTGAGTACTTCGGAGGAGTCGACATTGGTGGCGACTGAGTGGCGGAAGCACATCCAAAATGGTCCCAAGTGCCGAGAATTCTTGTTCGTCATGATCACCTACGGTGATTTGGGAAGTGAGGCTGCTCCAGTGCTTGGACGGATAGTAACAAGACTGTCTATCCAAAATGGTACCTTCTTTAGCGAGTGGAAATCAGCGATCACGAGAAAACTTCGCCTCATGCGCTCAAGCTCGCGTGCCCTCATCTCCATATTAGAATCTGTCATAGGTGGAGAAGAGCTTCACCTTGCCAGTCCCGTGAATTTCTCCAAAGGCCTTCTTTTAGATTTTATTTTTCTAAGAAATCGCACAAAAACGAAGGAGCGACGATTGATGATAATCTGAAGTCTACAAGGCCGCATGAAAATTGATGTGCTTGTCGCTTTCTTACTTGCTCGTCAAAGCGTGTTTGCGACGCGTTCATTCGCAATATTTTTCGTTTAAGACTTATAAATGTCAAGCAGTTAGCGATGTAGATCAGTTTTTTATCAATTATTTGTAGTTAGGTGTACATTTTGGCGTCGTTGGCATGCTGAATTATAGGACTATGTATTTTGGATTATAGGGTTATTTTTTGCAAATTTTTGTCCATATTTCATTCATGCAATTTATGAAATTGGATTGATTTCGGCAGCGTGGTCCAAGAAAGGCTGTTAAGTTTGAACAGCTGTCAATATTTAGCCATTTTTCTTTAAGTAGCATCAATGGCAAGTGATAATCATCATATAGCCTATCAAGTGGTAGATGAGACATCAAAAATTATCGATAACTGCGCTAGAAATCAATCACGACAAGCAAGGAAATAAGATTTCTTGACTCTTGTGATTGACTTCTTGTGCAGTTAACGGATTCAAACTTATTCATACATACTCAAATGTTGAATAAGAAGCAGTGCTTCATGCGCATAGGACTCCAATTGATCGATTCGACAATAATATATGACATTTTTTCGCATGTACTTGTACTTGTTCATTGCACGTTTTATTTTCTATTGAGATTGTGCGTGTTTTGTATCAAAACATTGTGTAATATCGTATCCAGTGAAAAAGTGTGTACCGGTAGTATGCGACGTGTTGCAATGAATAAATAAAGAACAAATATACAGGAGTGGGTGACTTAGAAAATGTCTAATAAGCTGGTTCATGTCATGACATTGTTAACTGCATTGTCGTGTCAGCAATTTTCATCTTTTCACATGTTAATATTCTTCAGAAAATGTAAGAGTAAATTAATGGAAGCTATTCACATCAGTTGCATTTTAGGGAAGAATCTAGGTAACGCCTTTAACGATTGTTAATGTAGCTAACTCGCTATCATCAGAACAGTGTAGTTTCCTTAGTGCCAATGAGCTGATGACAGGAAAGTCTCTCTGTACTCAAATGATGTTCTTGCTCAAAACATAACTCAATCATAGATCTAAGGGTTTTGAAAGGAGAATGTTGTACAACGTGATGCAAACAAATGGACCATAATCTGGCACGCCTCATAAGCCGTAATCAATTTTCTGCGTCGCAATATGTGCTTTTGATTGAAGCTGGGACATTCCCATAACGATGTCTACATGTTTCATAATTTTAATAAACTTATAGTTAATAAGACTTAAGGTTTGTCCTTAAGAGGACAGGTGGTGCGTTCCCACCGGCAGACATTAAACGTTCAAGGCGCGTCAAACTTTTGACTATCCTAGGACTACATTTTAGAGCCAAACTTGACGAGATCGGTGTGGAGGACCTTCCCACTAGTCCATTTTTCACTCAGCGCTTCTAAAGCGGGGCTGGACCTTACCCCTAATGGTCCTCTGACTTGTGATCCTCGACAAATGCATGAATGCATGAAGGTCTTTAAGCACAAAGACTTGACGGATCTGATTGCGTGCCGGGCGGACCTACCCGGGGGTCCATAACATAGCGCTATACGGGCTGGACTTCACCCTTAAGTGTACGAGATCGTACAAGGCCGCTTAACAAGTGATCTCCTTGGTCAAAGTTTCAGGCTCGATTGATTAGGAACTTATATATAAATAGACACTTAGTAATCACCATGTCAACCCCATGGAGACCCCATGTGCTTGAACAACTTGCGTACATGGCTTGTCTTGTGTGCATTCGGACTGAGGAGGGAATACAAATACTTCGGCATAGGAGTGGTGTATTTTCTTTAAATTCAAATAGCGTATTACGGAGCAGATTTCCTTATTCTGTTCATCGAATCATAAATTTGACCGAACTTAGTAGTTGCAGTGTCACAGAAGAATCAGTAAATAATGCTTTTTTAAACATCAGTGCGAGACATATCAATTGATTATAGTCACAATGCTAGAAACCTTAGGTGAATTGTTGCAATGACGAAAAGTTAAAAAAAGAAACAAACGAAAAGTGTTATAGAATTCTTTTACCGATTTGTTCCTCTTTTGAGCTCATGGATTTCATTACTTTGTCCTTTATGACGATTTAAAATGTCAATTTGTATCTGATGTTTCATTCATCGAATTTTTGTTTTGGATTATTTAATGCATGATGAAAAGGCTTGTGCGAGTGCTGCGTTGCCGCATTGCCAGTTATTTCTGAAAATGAAAATCTTTATTATCCTAAAGAAATTCTGCGAAATGTCAAGATACAAAGATAGGAATTGATGAATTGAAAGTGTCAAACCGCACTTTGATGTTTTTCCTATCACCCATGGAATTTATAAGTTTTGCCAGATACAATCAGAATATCGAATTGGAGATTTCTGTTCTTCAAAACTTTGATTTATAAAATATCACAGCTATCTGAGGTATTTGTATTTCAAGTAAGCAAACTTCTTTTGAACTACCGTATATACTATAAACTCAAATGTGCAGATCTGTAAAGCTTTGGCTTTTATTGAGTTTTTCGCATTATTTTTACAAAAGCGGTGTTAAATTCAAAGAATTTTCAAAAATGATATTTTGTATTGTATATGTAGGATATCTCTTCTACCCATGCATAATCAAAATACACATCTAAAACACCTCACGACATACAAGGTTCTTTAAATATGAGATTTTTATCAGCCATGAATGTAGTATGATCAAAGATGTATCATTGGCACCATTTCATCTTTTCATGGCCTCTTTTGATGTAGTTACTGGTACACAGCATCTTTCATCAAAATCCAAACAGCAATTTTCATACATACAGCAAATGAAAACCCGCATGTTTCACTTTCTTTAGATTGTAGGTGAAATGTCTATTTTCAAAATTCGAAACAGCATTTAAGTCAGAAAAGTATTGGGAATTCCAACCTTACTGACCAGTGATGCAACTTGATATTTCGCACCTGAAGATGACTTTGAATAATAAAAAAATTGCACTAATAAAGAAAATTATAAATGAATATATGAATTGAAATTCACATATTTTTGTCATACGTTATATTTTTGTAATGACGATTGCATGCGATTACAATTATTTAGATCGGGATCGCAATCACGATCATTTTGTAAATTTTGATTGCGATCAAAATCACCATGAGTGCGTTCACAGTCTTTGTAGTGGTGACATACTGTAAGCAATGAACTCGAATTAGTGCGGATATTTGATGAATAAGGAAATAACTTCCGAATTCTGTCAGTGAAGATATCGACAGAGCGCGTCTGCTGGTCAGCTAGGAGAACCTGCAAAGTTTTATAAGTGCGTATCCCAATGCTCGCTGCGCGTTGTGCAACAGATAATTTATGATGACTGCTCATCCATGCGATCACGATCATTTTGCGGAAAGTCTCCAGACAAAAGGAAAATTACCAATACATGTACCAGCTTATTCGTGAAAACAGCTGTACATTTTACACAATAAATAAATAAACAGTGCGTTATTCCCGGACTTGTAGTTCGTGTAACAGTGTATGTTGCCATAAAAATATACAGAGGTTGTCTGTACCTTCACTTTTCAGATTTCAAGATGAATTTAAGTAAGCAGAAGTAAGTAATTCTCTCTCTAGTCTTTGGACTTGCTTGAACCTAGTAGATCTTGTTCAACACGACTTCCAGTTGATCAAATGAGTTTGATTGCTGGGAACTTTGCTTATTGCTCCCTTCATCCCTGTTATAGAACTTAGATGTTGGAAATTTATATATGTCCGTATCGAAAATTACTTCAATTTCAATGTCATCGAATTACCACTTATGCCTTGGCTGAATTCTATCTGACAAATGAATTTAAATGTATTTGAAGGATGCGTTAACGTCTAAACTGCACATGCGGTCATTGGAGCGACATTTACATAACATCAAATTATTCAACTTGTGAAATCACTCTTTTCTAGGTTTGATATCAAGTTTCATTTTATACCGGAAATTATGAAGCGTGGAAAGATTTCGCCTTCTGTTATCTGTTTCACATTTCTATTCTTCAGAGGGGCTATTCGTGAGGAGAAGGATAGCTTGCTGCCTGGTGGATCTGACGAAGGAATTTACACGATTAGTGGAACAACTCATCCCCAACCAACTGGAAAGCGCACCAAGTAATTTGAAATTCCAGTAAAAGTTCGCATGTTGCACTTTAGTGATCATTTGAATAGCGAGATTTCCGAATGATGCTGTAGGACCGATTGCGCAAATGGTGTTCCTTTGTTAAAATGAATGACAAGAATGCATATAGATTCTAGCCTTCTTGAATCCATCAATCGAAGCACAGTAGGGTTTACAAGAGTGATACAGGACTGCTGTTGATTAGCTGAGTTAAATATCGTATAGATCCTACAAGCACTTGCGGGTGTATTGAATAGTATAATTGAGGTGACTCATTACGGTACCGAGTAAGAAGCTGGTTCACATGATAAGCTCTGGTTTCCGCAGAGAATAGCTTCGCCTTATTGATAATTTGTTAACGGAATTCCTTTTGGGAACGTACAAATTTGAGAGTGATTGTTCTCAATCGCATTGCCTGCAGCAGCGATAGTTAAGTCTCATTACTTGATATCGAAATTAACTTCTGTTTGTGCATAATATCTGAGGAAGAAGATTTTAGGGTAACATGTCTCCGGATGCTAGAGTATCCGATTATGTGATGGATTGCAGACAGGGTTGTTTTCGGCACTCAGGGCTATGAAGTGCGTTGAGATCTCGAGGGCAGGCTACTCCTCCCTGCCCAAATGTTAAGGTATTGCTCAGGATCTCCGTTCAAAATAGAAAAGTCAAAATTTCAAATTCTCAATTTTCATAACATTGAAATTTTACCGAGTTTTATGAAGTCGTTTTAAATGATTGTTAGTTAATGTATTGGCTACATGTACTGAGAAGTTGCATTCGAGTAAAGAATAACATTGATTTGTGCATGGAATGCAACTTAAACAATTATTGTTTACTTTTGTTTTTGTTGGACTATAAGTCCAAGTACTTTCAAATGAGATTTTTGAGGAGAAAGACGAATAGACAAAATATGCATACGATTCTAAGGAAAGACTCTAAAAATAGGGCCGAATGACCACTCTCCGATATGGAAAGGGTTAAAACACAGCTATGTATTGAATAAGCACATAGACAACTTAATGAAATTAACTTCATGCCTGCTTCTACTAAAACATGCTAGGGGCCAATGATGCTGTACGACTGTTGTGAGCTGGTACTGGTTGGTTGGACTAGTTTGTTACTAAATAATTCAAAACCAAGGTAATCCCAAGTAAACGTATATTAGTATGATAACAAATTATTTCCAATTAATTTCTGTCTTTTTAACGAAGACACTAATAGTCAAGTTCCCTGAAGATAGCTTCGTGAAAGAGACAGAAATTAATTGGAAGCAATTTGTTATTACACTAACATAAGTTGACTTGGCATTCCTTTACTTTTGAATTATTTACAATGAGCCAAGCATTTTTTCACAATTAGTTTGTTACTGCACTGGGTTCTACGAGTACTCGCGGATCAAGAAGCAAAGTAATTATAGGATCATCCAATATAAACAAAACAAATGCAATATTACAAATGAATTAGATGACCCGTCCATTATCGTATTTCTCACCTTTCCTTGAATTTACACTAATCAGGGTGCGTCAAAATTGCCGCGCGATTTAAAGATCGCCAAGGTTGCCTAAATTATTGTCCAGTTTCAAGCAGTTTATTTTAAGTCACATGAGACGTTACATCAATTGATACACGAGCAATTCATGAAAAGTGTTAAACTCGAGTGCTCATCATTCATCTTAATGCATCTGATAAGTCTGTCAGGCGCAGTACGACTGCGACTTTCTGACACAGTTCAGAATCATGGAGGGATCGTTATGTGATGGATTAGTCAGCCTGTATGAGGAAAAAATGGGTTTACCACAGAATTAGACTAAAAATGTGTCTGTTACATGACCGAATGATAATTTTCCGAAGCAAAGCAACTTCAAAAAGGGTTCCGATTAATCCGCTCGATGAAATAACAGTCAACACTGGCAACGGCAAATTCACTTCTTTCACAGCCATGTCTATTGATTTAGTCGGTGAGTGTTCAAGGATGCTTCGTCCTACCACCGGATTGATGTTATCACCGTTTTTCATTCAGTAAAACTAAAAATAGTTGAATGTATTGGATAAGGTTTCTCTTGCGCAGTAATCTGAAGAAAGTGTGTTGGATGACCATTAATAACCATATTAATTCACTGAGAGTTGACATTATTTCCGTAGTGATCTTTCTACTGACGGCATCAACTCGTCACCTTGAGCATCTGGTGTAGCTGAGCATGATCTCATTGACCTTGAAAGATCGCTGTTGGAATTTGCTTTTTACGGTCAATATTTAAGTTGAAGGACTTTTGCGTTCCTTCCTTGCACCTGATGGATGTAGAGCTCCTCAATCTGTGAGCTGCAGATACGGAATTACTATTACAGTGCAGAAGTATCCGTCCACTCTATGCATGCGACCCTCTGCTCTTTCGTCACCCTAAGCACCATTTTCCGAGAGCAGTGACTCCACCTTCGGTTTCATCGTCTCCACTCTGAATTGAGATCTGCTAGCGACTGTTGTTAATCTGACTGCGGCAGTATCTAGAATCGTTCCGCGATGTTTTGACTGTGATCTTATGCACCAATTAGCTTAAATATAGGACACAAGCATGACATCAAAAGCCTTTGACGAGCGCATAGAAAAATCTAGCGGTAATTCGGACGCACCCTGTTGTTTGGATAGCGAGAATTATATTTAACTGAAGATGATCTACATGCCTATTTTTAACTCTGAAATACATTCCTTTGTTTCCTTTCCTCCACAGAGTTATGATTGCTCAGGATTCAGAATCTAGTTTCACGTATAGGTACATTAATGGAGTTTCACCAACAATAGTCATTGAAGCGCAAGCTTAAACTCATTTTCATTTATGATAATTTTTTAAGAGACTGTTTGCGAAGCTCCCCAATCGGATTGCATGACATGTTGTGATATTCCTTTTATTTTAACTAAATATTATCATAGATAGAAGTGAACGCCAGCCTAATTAATTTGATTGATCTTATTTGAATGTCTTCATATAATTTCTAGCTTAAGCCAACAATATTCTGGTACTTCCACTCTCAATCATCATGGTGACAATAAGTGGTATTTTTTATTTGAATTATAGTTTGGTGTGATCGCTTCTTCTTCTTGATAAGTCAGTAGATATGTCTGTCTGGCGCATCTCTAGTAGGAATTCGGTATGATCGTTGTTTCCTCTTATCTATAATATAAGCATCGTGAATCTTTCAACCTGCATAAGCCACTTGACATGGAACAAAGATTATGTGAAATTTGTGACATAGATATTTGATTGATTCGTTCAGATAATGCATCATCTTGCTAAGCAAGATTGAGGATACGAATGAAGTAAATTTTGCCTCTGCTTTTATAGTTCAATTTCATGTAATTAACATTTCAATTACGAAAGCAGAAAATTAAGACCTTGCGTCACTTTTTCTTCAATAAGGGCCGGCTTGGACGTTGCCGGTGTGGTCAGGCTTTAATAGAGCGCCAGTGTCCGACGACATGCTCGACTATGCCACCAAAAGATCATAAGGCGAAGCCCTTAGCCACTGTGACACGCAGATCACCAATCGACATTATTTACTCGATGTTCTCACAATTTCAATCATTTATTTTACATGCTGAAAGGGACATCTTATTTGTAGAATTAAAGAATCTATTGACTGATGCAGTCAATTTCATTAATTGAATCACAAAAACTGCCTTACTTTGATATGAATGTATCACATAAATGGAAGAATGATTGTCGACATTCTCATGATTTTGTTTCCTATATCTTGCGCTCAATCACTTGTTTCTATGATTCGAATCTCAATAATTTATCAGTAAAATTGAACTTGCGTTCCAAACAATGCGTGTGAAACAATTTCTTCCGCTCCCTGGAATTTCATTGCAGTTAAGAAAATTAAAATAGAAACAAGTAACTGCTAAAAACACCCGACGTCTAGTCTCACAGAGACATACTCATGGGTAGCTGGTGAACACGAGAATGAGAAAATTCAGTCATTATATACCATGTTCCCTATTCAATTCAGTCTTTAAGAAATCAATACAGTTCGCTTCAGAAATTCTAGTGCGTACAGGATCGGTCTGACTGTCAAAAAAAATCAAGGGTAAAATCAGTAATGGTCAAATTGAACTTGGTTTATCAATGTACTCGTACTTTCACATCTGTCCTGGTATTGGCATACAAGCTTCCAGAATTTTTGAAACAAATGATAGGGACGCACGGGAAATTCATCATTTCTATCAGTATTTTGTAAATTACAAAATATCCAATGATGCATCCCTTCTCTTTAAGTCTATCCTTTCATTTCAAATAAAAATGTGAAAGGGGGGTGTATCAGACCCCATTGAAATGAAAGGATATAATTAAAAAAGAAGGGAGCACAATTTTGAATATTTTGTGATTCACAAAATACTGATAAAAAATTTAGATGTCATTGTGACTCTTGATGATTATCTAGATATTATTTTACCAAGTTACTTGAGTGCGATTTTGATGGGGTTTGCAAATATAGCATTTATTGAAAGATCCCATAAGATCAGGAAGCCCATTCAGACACGATACTCTCCAGTCGTCTTTTAGTTTATAGGCGTGGCGGTTCTGGATTGTCACATTTTCACGCGGTTCTGGATCGCCAGGTGTGCGTAGTCATTCTCTTCGCCTCACTTACGAGTGCTCATTACATCATTACGAGTTGAAGCAAGCAAATCAATAATTGTGGATTACACGTGTCTCGCAGACAGTGTAAGAGCTATTGCTGAATTTTTGACATTGAATTCAAATTCATGATTACTTTTCTATTGATGAGCTGGCAACAATTCGGAAAATGGCGTTGCTGAACAGCAGTGAATGAAAACGGTATTCTCAGATTTTCATATGCAAATGTAGACATGGAAAGCATTTATATTCCCACATTCTGATCAAACCTACTCTGCTTTTTAAGATTATGGCTTTGATAAACCGCTTTATTGAACTTCTACGGACCATAGATGCATCTTACTTTATCCGTTTTTCGTTGACAAGCGCGTACGATTTGAAGAACCGAAGCTGTTCCTCAAATTTCTTTTTAAAAACTTCACACTAAATTGACAAGTATTTATACTTAGGTGAAAATGCTGATTTTTAAATGTTAGCAAATACATCAGATCTAACTCACTGTCAGTATAGAATCGCGGAAGCGATTCTTCTGCATCGTGAAGTGAGGCGATCGCTATTGACATTGAAGTGGGAGGGAATTTTCCCTCTATTCGAATGAGCAACTACGCCAAAACCAAAACTTCCATCGTGCGATGTTTGAGGGTCAATCAATGCCGTAATCGCATCTCAAGTCATTCGTTGGAAACACGACGTTCTCTTAATGACTGCAGATAAGTGTTGATCAAAATTCTTTTCAATGATGAGTTGTTAAGCGTTTATTACCTCTCTTGTTTACTATCTTACGAAACCATGAACTTATTTTACCACTAAAAACCATCGTAAGGGATGGAAATACTAAATCTTAGTATATTTTCTGTGAAATGTGGCCTTTTTGAATTTGAAGCCATGTGTTTGAACCTAATGTTTACAACAAGTAGATGTAAGGAATAAATCAGTGTTATCTATCGTGGCAAAAATAACAGGGAGTGAATATCTGATGTAATTTTGACATTTAAAAATGAAATTTCTGTATGGATATTTCTTTTTCAGCTATTATAACTTTTCTAGTAGATAGAGCAAAATACTTAGTGGAACCAGGATGATGCAGATAGATGATGAATTCTGAACAAAAGAAACCCTTTCCTCAAGAATAAGTGAACTGCTAATTGTTTATCAGTTGCTTATTTTTATTTACAATCATTCACGCAAGAAATCATATTTCATGGAAAGATGGCCATTTTTAAAAATTGATTCTTCTTGTTGGTGTTGCTTCTTCATATTGACTTTCTGCTTATTCAATCGGTTTCGGATAAGAATGGAACAGCCTAATGAACAATTAATAAATAACAGAATGCACCAAAATGTTTATTGTGATGACACTTACATAGCAACTCATAAAATCGTTCAGCAATAAAAATCTACTGTGCGAAACCTTTGTTGGTTCTTTTAAATTTAGAAAAATGCCAAGAATATTGAAGGTTTATGTAATACATGTGTATACGACTACATACATATGAGAGTAGGATAGATGGAACTCGGTCACATTAAAGAAAAGTGTCAACCTAAAGTGCTTTCGAGTATAAACAACGCTTATTTTATTTGTAATATAAATGAAATTGCATCAATCATTTATTGCCATTTCTTAAAGTTTTATGGACAGCATTGTAGTTATCGATCATTAGACGACAGTGCATCGAAATAATCACAGTGGAATCTCAGTAAAATCATGGTTTTGAAAGGTATGACATTTGACAGCAAAAATTTCCTGCGATGTGCATGTATGCTCTTCGATATTATTTCACTCTTTTTATTGACATTTTTTCTTATTTTGATGTAGGGATGTAGTATTTGTCTGTTCGACATAGATTGCAGAAATGGCTGTCTCAAGTCACTCTCACTCCTCGTTTAACGTCCTTGAATTCCGTGACGAAGTTGGACGGTTGATGGCTCGTCTCCACTTGCTTCGGTCTGCTGCAAGATCTTCATTTATTTGGAGCTTCTTCAGATCTTCCGAGATGCTGCTCCTCCACGACTTTTTCGGTCTTCCTACTGGTCGGCGACCGCTCACTTCCATTTCTTCAACCTCTCTCACAATGTCCTCCGACCTCTTCACATGCCCAAACCAGCGAAGTCTGCTTCTCCGGATGAGCACTTCCAAGTCCTTCAGACCACACCTTTTCACTACTTCTTCATTTGGGATCCTGTCTCTCCATCTTACACCAGTCATAAAGCGAAGCATCGTCAAGTCACACGTTGTCATGGCATGCATCAATTTGCTTGTGAGAGGCCATGTCTCCGAACCGTACATCAGGACATCTCAAGCAAGATTGATGAATAAATAAATAATGTCTTAAGTGTAGGGATTTAATTGTTGTTTTATGTTCCATATTACAGAATAATATTTTGAGTCCTCAATGACCATATATGTGATGACAGGGCAGTTTCGTTCTTCATAAGGATATTGTTGAAGACTTTTTGTGGTTTTCAAACCTTGTTTTAAAAGCCCTTTCGCGCATCCCGTGATACACTTTCTCGTTTGTATCTACAGAAGCTGAAACTTTGTAAACCATTAACTTTTATAAGCAATTTCCAGAAAGAGAATATTCGCTGAATATTGTTGAAGTTTCTTTTGCTGATTATACTATCCAAATCTCCGTGTGACACCCTTCAAAATTGCCTTTGGAGTTCAATGACTCATACAGATGAAACTGGTGGTTGAGTTGGCACAAGATACAAGTAAATATTTACTCACATAAGTTATCAAATCAATTTATCCCTTCATTCTGAATTATGATCAAAGCGGAAGCGAAGCTCAATGTTGATTTCTTTCTTTAATGCTTGCAACGTCAGTCTTTACTTAGTTGATTCACAAAAAGTAAATGTAAATCAGTAACTCCGCTTTTCCAATTTATTCATTTTAACGTGCTTTCACATTCTTAAATCTAATGAAGAAATATGTAAGAAGAGAATGCGAAGGTCATTTCAAAAGGAGGATGATGCCTGTGGAGTCGGAGGCGGCGATCATCATGAGCTTCATCGATGACGGATTTTGTCGGAACTTCTTCGGCATCGGAGAATCAGAGTGTCGCCACTCCGCAGATTGCCGCTTTAGTTCTGGCTCGTTCGAATGAATCCATGTCTCGTCGATGGCCACGATTCGATCGAGGAAGTTCGAATCTAGTTGTTGCCGCTGAAGCAAGCGACGCGAAATGGTGACGCGCTCAGCCATTTGCTCTTCGCAAAGGTTGTGAGGCACCCAGCGAACAGCACCCTTCAACATGCCGAGGACATCCGTCAATAGTCGATAAATGCTGGTTCTTGAGACCTGGGGCATTTTCTCCTCCAACTCGTCACACGTCCAGCGGCGGTCCGTCTTCATCAGGGCACGCAGCTGTTCCAAATGCTCCGCCTCGTTGGAGGTTGATGGTCTTTCAGAACGAGCTGCATCTTGTGTGCTGTTCTCACCGTCTTCCACGCGCTTCATCCACTTCTGAATAGTTTGCAGAGCCATGGCAGCTTCGCCGCAGGCTTCAACCAACTGTTGGTGAATTTCTGACGGCCTCTTATGATGTAATGTCATGATTTTGACGAATGCGCGTAGCTCTTCGATTGTAGCTTCCATTGCGAGTTCGCGACAAAAGTTGCAGAAAGAAAACACGTAATTATAATCTCTCATTTATAAAGTCTCGAAGCTGGACGCAGATCAGCTGAACACACATCATTCGGTCATTCATGACTGCCACGATTTCGGATTGATTCAGATCGCTTTATGCAATTGAGACACTTCGTGCACGAACTTTTGGAATGACTCTCGTATGCATATTTGTTGAAGACTTCAGGCATATTTTCAAGTATTTTTTCGTAAAGCTCGATAAGTCACCATTGAATTCTGAAGAATCCATTATTAGAGTAAGAATTGAAGTAGATAGAAACATGATGGCATTGTTTGAGTCTTTTTATAAACTCGAATGAATTGATTCACTTCCAAATGTCAAGTTATTTTAATCGATTAAATTTGTTTGATTTAATAAGAGAAAACACTGACAGAAAATTGAATTTTGTTATGTCTGTAGTTAGAAATGCATTAAGATGGTTCTGCAACAGTTACCATTCCTTATTTCAAACAAGTCAACGGCAACAAGTCGAAAGGGCACAAATGGTGATTGTATCTGCACAAAAATACATAAAATCTTCTTCACCTAATGTCATGGTATAGCTGGAATTGACCAAAAATCCGATTTCGGAGCTTTGAAAGAACAGATCTGTTCAACTTCGGTCGAAAGGATGAAAGTGAACCTGACAAGAACAATTGGAATTCCTCCTACAGCAAAATGATGAACAGAATTTTACAAAAATATGACAATTAATTTTCTCAATTTGAAAAACGGGAAGAAACAGGATATCTGCATTTGGAAGTCAGAAGAACAGCAAGCGGTTGGTATTTAAAATGCTGGTAGCTTTCTCCCCTGTCGTGTTGAGTTGAATACTAACGAGCTGAAAGTCAAAAGGAATCAATTACAGGAAATCGATGTTTCGTTTATCGAAAGAAGGCGTTTGAAAAACATTAGTTATTCAGACAACACTGACAGACAGACAGACAGACAGTCAATTTCGGAAAGTTTAGCATTTTGTGTCTTAGTTTCTCGAGACGGTCACCCCATAGGTTTCATCGATTGTCTGGCAGCAGGAAGCACTTCACATTGCTTTGCTCACGACGTATTCGCTTCAATAAACGTGACCGGCTCACCTTAGCTAATTTAAGACAATGTTTGGGGAACGCGTGATAACATAACCTGTATTCATGCAGTCCTACTTTCAAATAATCAAAACGCGCACCTTGTCTTCATGCAGTTTGATAATTATTATGTATTATACAAGATGTTTTAAAAATAATCATCCGATTTCATTAGACTATATCTATCTATTGTATTAACCAAGAGCATTGAAATAGCGAGTTTCATGCATCCCGTCCTAAAGTGTTCATGCATTTCTAAAATGTCAGTTTTTGGGAAATTTTACCTACAATATTTACAAGTGTTCAATATGTGCTCCTGTCTAGGCTCAGCAAGCATCCGAAGGATAGTCGAGTTCATGTCATACGCTAGTATTGCTTTTGTTACTGTCGCTACTGCCTCACTAATGCAAGGCCATAATTGTTGTAAATGGATGCAATGAACCTTATCCTTCACATTGTCCCAAAGAAAAAAAAGATGACTTACTGGTGATTTCACTTGTGACCATTCATGTAATGCCCAAAATCCGACGAAGGATTTTTCGTCCGGAACCTTCGTCGGTTCGATGTGAAGGTATTCTACCATGCCCCGAAGATCCTTTGCTCCTATTTAGGTGCACCTAAGGACCGACCTAAAGAAGAGACAAGAGAGGTCGTTTACCGGATTCCTTGCAAAAACTATCATCCCACATACGTGAGCCAGACGAGTAATGCCGTGGAGACCCGCCTGAAGCAACACAAAGCTGTTGTACGCTTGATGCACGAAGACAAATACGTTGTGGCACTACATTCGTTGGACTGGAGCAATACATAAATCGTCACAAGAGAATCCAATTAGACGCGGCGTCTACTTTTCGAAACTTGGCACATCACGCGGAGTGACAGCTTCAATCGTGCGGATTCAGGTTTACCATCCATTTACTATGCTTTAATGCAACCTTGACTTTTAGTGATTTTCGTTCGTTTTAACTTGACTTGCTTGTCATTTCATTGCTATGTTCATCTTGAAGATGGATGGTGGCATGGTGGTCAGTCATCCGAAAATTCGGTGCAAAATAAATATAATCGTCGAAGCGCAAGTTCTGTTATAACTTATAAATTTTGTAAATAAAATTTGCCAAAAATTGACGTTTTTGAAAGTGTACGCCTTTACAACATGATGTATAAAACTCGCTATCTCAACAAGTATTTCGAGGCTCTGAGTTGATACAGTAGATAGATAGATTGAAAGAACACTTAACTTCATGTTGCATTATTGAAGTTGGAAAGGAAGGTGACATCCTACAGTCCCACAACCATAAGAAGTTCGTATTGTACTCCTATGTGAAACTTGTTTTAATTTCAATTTTTGTGCATGGAAGTATTATATTCAATATAAAACAACACGGGTGCTTTGCTGCGCACTGAAGGAACTAGTCTTGTATCAACAAGTGAATTGATTTTCTTCAGCATGTCTCATAAACTTTGTTATTATATTACAAAAAACGCGGACTAAATAATGAAAACATGCAATTTTTATCACAGCGACTCGAAGAATGTTTTTCGCTGTACATTTTCGACATGACTCTTCTTCTAGTTTGGATGCCACTTCATGGCTCGATCTCTTATTGGCTACTGCGATTCATCGTCTAATTAAGTGCTGCCATTGACAAAGGGTCTGGACCCGAAACGTCTGGCGATATTTTTTATTCAATTTACTTCACTTTACTTGGTATTAAACATATCGGGAGATAATTGAATCTGCTTTACATTCGTATTAAATTTCGTGTTGAATTCTGAAATATCCCAACTGCGCATGTGTCACAGGAAACTCTATCATAGTAAGAAGAAACGACGTAGTAATGTATGTTTTTTGCAGGTGTGCCTTTGAACTGTTCATCCGCCAATTTAAACGGTGACGATTATCTACATTTTTATCTTATTCTCCTGACTTACTTGTCTTTTGCTGCTATATCATGTAGACGATTTTTAATATGATCAATGTATTTATATCAATGATACAAAGTATTTAATGTCGTTTGCCTATTTTAGTTTCAAAACTTTTCTTCGAGTAAATTATATCATTGTTAGTTAAACAGTATTTGGTTTCACACTGCTTATTGACAAATTTGGTTTTGTGCTTACACATATATACATGCAAACGCTACAATAGTGATGTGTCGTATCCCTTTCCTTGTTTTAGAAATAATTCAGCACCAGTATTTTGAGAGTTCTGACAGTTTTAGATCAAGAATGAAATAATAGTGGATTCATTTTATTAAACGTTGATTTCTGCAAAAATGATCGTTGCAACATAGTTAAAAATGGTTTGTTCGCAGGTGCTCAATTGCTATCATGTTCGTACCATTTATATAATTGTTCGTACCTACATGGGCACTTTTCTGTCTTGACCTCAATTATGTAAGCTAAGTTGTTTTCAATTTTTTCACTTAATGAAATGTAAGCAAAATAATGGGTACTTATGGGTTATCTCCCCCAGGTTTTCAAATTTGTCTAAAATCTGCAAAAATGAATCAATCGTCATCAAACGTCTAGTAGACGTTTTTGAGCATATTTTTTACCCACATACAAACATTTGTGCAGATCGGACAAGTACTTTTTGCATTAGAGACGATAACGTGAAGCGTATCGAAGTCAACAGCCTGATCTGACTTCGTCTTTTCGACGCATTATTGTTACTCGTCTGTGCATTGTTCTCTCTCCCTCTTCATCCACTACCACTGCTATTTGAAATCTTCTCACGGTCACTACCTTGCCACACTTTCATTAATTTGAAAATACTAGTGTAGGGGATGTGGCTTGGTCATCATCACTTCAGGAGTTGTCGGAAAATGACTTTATTGAACTCAAGTGGTTTCTGCTCAGTTGATGAGATCAGAGGAAGTCAAATCAAGCTGCATCAACGCTTCACTTCAAGTTCTCGCCCCTAATTCAAAAAGTACTTGTCCAAATTGCACAAGTTTTAGAATGTAGGTAGAAAATATCCTCACTCACGTGCACTTGAAGTTTTGGAACGATTGATTCATTTCTACGGATTTTACGCAAATTTGAAGACGTGGGGGGAGATAGCCCATAAGTACCAAATAATGTTACATTTCCTCTCTCATCAAAGAAGTCAAGGGATACCGAAATAAGATGTTGTAGCAACTCCAAAAATGGTAGCACACATGCAGCAGTATGATATGATAAGAGGATATTCGGTGTCAGTGCTCTGGATTCTTTGACAAATGTTGATCATGATTTGGCTACATCGACTAAATGTATGCAAAAAATTACATGAATGAGCATAGACTTAGACTAACTATGTTCAAAGGATCGTCAATGAGAGAAAGTGTTTCACTCATTTCTGCATCTAATGCTGGTTGTGTTTGGAAAAATGATCTTAATTTGATGATAACATTCCTGAAAGTCTTCTTCGTGTACAGGGTTAGCTATCAAAATGTCCAAATACAGTTCTCTTCGTTCGATAAATGTTAACGTACTTTATACATGCATCCAGTTTCACAAGATTGTACAAGGTATAAAGAAAATTGACAATCATACATAGTCGTGCAGTCTGAATTTGCGTTTTGTAGTTGTTATCAGGCTACACTATAAAGCAAATTTTGAACTATCATTTCAAGTTTGAATTGTAATTAGGGATTTAAGCGTGAATTCCTCTGTGATTAGATCGTGAAAAAGTGACGTTTCTATTGAAATCAATAGATTTTCTAATATAAACAAATTGTCTACATCTTGCGTTTCCTTACTCATATGATGTATTTGAAAGATTGCTAACAGAAGTTAATGCTTTTTCAGTTTCACGTATCCCACAATGGATCAACTGGCTGATATTGTTGAAGGAGCAGTGAATCATTTTGGGTGAGAAGAACAAACATTTTTGGGGAAGATTAACTTATATCTGTCACACAATTGCTTTGCAGGTTGAAATGTGTTATTGCAGTTGGCGTTGGCGCTGGCTCGAATATTTTGGCAAGATACGCGGTATGACCATATTGTATTTCGACATTATCTTAGAGTTTTGATGTATATGTATTCTTTTCAGTTGAAGTCACCTGATACACTACTGGGTTTATTCATGATCAATCCGTCTGACACTACTCACAGCTATTTTCCTTGGATCAAGGCAAAGATGACGTACATTCCTCAGTTGCAGAAAGGTTATATCTCCGAAGGGCTTATGAGCCTTCTTGAAAACCACTGGTTTGGAGCTGTAAGTATCATTTATTGATCATTCGTAGTTGGTGTACATCTGGAAGATTGTTTTTTTGTAATCAATCTGATCGATATTATTTTTTTGTACATTTGAACGATTTCTTGCAACATTGAAAATACGGTCATTCATAATCCGCAAATGCTCTATTACTTGTGTCACTAGCCCCCGCCTACCCCCGCTAGCGCAGAACTTATGACAGCAAAATAAACCGGATCAATTGATTGATTGTTATACAATTGCATCCGGTGGTCTCCGTGGCACAGTGTTTAAGTGCTTGGCCTAGCGATCTTTCGGTGCAGAGGTCGAGTCCCGAAAGTGTCATTGGAAGTCGTTATGAAGGGCATCCGGAAAAAATATCACAACGCTCCAGATTAAAGTCTAACAATGTCAGCACCGCCCAAGCCCCCAGAATGGAGGAGTAGTGACGTCAAACCATTCATTTTTTACATAGTTACGTAGCTGTTCCTTTATTATCCCCCACTCTTCTATCTTCAATTTTCTGTTTGATCTTAAGCTGAGAAATACCTTTGGTTTATTAGTCATTCATTTTCAAATTATGGTTGTCATTCAGCTAGTTCACTTCAACCATTTTATTGACCGAGTTTTGTCAGTCTATCATTTTCGCTCATGTTCTAGGTTTTTAAAGTGCTGTAGCAACGCTAATACCGAGTTTGGCCTGTTCTTCAAATACCAAGGTGCCGACGATTCAGTGAAAATTATATGAAATGTAGCCAAGTGTGTGTGTTTACGTTCAGCATCTATCATCAACAGCATCTGTCGAACTCTTCGATTGAAATTTGTGAAATTATAATACATTTTAGCCTTCGTCTCGTTTTTCTCTATTTTTCATATCAATGCAGGTTCATGGCAACTTCTTATGTAGTTGCAGTGCACATGCTGCAGTTTTTTTAGTATAGTTGTGATAGAATGATGGCATCCTTGCAGACACAAATCAACTTGGAGACGTTTGTAATAAAATTCAAACTATTTCTTAGTATTCGATCAACTCAGTTTTTGGTGTGGATACAACTTGTTGCAAGTGGGATGATCTCGTGTAGAGTTATTTATATTTCTATGTAATTAGGCGTGAAGATGGGTGTGAGGAATGGAATCCACAACTGTAATGGCATATGCATGTAATTAATCAGAATTTATACTTCAATATGGGGAATCATTTGATTTATGTGGAGCAATGTTAATCTTCACTTTGATTTGTTTTCAGCCATCTTGCTTTCTTTAGTTTTAATACTTTTCTCCCAATTGGGCTAGCATTTGTACTCTGAACATTTGAGTAGTGATGATAGCATGGACTGTAACTTGGGTCTCACAAAACATAGTAAACAATATAGCCTCAATTGCCAAATACTTTTTAAGAACAACCACTATCGAAGTGAATAGAATGACATAAGCATTGTTGATTCAAAACCGACAGTTTAGATCTAATTTACTTGTTATCTGTTACAAATCAGGCAATTCAACTGTAGCATCACGTATGCAACTCAACTAGCAGAACAGGCACTGTCAGCCTCAAGTCAATAATCCCCAGCGAAATTAACAGACGTTGATGAAGTTAACCCTAATTCAATCCCTTTCCATCAGCGATGAGATGCATCTATTTTATCCTGACATCAGTTTGATTGAACTCAGTCAAGCAAATCATCAAGCGTCGTTATTCCTTTCGATTATTTATACCAAATATCCAGGCATGTCATTCATCCGCGGGTGGTGGCTCCTGACCTAGGTAGAATGAAAATGGTGGTTTCTAGGACATTCTCGGAATAGAAAAATACAGAAAGCAGTATTGAATAAAAGCATCTTGAACAACTTAAGATCAGCATAAACCACCAGCAAACTTGACTTAATGGCTAGGAAGGTATACTGCAAGGAACCCCTCAACTAGATAGATTGCCTCGAAGGGCCCCTTGGTTAACAAAATTGAAGGAATTTACCCCTTCGTCAAGAAGATTGATGAGGGACCCCTTTGACAACAAGATTGATGAGAAGGTCCCCTTTGACAACAAGGTTGATGAGAAGGTCCCCTTCGATTTTTCATTTATTTAGTCACATATTTTATTCATCGCAAATAGTGTATGTATGCACATCGTGCATGCATGCATTGCAATAAAACGATTGTAATACAAAAGTGCAGTTGTAAATTTAATCGTAAGCATCAAGTCGTGAGCGAAGCATAATAAACATACTCACTTGTAGAACGGCAGCGAGAACATGGACCTTGTGGAACGATGTCATCACGATATGCGAAAACTAAATGGTCACAATGTTGCTGGGTTAATCATGTCTTATTTAAACCGAACAGATTTGGGCTTGGTTCGAGAACTTGATCCTGCAAAGAAAGCGTACACGAGGTGCATCGAGATAGACTCAGTACTTGTGAGTGGAGACCGAGCTCAAGATCTTGCTAGGGCAATGACGGATATGAATGGTCGAATGGATCCTTCGAAAACACAATTCATTGCGGTGAGTTAGGATCTCTTCTGTACTCATTTGCACGGTTTATAATGCTGAATCGTTCAAGTGTTCAGACAACTTTGTTCAGAATTGTGTTTAATTCTGTTTGAAGTGCGTTGAAACTAAAAAGAAATGTGGATTCTTCGACTGTAGTTTTCTGATCTCCATCAGTTTTGCATGTCATTTTATTGTTAAAACTATTTTTCCGGAAATCCACCATCTGTATTCAAAATTAAAGTTAAAAAGTCACAAGATTTCGGTGGTCATGCTACACACCTTATTCATGTGAGATCGATTGATTATCGACGGATTATCGATGACGTTCCGTTGATGAAATCCAATGGTCTTATATGCTGTGAATCTGAAATAAAAAGACTGCAAAGATATGTAAATATGGGAATAAAGGATGAATAAGAAAATGGACATCATAATTTGAACGGACTTCATGAGAAATACCCTATTATTTGGACTATAAGGCGCACATAAAATTCCTATATTTTACGAAAAAAATCGGCAATGCGCCTAATGTATGAGCAGCGTATGGTCATTTTCGATTTGGGTGGCGATTAAGACGAAGCTTTTCACTTACCAAAACCACTTTGCTTGATGCGAACGGTGCTTCAACATCAGGTAATTAAGGACCCCAAAGTGGCACCTGCTAGGAGACATGTTTACGACGCGAATTTCAGAATCAAAACCATCAGCCACGTAGTGCAACGTGGGAATAGATCAGCTGCGAAACAATTCGACATTAATGAATCAATGGTGAGGAAGTGGAGGAAACAAGATGACCTGCGTCATGTAAAGAAGACGAAGGAGAAGAGTTTCCGAGGGAACAAGGGAAGATGGCTACAATTAGAGGATAAAATTGAGTAATGGATTACTGTGCGGAGAACAGCAGGTAGAAGCTTCTCAACAGTCGCCGTTCGACTTAGGGCAACAGCGATGGCTCAACTGTTAAAATCCGACACCGAAGATGCGGAATTTGATAGTTCGTAGAAGAGGAATGATTGAAAAAGTGAATATACTTTTTTTGTGTAATATTGATAGTTTTTGTTAATGATTTGAATAAAGGCTGACCTATCCGACTACCGATATCTTGTCTCGCTTTATACGCCTTATAATCCAGTGCGTCTTATATATGAACATAAACCCGTTCACTGCTACTGCGTCTTATAATCAGGTGCTCCTTATCGTCCGAAAAATCCGGTAATTTCATAAAGAAGCCTGCTTTTCCTTCGTCTATTTTCTTTGTTTTCCAGAAGAAAGGTAAATGAAGGCCTGCCACATTTCTGTGCTTTAAATTAACACCATTGATGGTATATGCAATTAATTGCAATGATCAGCTCTAAATTATCAAAAATAAAAGCAAAATATGCAAGTAGACGATCTACAAAAAATTCGAAAAGACGATGAAAATTTCAGATCAAAAACTTATTTATTTCTAGAACTTGCTTGGACGAAATGTTTCAAGAGAGTTTAAAAAGGAGTAGGAAAGCTACTCACCAGTCCATAGAGTAAGTATATTAGGTAGAGTGGTAACTCCGCATTTATTGAATCCCCAATGTGTATACACTTTCGATTTTATTAAATGAACTCGAGGGGAATACAAGTGTTATTGTCACCAAATGTTAGATATGCAAATTTTTGCAGTTTTGCAGAAATTGCAAGGGAATTGAGTTGCCATGATTGTAATGCAGAGGGAATGATGGTATTTTACAGATTCTCAGTGTCATGACAGCCGTTAGAGATTTAATGTTTGCTAAAGTAGCAATTCGATGGGTTCCTATTACTTTCATGCTGAGCCTCAAGAGTATTTTCTTAAGCGTGATTATGTCACAGGCAACCTGCCACTTACTTACTTACTTACTTTACTTTCTCCTTTTAACGTCTGCTTTTCCTCCTTGGTGAGGGTTGGACGTGATGAGACTCTTCCAACGGGCGCGGTCCTGTGTGTCTTCCACTCAGCCTCAGCTCCTTCATGTCTTCCTGGATTGTCTGCAGCCATGATCTTCTTGGTATGCCACGTGGCCTGGGACCTTCGACAGCCACGTTGAGCACACGATGAATCGGCTCCTCCTCTGTCCTCTGCCACTGGCAGAGCAAAATCACATAATCAAAGATAATGATTTCAATTAACTTTGAAAGATGTAAATGGTTCCACATCACTATTCAAATTCCAGAAATGAGACATGAAATTAGTGAATCATAAAATCATGCGAGTGAAAATTGAATTAAAAACTTGAAATTTCAGCCAAGAAAGCACGAATAATATCGCGACTTTTTCATGAAGACTTCCATTATAATGAGGTTCAAGTAATTCTCCTGATAATTAGCTTAATTTCTGCTTAGTTAGAATGCTTATTAGCAAATATTTATCCTTTTTATATCCAACTTGTTTTATACTGCTTACAACGGGGAGTCATCTCGGTAGTATTTTAAACAGAGATGGAACCGGTTTACCGGTACCGGTACCGGTCCACCGGTAATACCGGTACCGGTATTACCGGCCCGGTACCGGTGCCGGTACAGGTCACCGGTACCGGTAAACTCTGCCAAGCATTGGAGTAAACATATGACGAGACAATGCAGGTGTTGTGGTGCACCTAACACGATTCCACAGCGATCTAAAAGCTTGCTTCACGCCAACGTCAACCATATCCAATGCCTGCCTTATGGGAAAGTACAGGAACACTTAGATCAAGTGTGATTGGCTACGAATAGCGATCAGACAACAACAGCGCAAAACAACTGATGTTTTCTGACTATTGTCTGCCTGTCTGAGTTTGTCTGTGACTACGCATTCATTACTTGCCTTTATTGTCGTCGTGTAACTCGAGTGTCGTGTCCTCGTGTGAGACTGAATTTCGTCACTTTCTTGATCAATTCGCACCGCAATGGAACTAACTGATGCTGATATTATTCGCTCAAAAGTTAAGTCTAGTGATTTTCTGAGAAAGCGCAAAGAATCGCCGTGTGATAATAACAATAATAATAATAATAGAATGCTTTATTTTCAATCAATACAACGAGCGGTATGACTCCTAGAAATAGATTGTTTATCTAAAGTTGACTAGAATGGAAATTGACTCAAGGTTGCGGCACATCCGAGGGAACTAAGTTGGGGCATGGATCACCAATGAAAAGCTTAGAATTGCACGTGTGACTGATTCTAACCCAATGATACAGCCGTTGACAAGTGTATCAAAGTGAAAATGCGTGCGATTTATGTGCCACTATTGTGTATTGCATGAAGCTTAACCTCCGTTCTAGAGGTTTTATTGTTGTCGACAAGTGGATGAATATGGGGATTACCACTGATCTTTTTGATTACTTTAGTACACATTTTGTCCAGAAAGAACATTTGCCTTGAACATTTGACCATCGAATTGCAAGGCGGTATAGACGGTCAAGTTTTTGAAAGTTCTTTACACTTACATCACAAATGATGGGCCAACAAAATGTTATATGACACAGCACAAGACTTACAAAAGCCTGCCAAACGACTTCACCACGGTTGTTATTATTACGTAAACGGCGTACAAATGACATGAAACGACAACATTTAGCATACAGTTTTGCGAATTGAACGTCCCAGCGAAGGTCTGAGGTAAAATACACTCCCAAAATTTTTATACAATCAATCTGTTCAATCGTGGAATTATTAATTACAATATCCATGGTCTTTCAATTAGGAATATTCCTGGAAAGGATCATACATTTAGATTTTTCAACATTTACAATCAGTTTCTTCTTTTTTGTCCATGCTCAGAGTTGAAGTCAGAATTAATACTAGGACAATCAAAATGTAACAAGGTAATGTCATCGGCATAAACAATAGGTTTTGTATTTACAAAGTCGGGCAAATCATCCATGAAAAGAGAAAACAACAGTGGTCCCAAAATGGTCTATGATTACGTATAATTGCTGAATGTTTGGAAGCAATTCAGTATTGTTTACGAAATCGACTCCAGGGGAGCGAAAGCGAGGATTTGTTTGTAAGGGATGAAAATCCTCTATTATTTTGGAAAGCAAATGAAAAGTCGCTCGCAAAGTGCTGGTAATCCAAGCATCAAGCTCGCAAAGTGAGCGCGTTTTCAGTGATGCAGGGTTGACCCTGACCGCGCCTCGAAACCGCCTAAAGTCTAAGCATCTCGAGGAGTTGGTCACCCTTAAGTGCTCTAAAAGCAAGACTATGGTAATTTCACAATTCACATGTTGACATTTACACTTTGAGTTTTGTGTTTTTGAATAAATTTGATACAGTCGGATATTCCATTTTCCATGTATACTATTGATGCATGTACATGATTGTTGGCCAATGTAGTAATTTTTGCAATTACATGTAGGGCCTATATGCTTGCTGTTAATTGTTATGATTGAGCTGAGTCAAAATGGTGACAATTTTTTAATGCAGTAACATTCTCGAACTAATGCCGGTACATGTACTAGTTTTCAGTTCATTCAAGGAGTTGCACAAAAATAAGCAATGAGGGACATGTTGTCTAAATCCATGCACTTGGAAAAGTTTACCGGTAGATACCGGTATCGGTACCGGTACCGGTAAAGGTCACCGGTAGACCGGTACCGGTAGCCAAAAATGCTATCGGTTCCATCTCTAATGTCAAAATTTCATTCTAAATGTCATTCTAAATTCCATTCTAATTCCATTCTAAATGTCAAAATTTTGCCAATTTAAATACTATTTAAATTGGCAAAATTTTGACATTTTTAAAACTGCTCAAATAATTTTTTGGACCACGGGAACGTAATCTCAGCAAAAAACTGAATCTTTTGATATAAAAATTTTCACTGTATAAGGATACTTTTTTGAGTCGACACTCTACCTATATATCCCTACTCTATGCGCCAGTCTGTAGAATTGTCCCGCCCAAATACACACAAAGATGTGCAGCTTAGGTAAGTTGCCATAATTCTGTCACTAAATGCTTTCCAGCTTCTTAATCGCTGGAGAAATCGCTATCGCCAGGAAAGAAATCAAATTCACACAAAATGTCGGAGTTGCTGATGTTGTTTTATGCTGCTCTCTTTCTAGTTCGCAATCAATCCTAGTTTAGTTCAGTAAGAATAGTTTTGTCTTTGTCTAAAATATGCCCATTGCGGTAACTTCTTAGACACCGCAAATGCATTATTGAGTTGAAAATTTACATCGTTAAAACCCAGTAGGACTTTGCTATGGCAAAGTTAAGTTGACATTAATCGATCCGTGTGCATGAGCTACAAGCTGCATAATGGCTTCAAGTGTCATCGTCAAGTGAGGCTGCCTTATTCCCTTCATAGAGGACATACCGCAGTTCCTGTATGGTTGTTCCCAAGGGGGGTTGTTCCCGTCGTTAAATTCTCTTTACACGAACCTCATTTTCGCAGCTCCTTGTCACAGCAAGACAACAGTTTCGTGCCTACTGAAAAAGATAATATTAGTAGCATGTAATAATTGAGCATTTTATCAAATAGAAATTGAAAAGCATTTACTGCTTGCATCGTACAAACCGCTATGTTGTGTTCCTCCGGATGCTTCGGATTATTTGTGATCACGTAATTGTGGGAACGGTGATGGTATCATGAATTCTTGTGACAGGATGTATAAATGTGGGTGATAACTTTAGTGAATATGATGTTCGCACTAATCCCTCGGAGTACTTGTCATATAAGGTTTCGCAGCATCCCCTCGTCCATTTGAAAGACAAAGGCATGTTTGAAGCCCCAAGGTTGTCTTCTGGGGATGTTTCTAAGTCTCAATGCGCTTAGCTACGTAGCCAGACTGGGCCGAAGGATAAAATAAGATGCATGGTTGGCCTGCATCGTGGGAATATAGCGCTATTAAGGCATTTTGCTCTTCTTTAGATCTACTTATGTGCATATACTGCTTTATGCTTTCAAAGAATATCGTTATAAATACTATTATGCAAGTATGTGTATATTCTTAAGATACTCAGCTTGCTCAGCGGCACAAACGCGTTTTTCAACGACATGAACTTAATGTTCGACTAACCAGACGCAAAAAACATATGTTCAGCAACTGAAACACAGATGCAACACAACCATGACCTCCTGCTAACTGCAAAATGAAAAACAAAAAAACTACCGTGTTTTTTTTACTAATAGCTAAATAATTTCTCAATTCTTCACTACTTCATCACACATAGAGCTCATCCATCGTGTCAGGTAAATTTATTTTTGCTATTGGTAAAGATATATAATCCTGTACAACCTGTTCACATCTACACATCTGCATTCTATCATATCATGTCATATCACATCATCTCATCGCAAATATCATCTTCATATTCCTTTTATTTTAAACTTCCACGAACCCCAGTCTTTTGTACCTAAAGATGATTGCTGGATGGCAATCGAAAAAATATTGTACATCTTGACAATAAATTGAATTAATAAATATCTTGGAAAAGCCTGACTCTTTCCAATTCAAAAAGAAATGATGAATTTGTTTGACTGAGCATCCAGGAGATCGCGAATATAGCATACGACATGTATGAGAAGGAATGATCATTGCCCATGTCAGTGATAAACATTCACTATTTACACCTCTATTTGCCCTTTAACATCATTCCTTTTTGTTGGAATCACACGATTACTTTCACAGGTGCTAAAATTTGTGGTGCTTTTCGGCAAAGGGTAATAATAAGCTAGATTTCTCACTTAGACTGTTCTGCGCATACTGACGAGGATTTCTAACTCATAGAAACAGCGGTTCTAGTTGCATCTGACAGTATGAGCTCATTTCTTCGGTTCCAACATGCGGGTTTTAGCACAGTTCGATCTAAAAGATGGCAATCAGAGGAATATCTGCTAGAACTGAATTAGCTTTGGTGGAGTACTGTAAATGCAATTGATGGAAGTGATTTGCCTAAGATAGAATTCAAATATTGACTTCCAATTTCATATCTCAATTACATGCACTTGTGCATATGTTTGAGAAAACACGTTCTTTGTTCTATCACTATTTGCTGATTCCTTCCCAGATGCGTGTTAAGCACCCACAATGACCCTGTGGTAAATACCCTGTCGACTGCAGGTCTACCACATAAAAACTCCACATAGGACACTCAGGGATATGTCGGTTCATTCTGATACCGATAACCGCGCGATAATGTTGTTTGTAGTGAAACACTCAGTAAAGATAAGGTGACTCAGTCGGAAAAGCAATGCCTAAATATACACTTAAGGCTAACGGATATAGTGAAAAGGATTTTTTCATGGCAAAGAGACCAACTAGGAAAAATAACAAAGACAATACCGACAAGTGCGTTTTAAAGTTACCCTTCATAAGTGATAGTTTAGTAAGAAAAATCAATTACTTAATTCGTAAACATAAATTGAATTTGCGGTTTGTAATTTGCGGTAACAAAAAAGTTGCGCAATGTCTTGAAAACCAAATCAACAATAAAAAAACATGATAATTGTAAAGTATGTAACCAGCTACCAGAGAAATTTAACTGTGAAAAGACCTGCGTGGTTTATCAATTCACGTGTAATAAATGTAAGGTATAATGAACACTACAATAGTATTAAAAACAAAAATAGTGCAAGTGCTTTGTCAGATCACACCAAAATTTGTGACGTCAGTAGCATAGAAGATTTTAGCGTTGAATATTTGAGATGTCTGAATGATTCGCTTGAAACAAGTTTGGTGGAATCGCGACTTATCAACTTGCACAAGCCAAACATGAACAGGCGTCACGAAACAGCAGGAGCTGTTCTGCTACAAGTGTAAAAGTGCATAAGTCATTCATTATTAAGTGTTCTGCCATTGACAAAGGGTCTGAACCCGAAACGTCTGGCGATTTTTATTCTTTATTCATTTTACTCGGCATTAGACATATCGGGAGAGTATTGAAATTGGTTTTACATTCGCATTGAATTATGGTCCTTCCGCCCTCTGCCATATCAAATGTTGTTTACTTTATTATGTTTTTAGTAGCCTACACCATTTTTGCGAATACAATTTTGATTATATACGATTTATAAACAATTATTATACAATTTTCTTATACTCCCTGATGATATTGACCGGTGGTCAATGAGATGCATATCGGAGATTACCATAAATTGTTTAATTCGTACAGTTTTTATTATTTTCTATCAAAATAAACATTTGGCTTATTCCCAGATTTTCTAATTCTTTTATACTGCGCGGTCAAGGCATTTTTTACACAATGTTGATTTCAAAATTTCTTGAGCAGTCATGACATACCAGTTGTATTTTATAGATTTTCTTGTGTTTCTTGTGTAATAGTTCAATGATTGATCTTTATGATGGAGTGTGAACATCTCTAGATTGTGAACATTAAGTGACGCTTAGGGATTTGTATTATGAATTAGTAAGCTTTCTGACTTCTGTTGTTGATAGACAAATCTGTTTTCTTTAGAGACATTGTGAAAACAATTTTTGAGCTTCTCTCCTTCTTTTATAATGACCGAAATAAAATAAAATAATTTACAATCCTCGTTCGCAAACGGCCGGCGCTTCGTGCCACGGACACTTCTAAGGGCCAAGACTAAAATTGGCAGTATGACACAGCGTGTTAAATACATGGCAATGAAGTGGAGTTCTTGAATGCTGTTAAAACTGTGGGAGCTCATATTTCCGGTTAACGGGAGGTCGAAGTGTCTTTATGAGACGAGCTTCAGTCAACCTGCAATCGATAGCACTTTTACTTCTGTCAATAATATCAAGATCAAAATTAGACATGTTAATGTCACAGATATCGTGATTCTTCAAACCATGTTCATAAAGTGCATTTCTTTTATTCTTATTATCTAAATCACGTCTGTGTTCGTTGTACCGACCAAAGCAAAAAAGAAGAAGCTCTCTCAAAACTTAATTATAGATTCAAAAAGAACGGCTTCACTAATCGTGAGATAGCCACTAAATCGAGTAATAAAACTAAAGTAAGTAACAATGACTTTGTTCCCTGTAAGATAAATTTTATAAGTGATACGTGTAATCGCAAACTAAATAAATTGATAAAACAGTGTGCTCTACCGATCAAACTCATTAGTAAACCTGCTCCTACTCTTCAATCAGTTGTTAAAAATAAACAAGAAAATAATAAGCATAGTGACTGTCGCCTCTGTACGTTACTCCCGAATAATTTCGCTTGCTCGGACCGTTTCCTAATCTATAGGTTTAAATGTCATTTATGCAGCGATTTTTACATCGGTCAGACTAACCGTCCGTTTTATAAAAGGTACAACGAACACAGGCGTGATTTAGATAATAAGAATAAAAGAAATGCACTTTATGAACATAGTTTGAAGAATCACGATATCTGTGACATTAACATGTCTAATTTTGATCTTGATATTATTGACAGAAGTAAAAGTGCTATCGATTGCAGGTTGACTGAAGCTCGTCTCATAAAGACACTTCGACCTCCCGTTAACCGGAAATATGAGCTCCCACAGTTTTAACAGCATTCAAGAACTCCACTTCATTGCCATGTATTTAACACGCTGTGTCATACTGCCAATTTTAGTCTTGGCCCTTAGAAGTGTCCGTGGCACGAAGCGCCGGCCGTTTGCGAACGAGGATTGTAAATTATTTTATTTTATTTCGGTCATTATAAAAGAAGGAGAGAAGCTCAAAAATTGTTTTCACAATGTCTCTGAAAAACAGCCTCCTGTTCCTGACCATCAATTGTTTTCTTTAGAACTAAAAGTATGTTATGGACATTACTGATGAACTTTTTGGAAAAATGCACTCATCAGTATGACTGTTTAATTGACACAATTATTGAAATGACTGAGTATGATTTAGTACACCAACCCCAGAGAAAGCAAACTTCTTCAATTTTCTCTACATTTCTGACAACTTTTTTCATAGGTTACTTTCCCTATATTTTCTGTTTAGGAAGTTTATAATTCAAGCTATGTAGTGATGATTGGAGTTATCAATCAAGTCGAAATAATTGTAAATAAGTTAACTAAACCCAATGATTTTCATCTCTTCAGGTTACTAACTGCACCGGGATGGTCATGGAAGAAGCCCCTGGAAAGCTGAGTATCATTTTCCTCAACTTCCTGCGGAACCTTGGCTTAGGTAAGTCTCGTGTATCTTCTGCGAATCAGAATACCATCAGCTAGATAATACTGTTCAGGACAGCATAATCATGCCTTTAATTTTCTTTCTTTTTAACTTGAAATCTTCAAAATTGTCAAACGTAGTCTTTACTTGAAACTTGAAAGATGAATTATTTTTCACAGATTGCTTTTGTCTGATTACAAGGGAGATAGATAGAAGAATGTCTAAGTTAATAGGAAATTGACGTAACGGTGAACATTGCTATTGTTCTTTTTGTAAAAAAATTTTACTTTTCTGGAAGCCAATAAATTTCAACGACTAAGCGTCGTTATCATTAGGTCCCTCACATATATGAATTGTCTGAACCGAGAACTTTCAGAAAATTTCTGATTTGATGCATCTTCTCAAAAATTTCTTATCTGACAAGTTCGAAAGAATGTCAGTTCGTCGGTCATTGTAAACGAAGTTTCTTAATTCAGGAACTTAAGGTATATGATGGAGATTGCTAGACGAGTTACTGAGGTACGTAGGTAGCGAAAAGAGCATACAGCATCTATAATTGCAGGACGCTAGAGAGCTTAAAGAAAGTATCACAAAATATGCTGAAAGGCAATTTTTGGGTTTCAGTTTGAAAATTGTGCTTTAATTTTCGAAAATGTCAGTCAATCTTTTCTAATTTTGATTTTTGGGAATGATAGGTGGATGCTTGTTCAAAAATCATGAAACCGTGTGTGGAGATTTTTACACAATACACGATCTCTGCTACAAAGCGACAGTTTTTTTTACGGATTTTACGTCACTTTTTACCCCTACTGGGGCCTTGGACGGTGCTGACTTAGGTCAGACTTTGTTTGGAGCGTTGTGGTGCTTTGTAGTCCGGATGCCCTTCCTGCCGACTTCCAATGACACTTTCCGGGTTCGACCTCTGGACCATGAGATCGCTAGTCCAAGTACGCAACCACTGTGCCACAGTCACATCTCTAAATCTAAATATTACACGGTTTCACACAATGAACCCTCGTCCTTCCCCAAGCTCAAACTAGACATGAATTTATTGAACGTTCAGCGATTTTGGCCCGATATAAGCACTGCACATTGTCGAATATCTATGTATGATATTATTTACCTCTTCAAAAGGAACTTTCTTCATTTTGTCTACAAATCTTGCATATTCAACATATTTTCATTCACATATGACATTCATCTGCGGTTCTATCATTTTCTATCAATAATATCACAACTTCACGCGATACAAGGTGAGGGATTTTATAGAACGATTGGAAGTCACTGTGAAGTGGCTGGACGTTTTGGGAAACTTTCAGCTGAGCGATTTGACCACAACAAACATCGTCTTCATTCAAAATCAATGGATCAGCTCGGTCTGAATGCTTGGGCAGGTATTTCATCATGAGGCGTAACTGAGACATATTTCTTACCAGAAACTGACGAATAGAAAAAAGCAAGCTTCTTTCCACTCTGTGTAACGTGATCCCGATTATCTCAGATAAGAGCATGTTCATGCAGGATGAAGCTCTAGAGCACTACGGACCCATCATAAATTACTTAAACAAAAATCATAAGCGTTGCATTGGCCGTCATGGAAGTCTTTTGAAATTACTTTCGATAAAACCAGATTTAATGCAATGGGACTTTTTTTCTGATGGAAATGTGAAAGAAATGTTGCATCAGAACCACCTCGCAAGTGTTCCATATCTTCTTGCTGAGGTTTCAATGTATGTACCCATGAAGGGTCTGCTTCACTAAACCATGTGACGTTTGTGATTGCTACTCCAAGACCACTGACACTTCCAACTGCGTCTGAATTTCACCTGATGATGGCTTCGGCCGAAAATTTGTGATTGTAATATACATGCAAGTATATTGTTCGAGTTCTAAGCATATTTTCGGATTTTCTTTCTTTTTCAAACACCTCGTAAAGTTGAATGAACTGGAAAACAAAATTAGCAACTTTCCATCTACTCTTGCGCTGTTGTCTGTGCTTTGTGTGGAAAACATGGAAGATGCAGCTAAATTCTGGTGCCGATTCTGTTATACACCATGCCTTAGTTGTAATATTCAGCCTTCACACCCAATTAGTTATACAGTCAAGAGACAAGTAAGTTATTCAATTATTTAGCATCCCTATATTTGTTTCTTTGCCTCTCATCTTCTCCTGGTGTATATGTTCAACCTCTTTTCTTAAGCTTTGGTTGATCTTCAGCTTAATCTATTTCACAAATTTGATAAAATTGCATAAAATTACAAAATGAACATATATTGGATTGTATTTATTCTCTTATAAAAGTAATAGCTTCTGTAAGGAAAATTGCTCATTATGAATCATTTGTGAATATAAATTTGAGTATATTTGCAAGGAGACAATGATGTGAATTAGATCTTTTGTTGCCGTCGTGATTCATCCAAGAATAATTAAAAAAAAACAATTTTCTGCGATCGTTTAGCTGTGTTCCCTCAGTATGCAGTTAGACGATCGCAGAGGATTTTTTGTTATTCTTGACATTGATACACATTACTACATCACAACGCCTAACATGATTCCTCCGCATTAAGCGGTAGATTCAGATTCTGCTTTACATTTTTCGTGATAACATGGTGATAAGAATATTTGGATAAGAATATTTTCGTCATTTCCATGAAGCATCAAGATTATGTGAGCATAAATAAATTATTCAACTAAGAAGATCGATGATGAATTCCACGAAAATTGGACAGGATTAACAAAAAATGGAATGTCTCGATCTTACGCAATCATTTTCAAACTTGCGTAGCTGATGAAATGATGGATATTTGATAATGTGTAGAATACTATATGCAGTGATCAATTAAGTTAATGAATATTCACTTTATTTACTGACAGCTACTTACTGCTCATAATTATAGTTATTTCAAAGACGAATTGATGACACACTATCAGTATTTGATAACAAATATTGTTTTGACAGAATACTGATATCAGTATACGTGTTTGGTGATTGTGGAGATGTTGAAGTGCATTGATTATTCATAAGAATCATGTGATAATTGTTGCACTCATGTGATTCAATGAGCTCTCACTAGTATCGTTTTGAATGTAGATATTGCGATAAAGTCATGTGGAGCGTACATGATTTTCAATTTCGATTATCACTGAACAATCGTTAATCGCCTGCTTAACAATTACGAGATGTTGAAACTACTGATCGTGAATTCAGTTTTAGTGAACTCCTCCAGATATCTCAGTGATAGATCGGATATTTACATCATATTGAATACAATTGTTCATTTATCAGATCAAAGCATGTAGTGAGATGTCATATACTCATGCATGCATAATAATGATGGATGTACAATTGTTTCCGGACAGCCAACATCATCATAGGGAAGCGAGCACTATGAATAATGAAATTCAATCACAAAATAGGTACAAGTATCATGTTTACAATTTAAAAGGATGTGGACATGTGAGATATAGGTGCTTTCTTTTCGGTTGATTTCCTATCGTAGAGACAACTATTTCGCTTCTCCTTGTTGTACTACAGTACCTTAATTAAGAGGTTTAAAGAGTTTATTGTAAAATCTCTGCCATTGTATTGTGATACATATGCGACTGTTACTTTTTATTGTCCAGCAATGATTGTTACGAACTATTATTGTTAAGCAGTCAGCCGAGCTCTATTTTTTTAATTTGACAATAAAAAAATTGTGCATTAATTTCTGCAGAAACCTTACCATCAGTGTTTCATACACGACCTTATTTACCAATTTTAGCCATTTATCAATGGAGACTCAAGTTATCTATATGCACGACGATGATTCTGCACCACTTGTGCCGTTATGAATATAAATTTCAGAAGCAACAACCTCATCAGCGCTTGTAGCTTTCCTTCAATAGCATCTCCAGACACGAACTTGATAGAATAGAATCCCTCTGATGCACAGTGACATGCAGACCCATCGTTAGTGCCATAACCACGTTTTCAATCATGTGTAAATACCATGTACACATCTGCTTTCTATTCTGCTGTCAATGAGCAAACTGTTGTAACCACAGAACTACGATCTGCGTGAGGGAAGGAAGGGAATATGCACTCCAGATATGTAAAAACGTATCTGATAATAGAGCATCCCGTACTTTTCAACGTTATTTTAGCAGTGTTGCCACTGGCTGCGATTTTTGCAAATGGTTTTCGAATCTCTGCAATTTCTCTGCGATTTTCTAGAAGCGCATCATTACGGCAACCCAAGTTAAATGAAGTTAATATTTAAAGAATTGGGTAAATATTATAATCATGTTAAGCTTTGTTGATCATTTCGCTTTAAAAATATGTGGAGAAATGATTAACTCATTTAGCCCGGCTTATGATTATCCTCTCATTTCCTTCTCCTTCTGAGACAAGAAAATGATATCGGTTCTCTACCACAGCCAAAGCCAACAAGATGGAATATTTGGCTGGAAGTGGCATTATATTATTCCACGAATTTACCTTGAATATGTGAGATTGTTGAAAGCTTCGAAGACGGTGGGATTACAGTGAGAAATGCCAATCCGTCTGCGAACCAACGTTATGTGCTTCTCTCGTAACAATGAAATTTTGCTACTCACAGCCTGTAATGGAAAAGATGGAAAGAACATATTATGCTGTGAACGAAGCTTTCAGGGACTTGAATTACATGTATATTTCTTTCGGAAATGATGTATGTGGACTGACACCGAATATCCAGTCAGATCTTGTACGGAATGATTTAATGGACATCATAAATATTTCTCGTGATTCGATTGCACCGGACGTTTGCGCGAAACTTCTTGGAGCTCAGCAGACGTCAGTGTCGGTTGAGCGGAGTTTTAGCATGCTCAGCAAAATGTTAGCAAAATGATCGTAATTTTTTTCCGAAAATGTACAAAATTATGTTATTCTCTACATCAACTCTGCCACAGCCTGACATTGAAAATTATATTTCGTTGTTTGTTCGTCTTCCTTAAGTTTCATTGTTAAAGTCGCTTGAAATAGGTAATTTCATCCATAATGATAGTCTTGTTTTACCTTTCGAAATGCCTTCGGATTTAATTGTTTTAATGAATTCCATTCAATGAAAATGTTGACAGGAATAAACTGATTTTGTGTGTGAGTAGCGACTTAAAGCTGATAAATACTTAAAACTGTAAAAATACAGTTTTCAAATTACATATAACAATTTCTCTAGATTAAATAAAGTCATATCAATAACATAAAAAATGTTAGGTTAAAGGTTCTACGCATCTCACAAGACATTTCACTATCAAACAGCCCTTTGCAATGAGATGAAAATATCTTATGTGATGCTGTGTGTGCGCATCGGAGCATTGTATAAAATCAAGTTTTCAAATTAAGTTAAGTAAGAGGTGCAATTGTAGATGGAGAAGCTCGATGAAATAGCAATTTGTTTGGAATGCATCAATCATGTCCGCGTTTTTACTATATCTTATTGATTGCCAGACGTGATGAAACTTGAAATTTAATAATGCATGCAGGTTTATACATGAAGAAAATTCAGTCGTGTGAGTCATATCTGTAATTATTATTCTCATTCAACAATGAGTGAATGAAAGCATGCTGCTTCAAACATAGTGCATCATTTTCTAGCTAAGCATTTATAATGCATCATTGGAAAGTCATGTCAGGTAAAACGCTTTATCCATGATGACGAAATGCAATCATCAAATTGTCCTGAATAATTGTAAGATTTGAATTACAATGCCAATCACACAATCAAAAAATTATTGACATTGAATGAACTTGACAGAAGCCATTCAGGACAAGTGGCGATTCTTGAGATTGAGATGGATGCAAAGATCAGCTCTAAGTTTACCATCCCTTCTCTCAAGAATCTATTGTGCAGTAATATACTTGCACATCAGACACTCTTCTGTCTTCTATGTCATGCTAGGCAGTGTGTTGGAAGAGTAATTTTGAATAATTTCTTCTATTAGAATTTTTGGAATATTTCTCATTGTGATGCAGTGGGTTGCAGTTCACTTTCGAAATCTTGATTATGTACCATTATTCATCATGTTTGAATTACTCAAATGTAAGACGAGGCTCATTACCAATTTACTTTCAAATCGTGAAGCCAAACTAACAAATTACATAAATTTCTGAAGTTTATTCAATTTTCAAAATCATCATTCTATTCACATCAGTCTCATGGAAGCGCCAGTAACTCAGTTGACTGGAGCGACTGTTCAGCAGCTCTAGATACTTTGGCTGGTCGTGGGGCTCAAGTTTTACCAGGCGCTTATCTTTGTTGATGGCAATTTGATCAAACGTTTATTCGTCTCGTTCTTCGTAAATTTACCTCACAGAAATCTCGGGGCGTCTACCTGCATGACCTTTTCCAGTTGATAATCGCTTCATATCTGATAGTTTTGTACACTAAATGAATACGCGATAAATATGCATTGTTTTCTGCGCCTCAATGCGCTGCGAGGGTGTGTTCAACTATAAGTGCATGAAAAGCATCTTGGGCATTTAGAAAGCGGTGACAATCCATTCGTTAACAGTGCGCATTGAATAGTATCAACAAAGATCGATATTATTGAGGTCTCTTAAGAAAGAGTCAATTGTTGTCAACTGATGATGTGGCAACTGTCCTCATGAATTTTGTTTATCTTGATATTGTCGACGTAGTTATACTAAGTGGAATTACTCTGTTGTCCTTTTTGAGATCAACTTGTTCTGACTTCATCAATATCATCATTTGAAATATTCGCTAATTGATTTAATGATCAAGAATTTAATAGAATGTTCGATGCTCAGTTGTATGCTGATGCATTTGACTGGATGTTTTCAATAATGAATCGCGCACCAATTGAAGGATTAATTAATAGTTTGTACATGTATGTGCTATTCAAAGCGATTTGATACATAATTGTGATGACTCACTAGTTGTTCATCTTCATGTATTATTGTCGAGAGAGCGTTTAAAGTTTATCAAGTGATGAGGCATTCTTCTGTCACTTCCATGTTCCCAAATTTCCTAAGTTCCGGAAGAACACATCAATCCAGGGATGATTTGAGGCTATCGCTGATGTTTGCCGTTGAATTGGTAGCACATTTTCAAATAAAATTATTTACATCTTCACTGATGGATGGGAGAATCCGGTATTCGAACTATCCTGTCATTTTCCTTCTATTTCCATCGGTATATGATTGTGAATTCATTTAGAAGGGAACCAGAGCAATGTAAAAGATGTGACCATAGCAGTGTTTGCATCTTTCATCATACTCATTTATACGACTGCATACTCCTGAGTAAGTGGCTATCGAATTGAACGATGATGAAGGATGCTGTCTTGTGTATGACATGTGACTCGTTGAACCCAAACATCGATGGCTTAAATGAACATCTTAATGACGTGCCACATACTCTGCAGACTACTCTGCTTTAGTGACTTCTGAGTAGGCCTACAAGTTAGTCAGAAAATGCAACAAACAAACAATCCAGTGTTAGCTTCTGACTTCATTGGAAAGTACATTGTTGACTTGCTAGCATACTTCACTATTTTCTATCGTACCTTAAATAATCAGTTAAGCATTTTTTGCGAAATGCTACATGCCGATTTCTGCATCGAGAATATAATACTGACTGTTGTACACAGTGTCCGAGAAGTCACTGTACCCCTGATTAGTTTTGACAAAGCAAATATGAACTATTTGAAGTGGGTAGAATTTAATCTTATCATGTATTGCATACACGTACGTCGTACATGTATGTAAAAAACGATTAAACGTCAAGATAATCAGTGTGCCCACCATAAAACAGATGTGTTCTTCTTAAACAAATGTGTGCAGAAAGTAAATGCGTGTCATTTACAGTTTTCACATCTATATCGATTTTAAGCACTTCAACCGTTGACCATGAGTGTTGACTAATGTTGCACCACGCACACACGCACTACTCATGTTGCACTACGCATTTGTAACCACAGATTTCTAACTGCTTGAATGGCCATAAAAGCCAATTGATGAATTTCAATAAAAGTTTTCTACGATAAGAGAGCCTACGCATTGGATTAGAATTCCGTTTGAGATAAACCTCTGGATCCCGGGATTAGGAAATTTCGCACGAATGAAGGTTGTAGTGTCTAGATCATAGATTCAGTGTCAAGAGAGAAAAGGTGAGTGTCTCCGAATACAAAGTAGCTTAATTCAGTGCAACATTCATTGTTCATTGATGGCAATTATTCAAGATTCATTGTTGAGCTGATGGCATTATGATTACTTATCCTGGTCATAAAAGGCTAATCGATAAAGCCTGGTGTAAGATTGAAGTTTTGTCTTCTCCTACCCCCCCCCTTCTCTTCGTGTCATCAATCCTCTTCTCAGTATTTCTCCCCGCCATTGTTTGCGATTGTTCTAAATTTTTACACTGACAGACCGTTCTTTGTCTGTCACGTCAGAATGAGAAGCTTATATTTTTCAAAACATAGAAAATACGTATGAATAACTACTAAAAGGTGATGAGAGACGATGATATTTCATGAATTTAAATGAATGACTGTATTCGTAAAGAGGTGAATGACCATGCAAGCATGTTCCGGCTCTCTGAAAGGAGAGGATGATCGCATGATATAATTTTATTATTTTAATAATGAAAATGTACCATTTTTAGTAAAAATATGCGTAGGCCTACATCATAAATAGATCTAGTCATACGAATTTTTCGATTTACACTGCTACCATGGTACTTTTACTGCTCTTAGCAATCAAATAAAAATCAGATTGCATGCAGCATCGACATATTCCAAGTAATTGAAGACCGAATGAAGCAGTTTAGTCATACAAAACTTCTTGTATATCAAAAGTTAGGTAGAGCCTATGGCATATTCATCAGACATCGCAAGTTTTGATTTAAGCTTTATACACTCGAATTGCAAATATGCCTACAATATGTAGTTGGTTAGGCCAACAGCATCTAAAGCACGAAAAAATGATAAAAATATTTAGATTGCAGTTAAGACTTCAAAAACATCAAGACAGTTATTAGTGAGTTCAATGTTCAATCATGGGCCTACTGGAAGTCTGAAGTGATCAGCAATATACACTGTACATGTAGAGCTAATCGGAAAAAATTGGCGGCCTTTATTAACCAGAATCTTAATTGTCCAAGGCTTTAAATGTCAGGCTTTGACCGTATTTCGTGTTTTCAAATTTCAAAGCCTCGTTTACATATTGTTAAGAATTTATTCACATGCTTATATTATACTCGTATTATAGAAACCAAGACAAGTCAGAAACAAAAACAAATTCAATCTGTTTGATGGACAGACTGACAGACAATAGCCTGTTGCTTTTCGCTACATGAATCAACCGGATGGGAAGGACTTGGGTAGAACAAACGAGAGACTAAATTTGCTTCAATACAAAGTGCGAAGAATCTACGATTAGAAAATACAATAGAACAAAAATTTTTGATGATATCATTTTTCAAAAATAAAATGATATCATTTAATCATTGCCGATATTTTTATGAAAATGTAAATAATCATGCTTTTACCAATGTAATTTTTCAAAACCTCTCAGATAATTTCAGCAACTTATGAAATATCTGTATGAATATTGCGCACAAACATCAGAAATAAGAAAATAAACGGATGAACGCAAATTCTTTGCTGTCTGTCCTGATGGTGTGATCAATTCTCACTCCGAGCAGTACTTGCTTTACCGGTCGTCCTTTCGCGTGGCCCAACAGTTCTATAATTTAGGTTTTTTCAAAAGTTGCTGTGATAATGCATATTATATAGCACCAATACTTCCTCGCACCTCGTCGTTCGTCGCTTAATGGAACCCGTTGATTCAAACAGTAGTGACAAGTTCATAAATACTTTTTTAAAGTCTTATTGGTGTCTCTTCAAAGGTAAGGAATCTGACTAGAAAGTCGTACTATTTAATTTTTAAAAAGGTTTTAGGTTTTAGGTTTGTTAGGAAACTTACTAATGAAATATGACATAACATAGTCAACAGATTCATGAATATGCTGTGTAATCTTTCAGATTATGCCAGATGAAATGTTTGGTGCATTGTTATTCAGGAGGTGTGGCGAATCAGCAGACATGAATTCATGTATGCTATATTCAGAAAATGTTATTTGATTCAATTGTTTTGCAAGACAATAACAGGTTGTTGAGGCAAATGCAACAAATTTACTGTCTTTAGATGTCTCTTGATATTAGTTATGATTGCAATCATTTCACTATTGAATTAAATGAATTAAGCCAAGCTGCTGATTATGTTTTATTGTGATATATAAATTTTCGCCGGTATAACGGCCTGTTCACATCAAAGAATCTAGGACACAAATTTCAAATATCATCAAAATATGAAGATATCAAAGATATCAAAATTATTTAATTTGAATTATAAAGTTCAAAATCCAAAATTTTCTGTTTTCTACCACCTGATAAAAACTCACAAATCGTTGGTTGAGCTGAAAATGAAGCCTATAGTATCGTCTATTAACTCATCTTCTCACAAACTCATGTGGATTCTCAAGACTTTAATGAATCCTCTGCTGGAAGATGTTCATGCTCACCTGACAAATACATTTGACTTAATCGAAAGACTAAATTTCTTGGATCAAAGTACTCTGTCAGATAATCCATACCTGTTCAGCCTTGACGTAGAAGCAATGTACACTTCCGTTCCCCCTGCAGAAGCAATCTCAAATGCAATAACATATATGGAAGATAGAAAGTTTCATTAAGGTTTTAATTTAAGGTTTTTTTCTTTCGACCCTTTTATGATAACTTTTGTGAGAAACTACTTGACAGGCAGATTACAGCGAACTAGGTGGAAAAGTGAATGCAGCAGTCTGAAACAGGTGTTGAGCGGAGTGCCTCAGGGTTCTTCTGTTGGGCCCATTCTGTTCTCTTCATTTCTGACTTGGGTACCTCCAAAGGCGATGTCTTACAGACCAAATTTGCAGATGACATCACTCTCTGTTGTCCGCTACGAAGTAAGATCAACAAAAGTCCACTACAAATTGAATATCAGAACATCTGTGGATGGATTAATAGAAACAAATTGAGTTTGAAGATCCAAAAATGTCAACAAATGATTATTTCTCGAAGAGCAGAAGCGATTTCACCTTCCTGGCTAGTACAAGGAATACAACAAGTTTCGCAAATCAAATTGCTTGGAGTTATCTGTGATAATACCTTAAACTGCAGAACACATATCGAGTTTGTCTCGAAGAGGGCTGCGTCCAAGTTGCATGTTTTAAGACAGTTGAACCCATTTCTACGTAATGAAAGTCTTGTGAATGTTTACAATGCATGTATTCGTTCCTCAATGGAATACTGTTCCCCATTGTTTTGCGACCTGCCATCATACCAATCGGACTTCTTGGAAAGTATTCAGAGACGTGCTGACAGGATTGTGTGTGGAACCAGCAGGTGTGACTGTAATTTATTCCTACCTTTGTCTTACAGACGTACCTTGATAAGCTTCAAGTTGTTCAGCAAACTTGTTCAAGACTCACAACATCCTCTGCACCATCTTTCTCTCCCTAGACTAACTCATACGCAAAAGTTCCAGATGCCAAAATGTCGAACTCAGTTATGTCGAAACTCTTTTATTATTACGATGTCGCGCCTTTCAAATAGTGGATTTACTTTGAAATGAAAATTTACTTTGATCTACATGTACTTCTCATTACTTAATTTATGTAACCTTCTTTGTCAACTGGTCTGACTACTGATTTTTGAATGTGAATTGTGCCCCACGATTTGCAGTATTGGGGCTGTCTTGAAAATAAAGCCGTTATTTATTATTTATTTATTATTATTATCACAGAATTACTCCTTGTGATGTGGCTGAGTTACTAACTACAATCTTCAACAACATCTATTTCAAATATAACAGTATAATCTATCGACAAAGACAAGGACTGCCCATGGGAGCTAGCGTATCAGGTCTTTTGATAATTTTATTCATGGACCGTCTCGAAAAAAAACAGGTTGTCAGAGCTCGTAACATACAAATGTACACGAGATACGTTGATGACATATTTATTCTTGCCTCCAACAAAGATGAATCCATTGCGATCTTAAACGAAATGAACGCACTGTACCCTAAGATCAATTTCACAATAGAACATCCAATTGATGAAAACACCTTATCTTTACTTGACTTTACAATAACGATCAATAATGGTGAAGTAAAATTCAACTATTTCCAGAAGTCAGCGAAAAAGCCTCTCTTCGTGAATTTCAATTCTGCTTTACCCATACAGCAAAAGATGAATATAATAAAGAATGAGAAACAAAAACGTCTAAAGAGGTGTAGTTCTGTAAAACAAAAAAAAATGTATGAAGAATTTTGAAGAAATGTTGATCCTCAATGACTACCCGAAGAATTTTTGCAAACAACTATTCAACCAAGATAAACTTCCTCCTTTAAGAACTAAAACTGATTCTTTCTATTACTTTCAAATACCATACATTTCGGATTCCTTCGACAACAAAGTCCTGAGAGTTTTTCGCAACTTGGATCTTCCAATTAGAATTGCCCACCGTTCCTACACCTTACGTATGGCATTGTCTTCAAAGAATGCGACTGATATTCCAAAGTGTGACCTTAACAACTGTACCATATCCAACAATAAGTTGTGTCACAAAACAATGATAGTTTATGAACTTAAGTGTAACATATGCAGGGAAATTTACATCGGTAGCACAGTACGCCCACTCCATGTGAGAGTCAAAGAACACTAGACTCAGAAGAGATCTAGTGTATTCAAACATAAAAGAAACATGCTCTCCCCATTCAGTCTTACCATTTTCAGTAAAAATTTTGGCTTCCGATATCAATGCCATCAATCTGAGGTTCAGGGAAGCTATGTTAATAAAATCCATGAAACCTGCCCTGAACAACAAGGATGAGTGCAGAGCCTTCCAATCGTTGATGTTCTGATATCTTGATGCGTGCGTATACTTTAGTGCCGCAGCCATTGAATTTTTGATAATTTTGATATCTTTATATTTTGACGATATTTGAAATTTGTGTCCTAGATTCTTTGATATGTGAACAGGCCGTTATACCGGCGAAAATTTATATATCACAATAAAACATAATCAGCAGCTTGGCTTAATTCATTTTACTTTATCATTTCACTATTGATGTCGTTATAAATGATATAAAATTACAAAGTGCTTTAAATAGTTTTAAATCCATAATTAAAGAAATTGAATTGGATTCCTTTTTATATGTTAATCGAGTCGCTCTAAAAAGAGATATCGATTGAATCAGAAATTCGAATAACCGCAAATCGGAACCTATTTACATATATAGGAATGCGTCAGCAGGAGGTGGTTTGGATTCATAATTTTTGACCGTATAGGTTTAGTGAGCATTGTACGCTGTACGACCAAAAATTAAAAGATTGCAAAACACTTGATTCATTGTCGATCGATTTCGTATCTTTTATTGATACATCATCAGGGCATCAAGTCAAATCAGCAAAATGAGGTTTATATACAAATTAAAATGATCACACACAATGAATCAAGTGTTTTGCAATCTTTTAATTTTTGGTCGTACAGCGTACAATGCTATCTTTGGGCTCATTATCTTATAAAAGGTTTAGTGAGAGATACCTCCAGAAAGATAAGTCATGAAAATGACGAATAATAGAATTTATCACTCTGATATATTCTATTATTAGTCATTTTAGTGCCTTATCCTTCTGGAGCTATCTCTCAGGGAGCTTATCTTTTCACAAGTAAATCCAACTTTTGCAGTCACAACTGTGTGTCTTAAATTTTGCGTATAAATTTCGTCTTTACCGATGATAAGAAATATGAAACAGACTTTGTTACACCTGTTCTTCATACACTATTTTCTTAGACTTTGCAATGCAATTCATCTCACTTTCAGTTATCAATCTGACTCCTGAGAAAGCAAAAGAAGAAGCTTTGCGGTTACGCAGTGAGCTTGCCTTGATGAATGAGCAAAATCAAGAGCTGGAGGTTGCGTCTGGTGATCAAACTAAACGTGGAATATGTTGAAGAAGCCAAACCATATTTATACGACTTGATTTTTGATTATTGTCATCAAGAATCATACTGACAACGTATAGAGCATGTGCTCAATGACGATTTTCTCTCAACATTGTCAACAATCTTTCATATCTGGGTTTTGTTTGAGTGGTCATGTTTGATCATATAGTAGGTAATGACGTGCACGTATGTTCACATATCTTCTGAGTAGATGAATGTCTGCAAAAGCATTTCATGATAAATAGTGCGTCATTGATTAGAGGGGTCATGATGCGGATCTTCCTAATTTTTTTGATGAATCTAAATATGACATCTTTTTTATTTGATCACATAAGATTATCCGTTTATATATGTCATGGCTCAGATTGTCGAACATTCGTAGTATTGAGTGATTTTTTTATAAATATGTTTGATTCATCTGCCTTTGAAATGGCGCGTTTGATGTCGACCGTTTTGGATTTTGTAAATATATTGTCTTTGTTATCAAAATTACTTCACTTGATTTCATGTGATTTGTGCCTCTGTAAAATAAGAGTGATCATACGATTAAAAACGGTTATTTTGAATTATTCCAATTAGTTTTCTACTGTTGTGAAACATTAAATAATTCATTGCATCTATAATGATGCTGGGAAGCGTCTAATTCAATTGTGCAGCATTTGGCAACTTTTGAATTTTGAGTGTTTTCCTCTGCATTTAAGTTATCTATAAACTTCTCATTTCATATTAATGTGTTTCAATAAATATTTGTTATCTTATCAATATTTCACAGTACCAAGTACATTGTAATGGATATAGCCCCTACACTACTCTAACTTCAAATAACATAGCCTATCCTGAGTAGTGATCGCATAAGCTCATTTTCAACTGATTCTATGTCTAAAGTGAACTTCTCAAAGACGGTAAGAATTAGCTATTGCTCCATATAGTTACGATAGTTCCATTTTCTCCAATACGTGCAATTAGCACCAAGGCAAACACAAGAAAATAGTCAGGAGAGTGCAGTTAGCACCGTTTTACTGCCAATAATTTTGTCGGGGAGGCGGTTCCAGACATCCGTGATGCGGTGGAAAAGGGCATAAGAAATAAAGAGGATAAACGACAGTTCAGATTTGTAGTGTGGTGTAAAATTTTGTGATAACGTCCACGGGTTCGCAAACACAAAGCGAAGAATGCGTTAGGATCACTTGGAGTAAGGTGGTCTCAGCCAATTTTTCAACCAGACCACACGAAGTCTCATGACTCAAAAGCCTAAACCCATTTTATCCCAGTGGGTATACCCAAACGTTTGACACGGTACACAACTTACAGTTTGCGTGATTGCGATGGAAGAAATACAGCAAGCACCTCCGTGTTCCCTGCTAACAAATAAAGTTTTAATAAATGCATATATATATATATATATATATATATATATATATAGACATAGCGGATAAGTGAGTCATCCTCCAGCAATTCATTCATTCAACGCTTATTGATTTCAGAAGTAGATGCTATAGGGCCTAGTGTATTTCTAGCAACAAAAACTTAGTTGCAAATCGCTTTATTCGGAACAGTGACGGACTTTTTATTTGTGGGTACGATGTCAATCTTACCATGTTTAGAATTTTGAATGTGAATTTGATAGAATGATTATAACTATGAGAACTGTCATGACTCGGTATACTAAGACAGCCCTATATTGCATGCAATCAAGTAATACTAATGTAATCAAGTAGTAATAATCTAATAACGTTATGCCAAGAAAATTAATTATTTTACATAACTAGGTATGAGTTACATGGTGCATGTAATATGTTGTCATGAAAATGCTGCCAAATGTCGTTCGTTCAAACATACCGGTTTAACCCCGGAGTTTACACCGACGCTGGAGTTAACTCTAGAGTTTACTCTGAGCTCGGATAAACGGAGTAAACACTAACACTTACACCGGATATGAATTCACTGTTGTCATGCTGTTCACATATCCATCGGAATATCCATTACATATCCCTTTGGATATGTAGTTCATTTCGGCCATTCATCCATATCGCAGCTCAAATCAATCATCTTCCACCTCCTTGATTCACATACATTGTCAAATGATCTGGAAATGCGTCACCTGACTTCAACCAAACTCGCAAGCGGCCATCGCGACCTCTTTCGACAGAAAGAAGCTTCCATCACTTCAAACCAGGGATACGGAGTCCTATCATTTTAATAGGACTCCGACTCCGACTGCGGCTTTTGATAGGACTCCGACTCTGGAAGGCAAGCATATCAGCCTTAGTTCTGGTAACCTACATCATAGATCATTATAGGCTTGCCTGAGCCTGATTTTAGGGATCATTGCTGTTTCAAATCAATCATTTTCTATGAAATTGTGCTATTCTATTTGTGCTTCACACAGTTTTTCTCAAGTCTCTACCACGCAGGAAAATATCCATCCTTTTCCAAGAAATATGAGTACTCCTTCGATTTTAATATGCGCTATGAAGGAGCCATCACACGATTGACGTTAAGGTAAGAAGTAATGTTCTCAAGCAAACTAATTACTTTTGTCTCTGATGTGATCTTTGGTGCGCATGTGTGATCGAGGCTAGGAAGGCTTGTCTTCTATACTAAATCACCGAGTAAAAAGACAATCCTTTTTCATTAACACGGTTCATTCCCTAAACTATCACAAGCTTTACATGCACTGCTGTCTCTATACTTTTTTTGACTGAGAAAGTTAAAATCAAAACAGTGACAGCTATGCATGAGGATAAATAATTTGTTAGTGTTATATTTCGGGTCTAGTTATAGGCCGGAGTCCTATCATTTGATAAGACTCCGACTTCAGAAAAAATGATAAGACTCCAGGATTCCGACTCCGCATCCCTGATTCAAACAACTCGATTCCATTGAGAATGCCAGTGGCAATGTTGCCTTGACCACTTCAGCCTCCACCTCTTGTGGTTGCCTCAATTCAATCCCGGATGGTCTCTTGCCGCTTTTGAAGTGCTCACTTTTCAGGCGACGTATCACTGCCATGACAGAAGCCGTCGGCTGTCGAAGTGAACTCCTCAACTCGGCTGAAGACAAAGAAGGATCGTTTTTTACCAAGCGTATAATCATCCGATCTTTTCAAAAACTTGCCTTTCTCAACTGACCGGATCCAACTATTCTGGAAAGGGAGAAAATATTATTCTTCCACCTGTGGACGGTGGTCTTTGGGACGCCTACTTTTTGGGCTAAATAGCCGTTTGGACGGTCCTTCTGACAAAAGAGCAGAGACTTTGCCTTTCAAAAAACTTTCTCAAGCTTGGAATCAGTCATCATGATGACATCAGATGAAATCAAAACCGAATGAAAATTTTGTTTACAACTTATCTGGGTCAACACTTTGATCTGACCATGCAGACGTCTAGACACGAAAGATATTGAAAGCCTGAAAATGACCTTGCTAGCGCAGGAAGATGTAACCAACTTTTCAACAATCAACAGAAACAGAAAATTACGCAATGACTTTGGGACATCATAACTAACAGTATACTGATTTCGACGAACAATACATTAAAGGAATGCTTTGAGAAAGCCTTTCACTTTGTGTTTGATTCATTGTCATGTTCACATGTTTTCATATTGAAAATGTGAGATTTCTAAAAGTGGCGATTTTTGCATTTAGACCTCCGTCCAACTTAAACGTACAATGACTCATTGAAAAGCTGACAACACAAGCTCTTGAATGGTGTATAGCGTATCAATGTAAAATGCGATTGAAGGGCAGGAGAATCGATTGAAGTTTGACACAATTTAGGTCCGATTTTATGGTCAACTCTGTATATCTATATAATTCCCTTCTATCCTATCATCTCTATCATATTGACTCATATTTAAATTTTAAAATTTATGTTTGCAAAGTTGTAACTCCCTTCTATCTATCCCATAGAGTAAGTATGTTAGGTAGAGTGGTAACTCTGCATTTATTAAATCCCCGATGTGCATACACTTTCGATTTCATTAAATGAAATCTAAGCAGATACACTCGGAATTGTTTCCAAATGTGAGACATACACATTCATGCAGTTTTGAAGAAATTACAACGGAATTGAGTGATCATGATAGCGAAGCATAAGGAAATGATATTATTTTGCAGATTGTCCGTGTCATGATAGCCTTGGAGAGGTAATATTTGTTAAATTGGCAACTCGATGACTGCTATTGCTTTCACGAATTAGAAACTTGAAATTTCAGCCAAGAAAGCTCAATAAGATGTCGACTTTTTCATGAAGACTTCCATTATAAAACGCATCATGAAATTCCCTGATAATCAGCTTGATTTCCGCTTTGTTAGGTCGCTTATTAACAAATATTCATTCCTTTTGATGTCCAACTTCATTCATGCTACTTATAAAGAAGAGTCATCTCGGTAGTATATAAATTGGCAAATTTTGACTTTTTCCTAGAGTATTCAAATAATTTTTTGGACCACGGGAACGTAATCTCATCAGAAAAAACTGAATCTTTTCATATAAAAAATTTCACTGTATACAGACACATTTTTGAGTCGACACTCTACCTATACATCCTTACTCTATGATCTATCCTCTGATGTGGCCTGAGAAGGCGAAAATGTAGGAGCTTTTTATATAGACCTATGAATAGCAAGGCTTTTGTTTTATACATCCATATTTGTCTGTCAATGGACGCGGACGCCAGGGGGACTTGCTGTGCAAGAACACAGAAATGCATGTGAATTGACATTGCTAATTCAAAGGCATTTGATAGTGATTGACACTGCACACCGTCTCCGGTGAAATTTTGCTCTGTGAGAACCAACCGTAAGTGTGACACATGTAATCTCTTTCTACATGACAAGTGTTTTTCTGATTATCAAAGTGAATTCATTAATTGGTTTCTTTATATCTCACGAGATGTGAGTTATTCATATTATTCATTTTTTCTTAGTATGTCAGCCCAGTGGGTATTTAAATACCCAATCAAAAATTAATAAATCAAAATAGGCCTATCTTTACTGGAACAGAGGTCGTTCTGATATTTGTCTAGGGTAAAATACTCACTTATACAAAAATAATGATTATATCTACAATATTCGAAGCATGTGATAAAATGGGTTTTAACAATGAAATTGTTGGTGCAACGCATCCACTTGGATATCATGCAGAATCAAACATGATCACGAAGCAGGAATTTGACGAAGCGAGGCAGATGTGGATTTTGGGAAAGAATGAGTGATGTGAAAACTACTCAACGATGCTCGATATGAAGAAAATTCGGTACTTCTATTCTTCCCCCCCACATTTTTCAAGTTTTCCTAAATCATCAAATTTTGCCAAAGTTAGTCTTATTGTTTTTAGAATAGACTTGATCTGTCAACGAGTGACACTATAGCACGACTGAGAAGTCTTACTTGAACCCTGGGATGACGGATTGGTCCTTGGATACTCAGTTAGAATACAAGGCACAGCTGTGATCATGAACTTCGTGTGATTGTTGTCTACAGACAAATGACGGGCAGTTGTCTAATTCTGAGGCTGTGAATGTTCTACAAGTCAGATGAAGAGGAGTTTTATACACTCAAAGCTACGCCACGTCAGTGAGAGCAGGTAGGAGCAAGAGAAGATCGTCGACGATACAACACTTCCGGGTGTCAACAACAAAAATGTGGGGGGGGGAAGAATAGAAGGACCGAAAATTCATCAGCACGAAGCATACAGTTAAATCAGTCAACTGCCCAATCCGAGATGGTCATGTAGAATTGCAGATTTAGAGAATCCGAGCACCCATGCCTATTTGTGCTACATCGTTCTGAAAATTCTTTATTAGCCTACGTATTACGCGCGATATTCTTGAAATCTGTACTGCTTACAGAAATAAGATTTTCTTTATCGCATAAAGCCATTAGTTCACGATTAACTAATGTCACCAAATCAGGAAATTTCAATCGAACATGGATACATTACATCAAGTGGACGTGGAGTACGTCAAACGGAAACACAGTTGGATATCAAATCAGTTCCACCGACTGAATTTTAGATAATAAGGAAAATCAATGGTGAATGAAGAACAAAACTGAATTTAACAAAACATCGTTGCAATAGATTATTGCTGAGAACTGATTGAATCAGCCAAGTAATCGATTGAATACCAATGTCTTCACGTCTACAGCAATCTATAACAATCGTCACAGTTTATGAAAGAAACGTCACAAGCAATATTAACAAACGCCTATTGTATATACTTTCATGCAGTGGATTGATTGCAGCAGTGAAGACACTGTTAAAGTGAAGAATGATACTAGAATTCTGATTTTGCGAAAGACTTGCTAAAGCTTTCCATCTTTTGAATCTGCACTGCTTCGTTAAAATATAGTATGAGAAAAGACCGATGGTCTGCTGGTTATCGCCCTCTCATGTCTGAAATGGAAAAACCTTTAGTTTCTGTAACTGTGGATCAATCTCTGACATATGTTGGAATTGGTCGCTTTCATTATGGTCTCATTGGTGTAGGAGCAATTTTGAAAGCTTCAGAGAGTGTTGAAATATACATAATATCCATCATAGATCCTCTACTAAGATGTGCGTGGTCAATTTCTTCTCTGCAAGCTGCTATGTTGACGGTTTTTATATTTTTTGGAATGCTTGTCGGAGGCATAATATGGGGATCTATTTCTGATTTGTATGGAAGACGAAATACTTTACTACTCACATGTATATCAGTGGTTATCTATGGAGTTCTTTCAAGCATGAGTCCAACATTTTCATGGATTGTTATTCTTCGAATGATGCTGGGTAAGTAAATTTTGAATCATCTTATACTTTTCCTAACTTGCTGTGAAACATTCTCGTGATTGAGCGGACTGTTAGCCGCAAATAATCATTTCCAATCAGTGCTATGTAGACCATTGATTGATGACACTGCGTGCTGTGCGGTTTGAAACAACTATTTCTGAGGCAGTATGATAATATTTCCAGCTGTCAAGAAGTCTGTATGCACTGTACCGTATTCCTGAGGAATCAATGAACTTTTCACCGCACAAAATGCAATACACACTAATTAAACTGTAGTAATACGAGTCTGTGTAATAAGTGTACCACCAAAATCGATGAACAGTGAAAAATCGATTTCAACTGCTTCAATTCAGTTTGAGCATGACAAATCCTAAAATAGAATAGCCATTTTCATGCTGACTTCTGATTTAATGTTGTGAGACAACCGGTGTTTTTGAGCGGATCGAAATTCAGCTTTCGCTCGCTCACCGCTCATCTCCTCAAAATCATCCTTTCACTCGCTCATTTCTCGATAATGCCGTCCTTAATTCTACGAACTATTTTATGCTCAGTCAGAGCTGATTCCATGCTTTTAATTAAATAAACATCCCCTTTTAGGCGTTACATAGAAATTCATCGTTTCATTTTAGTTGAAATTTGAAACACACCATGAAATAGTATAAACCATTATACCAATGTATTACAGGTTTTACCACCCATGTGTCCACTGAATCAAACCATCAATCAATGTAACGCAATCAGTTGTCAATTATCTTCAAGCAGTTGTCCATTTGGTTCAATCGGGTGTCTAAATAACGCATTCGATTGTCCATTGTTAGTAAGAACTGTTCAACAGTCAATATAGAGCAAGCAGTTGTCAAAATGTTCATTCATGTGTCAAGATGCGACAAAGAATCAGTGCGGAAGATAAGCAAAGGCTTTGCGATGCAGCAGATAGGGGAGATGACTACCTACAACTGGCAGATCAATTAAATATTAAGTCCAATACCTCTTATGCGATCATTCGCCGTGCACGTCTTCGCGACGGTGTCGTGGTTGTTCCTCGAGGTGACCGCACACATCATAAGATTGATGACGAAATTGGTAACGCGTGTTCTGAAATCGTGCAGGAGAAGCCTGCTTTCACCTTAAGCCAAATAAATGAAGAACTTCGCCGCCGCTTCCCCAATAAGCCTCCTTTGTCGATCGCCTCGGGGCCATCCATAAAGGACGTCCGCAGAAAATTGACTATTTTTGACCCCCCTCCCCCCTCTGTCCGCAGATGTCCGGATTTTCGGACCCCCTTCCCCCCCGGACGTCCGCATTTATAAGCCTTCAGTATTAGCTATGAAACTGAGTTACTATCACTTAGGTATTTAGTCTCGTTGCATCTTAGCCTTGTTTGCATCTTATTTTTCGTTTTGGTGCATAGGCCTATATGTCTGTAACCTACATAATTTATTAGCTTATTTCTTGATAGACGTACATGTTATAACAGAGCCTGTCAGATTTGTTGTGATGATCCTACGTCAGCCACGGAATAATTTCAACCGATTTTCTTGCTCAATCTTCAAATTTTTAAATTTTACATTCTTAAAAGACAGATTAAACACCTTCACAACCTACACTCTAGTAACATATACTATAAAGCTTAATAACAGAAAAGCCAAACTCCCGTTTGAATACTATATACTACATGACAGCACATTTATAGATCTATACGATTTTATAAACTAGTCAACGATTTGATGTACTAATTTCTTTTATAGTCGTGGGATCGCAGATTAACAAGTCATTAGTCTACCATTCCTTCACAGTGAAGAGATGAACTTAAAACGCTAACCATCCGGTGTCAAAAGTGATTTAACTTGTGAATAAGCGGACGTCCGCTTTTTCTTGCCCCCTCCCCCTCTCCCCGTCCGCAACTGTCCGCATTTGACTGACCCCATCTTCCATCTTCATATAATTACATAGATCTATGCAGCTACTTTCAGCTGTTGAACATTAATTCACAGACACATTGGAAAGGCTACTTTTGAAGGAAAATTATCCACATTTCTTATGCGTACGTATAATTTTTTACTTATTCCGCGTAGGACCTACACATCAATGTTGTCGTTCTCAGATAAGTAACTTCCATAAATACACTCAACTCGTTTAGCATCGTAAATGGCAATAACTGAGAAGATAGAATAGAAAAATGTTCTCAGATATGATGTTTTGAAGACATTTTCCATTATTTATCCAGGCGAACGGGTACTCTTGCAATCTTTATCATTGACGAGAACTTCTGGCCAAAAAGTTCGGTGAAAATTAAAATTTAAAAAAGTCTACCAAAATGGTAGATTTTACATCTGAAATTGGTTTTTGAAACATGGTGAAACACGGATGAGTGTGAAACAAAATGAACATCACGATAAGAAACGCTCAAGACCCTAAATATGTTGTACCTTGAATTTCATGTGATTTGGAACATAGGTTTGGAAGTTTAAGGGGAAGCCGATATCCATGCAGTCATACGCGACCTCAGAGTCCGGTGTGGATAGGGTTAGACATGAAGGGTCTTAAAAATCAATGTCCGTGCAGTGAATGCCACATATGCATACCTTCGATTGTCCGTGTGTAGGCCTAGCCTAAATTTGGGTTGGTTTGTTCAATTCTTCCCAAAATGTTGGCATGTTGTTTCGCTGTTCTATTACGGTTGACGATTTGATGAATGTCTCTCAGTGATCTATATGTGGATACAGTTTGCCAGCAACGAAATGTTTTGCCTATCAAATTAATGCATCTTATAATGGCTTCGTGGATAAAAAACTACAAATCTATAAAAGGATATGTGGAATAGATAATGTGTCGATGGTCAGATGTTGAGGACATCATCGAGTCACGAAGACCTACTTTCTAAGTTCATATCCACAAGTAGAATCCAGATCTTAATTGCTGTCATGCATATTGTCAAGAGTGTGAGAACCACAGGAGGATGTGAAGAAAAAGTTCTGATTGATATTCCATCATACATCAAGTTATAACTCTATCCCGCAAGTACTAGAAAAGCATTTTTAATTCAAATATTTAGCGTTTGATTATTTGATCTCTTTATTTATTTGTGTTTTTTCTAACAAAATGGCTCGCTCAACCGAGCCCTTCACGACAAACAAATCACCACTCGCTTGCTCAATTTTCGCGTCACGGAATACTTTTTTTTCGCTCAGCGTTATTAACCGCAACTCAAAAGCTTGAAAAAATGCTGCTCTGCCCTCTCAATCTAAAATGGAGACAACTGTCAAGTTACTATGGCCCTTCCATTTTGTTAGTCGTGGTTATCAGGCACCTACCATGATCCTACCACTCTACACGTCCGTTCGGATCGCATGGTCCTTGTGAAACGCTGTTAACTCGCTCATCTACAATGTGCACTAAAACTTTTCACAACGCAATTTCGTTATCGCGACACAGTAGCCCGGTAGCTAGAGCGAGTTTTCTGCAAGGAAAGAGGCCGAAAATGCGACTTACACAGAATGATGTGACACCGCTATGCCTACTACAAACGTGTGCGTCTTGCTGCGTTACACCTGGTGTCCTCTTCTTGTTAGAGTCAGGATCAAAGAAACACGCATGTATGATCCGATGTGCACGCAGGAATTGCAGTTTTTGAGGCAAAATGAAAATTGTGTACTGTTTTCTTTTATCAACTAAAAATTGCTACGTCTAGAGCTATGATTATGCACATGGGAAGTCTTCAGGTCACTTCCTATCATGTGTATTGTCAGTGTTATCATGTTTCTGATAATCATGTTTTTCATGCGAGAATGCTGTTCAATATGGAAAAAATGGGCCCCAACATGTTTGTGTTCCAGCCGACAATAGGAAGTCTTGCCAAAAATCTGACTCTGTGTAGCTTAATGGAAAAGAATGCAACCATGAACACGATATGAAATGATCTGAAGACATTCCATGTTTAAAAGTCATGGCTCTAGACTAGTCCTTTTCAGTTGAATAAGAGAAAACAAATAGAAAATTTTCATTCTTGCAAAATCTGCAATCTGCGAACCATTGGATTAACGTGTGTGGTTTCGTTTGTTCCTGTCTGACAAGAAGAGGAACCACGGTAGAATGTTGCAGATGCGCAGGCTCTTGTAGTAACCACATTTAATAAGAGGCACTAAAAAAGAAATAAGAAGTCAAAGACCTCATCAACAAGCTTGGGTCGAACGAGCTGGTGGCCCTATGGCATGGAAGTCAGTACCGAAAAGGTCAAAAGTAATGGTCAAACGCGGCACTAACAGCACCACTGGTCTGAAATTACAATGATTGGGGACAAAACATTAGAAGAAACATTCAAATGCCTTGGCTCAACTCTCGATAAAGATAAGGGACATTGAGCAAAGAATTAGGAGCACGATTAGCATCATTTGCGGTTCATTTGGCTTTATTCGGTTCCACCGGCAACCTCCTCTGGAACTGTTCGTAAATCGTTTCAATAGCCTCTTATTAAGTCATTTTTAATTAATATTCCGTAACGTAAACAGTTTTGATTCTGTATTCCACGTGAACAACAACGAAAATATTGACTGACTGGCAAATATATGCTTTGGGAGAGATGTGCTGCCGCATCGTAACCCTATACAAAAGACTTGCATGTATTTAGCATTTCTGAATGCGTATATCGAAATTGTTCGCAATTTATATACTCTATTATAATCAATTTATCTTTGTGCATTTAGCACTTCTTTTTGCTCACTGAATGGTCTTATGATCACACCACAATGTCCTAGTACGTCTCTGAATTCAACAAGCCCACTGAAATATCGAGGAAAAAGTCTTGGTACTGCCCTGTTTTGTTGGTTGGCCAATTGGTTGGAATTTTGACTACGGGTGTTGCTTATACTTCTCATTGCCAGTTGTTCGGCTGGAGGGGGGCTATTGGTATCCCAGGGTGCTTCCGTTGATAATACCCCTGCTACAATATTCCATTCTTGCCAAATAGTCCGCATTATTTGATGAGCCGTTGGTCAGAAAGTGGTAAGCATGTTCTGTATTAGATATAAATATCTCAAGGTACAATCGTGGCAGTCCGTTTCCATTTAGATTGACTTTAACGGGTGGTAAAGAAGCCACGCAAATAAAGGAATATGGAGCCCAAAAATTTAGAACCACTATAATATGCTTATTTATTCTGTAGTTAGGTCCAAGGCATTGTATAATATGTTGGACACGTATTGGTTGTCGTACTACTATGCCTTTGTACAAGCACAGATTGTCTACAAAACATATCCATGTTCAGTGACTCTATCGATATGGGCTTGGATTTGTCATGTTGCGCAGGTCCACTCACAAGGAACAACGTTTTCCAATATATTCTTTGCCGAGCATTGGTGAAATTTGCTCCAAATGAATTCATTTCACCCTTCCCATTGTATAGATTTAATTGGATTCGTCGACTACAATACCTAAGATTGGTGAACCATGGATTGCTAGGATCTATTTTCATGTTACATTTAACCCTATGTGGTTTCACCATGGTTTATTTCTACTTTATTATTGTTTGTGCTTATCCAGAATGTTTCTAAGGGTGCTTTCACTATCACCGATGCTTCTATATAACGCTAGTGAAATATTGCCAACAAACGGGTGCGAAATTTCGGTACGGGTCAGTCCGTAGTCAAATTGCATCATACTTCAGTTGGCAGCATAATTACCGCCCTATTTCATTGCGCAAGTGATTGATACTCCAAAAGGCATACGGTTTCCGTACCAAGCAATCCTCTGTATACACTTTTGTATTATTTTTTTCGACTGTTAGCGTTTTGCTTTTTACCCATTTGGAGACAAAAGATCGAGCATTGACGGATACATCGCAGAAAACGAATCAAATTTTTCATGGACATTTCCTTTATTGACGAGTAACTTTAGTCAAACGAAAATCAAGAAGGCGAAAAAAGCAACTCATGAAGACTTTTGCCAACATATGGAGCAAGTGAAGTCGATGGTGAATCTCTAATCGCTATGGCACCATAGGACAATGAGACAATTTGTCTCATCAATTCACATAATTTTTGAGCATTTTGAAATCCATGTCATTTGTGCAATAAAGCACGTTTTATTAAAAGGGCTTTTTCTATGCTCATCTCAACTGGTTCATCATGATCCATGGACTCCTAGATATTTTGCGGCTATGATCATCGATCATATGTTGTACGAGCACTCAGCACTGCATGTGGCATGCTCTGTAATGTCCTGCGAAGTCAAGGAGCAGTTATAGTAGTAGCTGTTGGCACCGAAAAGCTGAACTTGTCATTCCCATGCCCAAGATACACTGTATTGAGTGCCTGGCATGACAGTGCGGACAGTTCTTTATACCGGTAGAATAATAGATAGAGGAGCCATCGGTAAAGTACAACAAGACATCGTCATATAACCATATGTAGACGCAATGAAAAAAATATGTCTGCAAATCCACGAATTTAATGATACTGGTAGCATCGAAAATAATTTGTAAAAATATAAATACTGAAGGCAAAAAAAATCATTTATTTATCGATAAAAAAAGAACGCGTTAATCTTATCATATCGAGATAAGACAAATCTATATCTGCGCCCGCATGCTCTGTGCAGCGTTGGCGGATAGAATGAGTAACAGTCTTCTCGCAGTTTAAAAACTTCCTGGATATGTTGATACAAAGTAAAGTCGTGTGGACGGACAGGACTACCACTACAGCGGTGGAATTGCTGTGGCTGCGCTAGTATCAAGCGTTTGATCCTAATTGGATTCTTATTAATTTATAGTCCGGGAGCCAGCGTGAAGCTGTTGGACAGGAACGAAAGGTTAGTAACATCAAAACTTTCACATAGCATAGTACAACCTCTAACCTACTGCCAAAACATTCGCGTCTGTTGGATCATATACACATTGCTTTTCATAAGATAGGGATATACAAAATCCTATGTCATATTCGTCACTAGGGTTGGTGGAACTTGATGACATTTAAGGTGTTTGAATCCCATTTTTTGGCCGAGTTTTTGCGCCATAAAAGTTACACAAATTGGCATGTTTTGTTGAAACTGGTTATTATAGATAATATCATCTGCTAGATCCATGATCTTTCAATAATTGGAGTTTTCATTCAGAGAAGTGACAATGAGGATGAAGTAAGGTACTAGTTGTACAAACCAAGACTCTCGTTCGTTGGTGTAAACTAGCAAATGTTGTAACATAGAAATTTCAGAGTAAATTGTTGATATACCTTTATACGAATACCAGTGGCCTGTTTGTACACTTTACTTCATCCTCATATGTCACTGAATGATAACTCATAATTGAAAGATGCATGATCTGTAGAAATGATTTCTCACAATAACCAGGTTCACAAAACTGCCAATTTGTGTAACTTTTAATAAGAGCAAAAATTCATAAAAAAATGGTGAGGCAACACCTTAAAAGTCACAATTAATACCACTGGAAATAATTCATAGGATTGTATGGATCCTCGAGCGATTTTGAAAAGCAAATGATACTGATCCGCAGACGCGAAGTTTTTGCAGTAGGTTTAGAGGTGTACTATGCTATGTGGAAAGTTTTGTGTACTGACCTCGTTCCCTGCACAGCTTCACGCTGGCTCACCGGACTATTAGCGCTGATAGTGCTCTGATAAATCAAGTGGGAGAGACGTGACAAAATGTGGCACACAGGTTTGTGTAAGGAGAAAGCTGTCTTGTTCCGTCTCGGTTAGTTTATTGACACACGTTATACGATGATAAATCTTGAAAAGAACAGCATGACTATATAGCAGACAACGTGCACAAAGAATAATAACAGCATACTCATGCACGAATAAAGTATACGTGTTGCGGAACGAAGGTTAGAGGCCATAGAGCCTACTCTATAGTTAGAGATAAATGTGCTAGCAACAATTGTATAAGCTCTACTACTACACACTATCTCTTTCAAACCTCCATCCTTGGTTTTTTTTAGGAGAAAGGTACGACTAAAAGAAGCACAAATCACATATAGAAGTCATTAGTGTATTACTAATTCTTTATTTTCTATTTATCTTATTTATCTGTGATCGGTTTATTTAGCAAGTCCATGCAGATATTATCCGCTTCCTGGGGAAGTGTTTCCCATGTAAATCTCCAATCTCGCGATGTAGGAATCATAGTCTGGTATGACATGCCAGGATATCTGTCTGGCCGCTAAATTACTTTTGTTACAATTCGATAATCTCTGCATGCAAATCATGAGCCAGAAATGCGAAGGTCCAAAGGGGGGGGGCTTAAGTAAGGGACAAGGGAGGTCTAGATATCTACAATTATAGATATCTAGACCTCCTTGGTCAGGGATGTCGATGGAACCATTGATAGTTCATAGATTGTGGAACCATATATCACGCATCGACTTGCCGGTTTGTTGACCCGTGCATTTATGCGACAGACATGCACGGTAAAATTGGGGTCTTCTTCACGCCATAGATAGCAGACATTTCCATGTCATCATGTGTTGTTCCCAGGTTGCAATCCCATAGCATAGAAAATGAGGAACGTTAAAATTAAGGTCTTCTAAAAATTTGCAATAGGCAGTACGGACAGGTGGTGTTGCAAAATAGTATGTGATATATTACAGTTGACAACCGTCAATGGGGGGCTATGGCAATTTCCACTGTAACATGGTTGCTTTATCTATGGGGTATTATCTGCGGTTCTCCATTGAGGTCTGCCATCCTTATGCATGCGCGTGCATGGATAAAGATCCATTTACCATTACGTCAGTGCAAGAGCCAGACGCGGGATCGATTAAGTAGTCTTTGTTTACGAAATGAATCGGGATTGATCGCCGAACCCCAGTGTTCGGTATCGAGAGATCAGTATGATTGAGTTGCACACTGATTTGCGTATCAGAGATTGGGTCGGATGTGCGCTCAATTCTTCAGTAGGTGATCAAATCGTTTTGCGCATTGGGGGAGTCGATTGATTGACTTGGAGACCCGTTCAGTCATCTGGTCGCTTCGTTCCATATAGAGGGGACTCGTGGAACTCGAATGTTGAGGGAATGCGAGACTCGACATTGTCTGAGATTACATCCGATTGTCGTTTGCGTTAACCTGCCAGTGCCATCCACGGTGTTTTATGACATATTGATTGTTGTAGTGTCGTCGGGGCGCTCAACCACACGCCGTTGCGAGCCCATTTCTTTCTCGTTGGTGTGCCAACCTGGCAATGAAGATAAACCCGATCATCCGCTTGTAAGGGCGGGAAAGTGGAAGCGGATTGTGTTCTCAAGCGACTCAGGTTGTCCTGATGTATCGTGACCAGGTACGCTGGGGTGGTGTCCTTTTGATTTCCTATGCATAGCGCGCCACATTGGAGACTGAGGGGAGGGGGTTGGGTAAAGGTGGTTGATTGAATCCTGAACTGAAGGCATCGTGTTCTCTGGAGTGGGCGTGTGGGGGTCAACAAAAGCTTGTGCTGGAGACAATCGGCTGTCTGGGTTAGGGGTATTCGCGAATGGCGAGGCATCACCATAGCTCGGAATTAACGATTAGCGTTGTTAAGGATCTCTGTTGGCTCCTATATTTTCATTCAAGAGACGCTTGGTAAACCTTTGACTGCTAACTCGACACGCCCTTTCCATGCGACTCAGGGGGTGGGGAAATGCGGGGGCTGCTTGCTTCTGTTGCGGAAAGCCCAAGGATCCAACAGTTTTCACCACCTCCTGCACAGTGCTATCACACTGAGGTTGGCCTTCGGTTAACTCGTTGCCAAGTAGCCATTGTCAAGTTGTGCGAAGTATGGATTGGGTTTCGCTGCGATCATGGACTGTTTTCTTCGAGGTCGTTGTGCCGTGCAATGACTGAGGCCTGGTTATCTCGGGAATATTCGTGACGATGAGATGACGGGATGGTTGCGTCAGCTGGCTACAAGGTTGCGGGAGTTCCATGGTTGGAGATATTCGATGTGCCGAATTGCCATGGGAGGAGTCGCTGTGTTGCGGCTGGAAAAGGCGAGTATTGTGGATTTGTCGAGTGTCCTGTCGCCGGGAAGCTTGGTTGAGGGGTCTATTGTTCCGTGGACGACCTAGAAGGTTGTCGAAGCCTTGACGAGGCAAAACTTGGTCTGTTCTAGATCGCAAAGCGACCTGCCAGCATCTCACCTTCGACCGGTGGTATCGGTTGTTCTGCGGCAAGTGTGAATCTTCCATCCATTCTTTGGAGGCAACGCGGGGTGATTTCGAGGAACAGTTGACAATGCTTCTGACATCAGTAGTCGATGCCTGGATTTTGAGCCGTCAGTTTGGTTAGGCACAGACATCGAGTTCCATCGAAAAATCGTCATCGCCCTGGTTTGATGGCGTCAGCGATTTGTGGGTTTCGAGAGGCTCGGAATGGCATTATCATAGCTCGTTTGTGTCAGTGGAAAAAGGTTTTCAGAGAGATGTGGTTTACAAGTGCGAGGACGCACGGTTTACAGACGCGGATATGGACCGAGTTCTGAGCAATGTGGCCGCTAGAAGCCGCTGTAAAGTTTAGCCTCTTCTACCACAATTCAGTATCAAGAGTAATGTCAAAAATCCACGTTGATGCATATTCAGACGCTGCTTTTATAAATATTTCGGGTTCGGACAAGACATTCATTTTGGGAAATTTTTGATGGCAATGGCTTAGTCCTAATTAGGTCTATTCAGGCGCGTAGTTACAAGTTTAGAATTGACAGGGGCACCGAAGAGGGCCAACTTAAACGGGGCGCCAAGGCAGTTATTGATTATTTTGTGATTTGGTTTTGGTTTGGACATGGCCAACCAGTAAGTCGGCCTACAGTATAACCCAATTTCTGCAACGGCCATCACTCTGTGAAGGCATTACATAGTTGCGATCTAGTAGCGATGCCTACACTCCGGAAAAGCGACCAAGCTTTCGTGTTTTCATGCGTACGCCAGGTAAATTCCCATAAAATGCTCACCCCACGCAATGCACGCGAGACAAAAAATTACACGCACCCGTGACAATGGTATTGATCGATGGTCGTGGCGGGCTTCAACCGAAGTGTGACGTGTGACACCTGCCACTATGCTTCAGGGACGCGAAATGTAACTTTTTCATAATAAAAGAGAACCTACTCGTTAGTGCATAGCCTTCACTTTCGTTATATGAAATCTACCGTAGTATATAACTCCTGTGATTAAGCTACTTTAAGGAGGTTCAGTAAGGAACTAACCGGAAAACGTGACTTTGCAACATTACAAACCATCGTAAAAGCGTCTATTCATAAATTGTGATAAATGAAACAATAAAAAAGGTGCCAAGACCAGACCATATTAGCATTTGGAAAGTTTTGCGAAAGAATCAAGTCACATGACGAATTCCTACAACTCAATTATAGCTCCCTGATGTGATGCTCTAAACAACAACGTGCTGCGCGGTAAGTATCTACATATCCTCAACGACCGAATTCCAACAACTTGACGTTGAAATCGGATGTACAGAATGCCGCAAAGCTACGTGTAAGTCACCGGATGAGAGAGCCAGTACTTACAAACTACGCATGATCTGTGCAGACGAGAGGTGGCTTCCCGCAATCGGCGGGTGGCAAATACCAGGTACTTCTCTTTCGCTCAACGAGTGCCTGTCCAGCGGAAAAGTCGGGTGGGCAATAGCCAATCAGCTGACGTACTCCGCGATGTTTTCGCGTTACGATATTACTGAACGCACGCGCACCCTAGATCGCTCACGGAGTTAATTGGAGTCGCATAGGTGGTGGATCAATAGCGTCCAACTCATTAGATCGTTCATAAAAGACAGGGTACTATCCGAGTCATTTACTGTGTGGTATTTATACGCTTTGATATTCAGTTTATACCTTTAACATGGATCTTATTGATTCCATCAGGAACCTTTGCTATTGTTATGGGCGGTAGCGGTGCTGGGGGGATAAGGGGTGGGGGTGGCGGTCGTGCATGAAAAACAACTCAAGTACAGTGCTAAGGATGGCTTCTGAAAGGAGTGTGATCTTTTGACGCAAACAGTTTGCGGAGTAAGGTATAGTTTTGTTAGAGGACAAGCGGTGTGCGTTACGATCTGAAAGCACACCCCATACCCGAAATACAGGTATGGACTGAGTGCAATAATTTGCGAATACGAAACGGCCCTGCGAGCCCAGTATTATGAAGAGGGGATATAATTGTAACTTGAAGTTCCTGTATTACAATCAACCAATCAATGAATCAATACTACCGTAAACCACTAGTGACCATGCCACTGTCCAGGGTTACTGATAAGCGCCGATGTTTATCATTACTTGTAACATGCTTCTGGGTCAGTATCGTATTTAGATCTTACTTAGTGCGGGGTCGGCGAGGAAAAAACTTCATGCTTATTTGTAGATAATCTGCGTCGGGGTTGGCTCAATCTACAAACGCGGCGCCGCCAAACTCAAGCGCGGGTAAAAAAGGAATCCGGGACTAAGGAACGCAACAACAGACACCTGTGATGTGAATGTGACACACACAATTAACGGCACCAACTTCTGCAGAAAGGAACAGTGATAACGCTTCAGACTCAACACAGCGAGATAGGCCTGACAATGAAAATGCTATTCTAGGTCAAAAGTGACAGGACCTACCAATTACGATTTCACCGAAGAAAAAAATAAGGGGGGGGGGGGGGGTGGGAGGGGGTGGTGTGTGGGGGGGCATGTAGGCCATAGCGTTCTCGATGCATCGAACTCCGAAACAACCTATGATCGTCAGCTTTAGCCATGCGCACAGGCTAACAGACTGCGGCCAGCTTCATTTCAGCGGGGTTGAAAAGACAGTCGTGCTGGTGTATTCTGTGGCTGCGGACGCGGTGCTTCTGGTTTCGTATGTCGACAGTTCCACGTTGCTGGGGAAAATGAAACATTTTTTCGAGGGTTCGGGCGGGGTAAATCGGACGACAGGTGCCAATATCCAAAGACAAATGCCCTGTTAAAGCACGCAAGCTCTGAGTGCCATCGAAATTCGGTGAAATTTCGAAAATTACAAGGCCAGGACAAAGGATAATTAATCGGTCACCACGCTCTCTTGATGCAGCTCAACGTAACACAGATTAACCGAAACCGGCATATTTAAAGACTGTTGCAAAAGTCTGCGGGGGACCTGCTTACAAAATATTTCTCAAAGAACATGCGGAAACTGAAGTCGCCCAGGAATAAGGGGAATGCCTGAAAGTTTGAGAATTGTCGCAGAACACGATCCTGTCATTGAGATAGATTGATTGGTGCCGAAAGGCCAAATACACACATCAAGCCATCCAAAATGCTATAATTTCAATTATGAGCATATTATGTTTCGAGCTGATCTGAGATGAATACTTGAAAGCAATAGTGGTCACATAGGTGTGACGAAGCGAAGGAGCTCTCCATAAAAATGAGGCTTCTGTCGATTGGCGTGAGAGACTGTGTCGAAGGCGAATGTCAGGGATGATTTCATTGGATTTGTGGTACGACGGCACGTACGGCATCATCCTCTCAAATTACATTGCTGGTAAAAGTCCGAATGGTGGATTGCCAATGTCAAAAGGTGTAGCGCGTCCAATCCGATGATGCGCTGCCGGTAATTGAGCGGTCATATCAATGGGTCCAGGCCAGTATTCTTGAAGTGTCAAAATGGGCAATACATGCCATGTTAGGGCGCTTCGCGGGAATGCTTGTAGTGGTGGAATTGTTGCAAATGCTGTCCGTGAAGCAGGCCAGTTATGCGAAACAGTACGTCCGCATGGTTCATCATTCTTCAGCAAGGGATCTTATGTCATGCTGGCGGGGCGTATCGGACAAAGAGGTATTGTTCCTCTGAAAGACCGTATCGTGTTGATGCTCGCTTTCTGATACATGATGGGCTTTCAACAGGTTGCTGCTTGGCAATGCGGGGACCAACGTTTTTCGTGGGATCAAAACGTCTGGAAAATATCTCAAACGAATCACACCAGTGGATCGAGCCTGATGCGAAAGCGATGCTGTGCGGCGATCGATTTCAAATGTGTATTTTGCTTGGTGTTTTTGTCGCCAGTTGTGGTGTCCATTGTGTTGTCGAAAGTATCAACACCTGCAAAGTCGCGTCGAATAGCAATGGATGGCGGCTGTTTGATCTCACACAGTTTCGGAATCGGAATCTTACAGAAATCGCAGTGAGGTACAGGCGATTCTTCAGTGAAGCTGCAAAGGAAAAAGTATGTGGCCTAGAACGAGATAGGCGGGTCAAACCCGCCAGGGTCCCCTGGCAGAACGGAAAAGGCCAATGCCCAGTAATACTGGAAAAACAGGTCGTGGAACGTATAGAAGCCATTCCCATAGACAAGGAGCATGTGGCACGAAAGTGCGTCAGAGCATCCCCGAATGCCACAAATCATGCGATATACGCAGGTTACTGCCCAATCATTGACACCGCCATTGCTGTATTGGAAAATGCGATTTTCGCAGGACAATGATGAAGGTCCGCATTGGAAGATAAGCCCTGGTGGCCATCAGGTGAAATATTTCCCACTGGACATTGGAGGACGTGATCATCCTTTGAGCGAAGCAGACGAATCAAACTGGATGCTGCTGTTATCGGATGGCGTCACGTAAGAGGCTCAGATCTCGCAAAAAAGAGATTTCTAAATGCAGGCCTTGACAATGCTGGAGTCCTGACGTGTGTGGAGGGGTACGCAGAGCGTTGTCTTCCGAGACAATAGGGGTGCTCAAAATGGCAAGCCTCTATCCCGGTACGGCTCAGAAGCCGAGCGGTGCTTCTGCAAATTGAGATTGGTAAATCGTACCCCTCCCTGACAACCAATGGTCAACTGGATAGGTATCCGAAACATCATAGGATTGCTCCGCAAATATGAACGGAAAAGGATCGATCGTGACAGGTTGTTGACCAATTCGGTGCACTAAATCCAAACTGTCCGCAGTAGCGTCATAATGTTTTTATCACAGTATCTTGTGACAAAGTACAGTTACATATGTGACGCAATTGATGGCTTGCGGGGCAGCTATAGTGGATGTAATACCGTCTTTGGTAGTTCCAAGCAGCCCGCTGAATGCTGGCTCAGCGTAGTGGATCAGAGCTTTTAAAATATCTCTTGAGTTCCCCAGATACTGATCAGTATAAAAGGAGCATGGAACTGCAATGGAGTATTTAAATTGCAATGAGTCGTAGCTCTGCAGTTGCTCAGGCAAAAGATATTCATGAAACAGAGGGATGCCCATCTCATGTTATTTCTCCCAATCCGTTTACAAGTGTTGTTGGGGGTCTAATTATTTTCTCCCAATTTCGTCTAACCATTTTTGTTTTTTAGGGTATTGAATTGTAATACCGGTCACACATTCTGGTTTTATCTGATTGTACCGATATATCCGGCTGTTTTACCTTACGCGTTGTGATTTTTTGTTTCACGTTGATGATGTAGCGATTGTTTCCAGAGTTTCATGACTTTGTTCTTTGTCACAGATACTGCTATTAATAGAATTTTATGTACTTTTTGGGTTTGGCTTCAAATGGTGTAATGAATACATTGCCGCAATGATAAAAAATTATCCTCTTTATAGGGGAATCCCTATACTTAAAGTAAAGGTTGGCTTATCTCCGTATTATCTGATGTAAATGATTGGTGAGGATTGCGGATATGAATTATTGGTCGCCGCTTATAGAATAGAATTCTGCCTCATGTCAGCAAAAGAAGCACGAATTTGGCATAAGTTGGCTAAGCATCATAAATTTTGTACTCCATACCGTTTCGCATAGTGATAGGCCAAATAATACAGCCACGTGGTGACGTACGTTCTCTTGAGAGCGTAGGGACCCCCTAAAAAGTGTGTACTTTTCAACATTGTTTTGGAAATGGACCTTGGCATACATTTAGCGGGGCCCTGCCACGAATCATTTGGCGCGGCCGAAAATCAGACGGCTGCGTCGCCACGTATACTAGAGCCCAGTCCGGTTTTACACTGGAATGGAAATGCTATGCAAAAGAAGGTCGTTGCATTATGCACTGGATAATGGCAAGCCATTTCCTAGCAAACGAAAACATTTGCTTAAGATAATATCTCTTAGAAGAGAATAGACTTTTTGTCTTCCACTATAAACGGTCGGCACTAAAGTGGCAGATAATGTATGAATTGACAGAATAAATAAAATGTGCGAGACATTAGGTTAAAAATTGGACCGCAACTGAGTGTTGCTCATTTCGATTCATACCAATTTTTTTGTCGGTATGAGCATGGAAGATTGATCAATTAAAAGTTTACATAATGCTGTGGCAAAACCTATGCAGGCGTACGGCACCCCCGAAAGAATGCCCTCCGGTAAGTCAATGGCAACACCTGCCCTAAACGCGTTCCGGCGTCACTGGAATACCGTTATTGAGAAGTGTAGTTAAGTGCCCAAAATGAAAAAAATCAACCATGGACAATTACAATGAGCATTTGTGAATTTTAAAAATGGGTCCTGTAACTGCGTTTGACCGACTTGTTGACTATGCTCGAAAAGTCAAGTTCAGGCTGATACCACATTGTCCAGGAAAACTTCACAGAATTATCAGAACCATAAGGTCCATCATCATGGCGTATCCAAGGGGGGGACACCGGGGAAATGTCCCCCCCCCCTCCCTGAGAGATATGATTTAACACATAAGTTTAAGAAGAAGAAAGAACTCATACACATTTCTCAATACATGCGGTGGAGTTGAGCTTTAGTGGCTTGTTTTGCCTGGAGTCCTTGTTCAGAAGGGTGTCGTGGCTTTCTTACCTATAGCCTTGGCCGATAGCGCCGGATAACACAGTCGTCAAACACTGACTTGCCAGTGCGTAGCGGGGTATAGTAGTCACATATTCATGATTACCGAGTTATTTCCACTGTGTAAGCTTATAAGAAATTCTATCATGCTTAAAGTAGAACCAGCTTGTTGGGACCGTTGAAAAATCTTCTTTTGCAACCAAAAAGTAATATAAAAGAATTTTTATTATTGCAAAGGACATTTAGGATAAGAGTGCATGAAGTGCATCAGCTAACGCCTAATTTGGTTTGTCGGACCACTGTTCTTTGTCGCTAAACTCGAACGTGTTCAATGCGCCATCACAACGCCTCCTTGATTAGCTCACATTGTCCGACAGTTCTGTTTATCATTGTTAAGGCCTCCCATAGGAGGCACTATCAACGTGACCATCGAACACCACTGTGTGTAGTCCCAATCGTGGAATGAATTCTCGTCATTCATAGGATAACAAGTCTCAATTCATAATCGGACTCGGTGGTACTCCAGAAAAGTTGTCGGGAAGCACAGAACAACTTCGATGCCAACGTCAGAGCTAAAGAAATAGATTTGTGGCAGCCAGGGATGAAGTTCAACATTAACGGACAGCTTCAGGTCGGGGAGAAATGAGTCAATGTATTCAGCAAGGGTTACGCAGAAGCCGTGAACTGTTTCAGTGCATGATGGAACGAGCCTCTGCAGAATCGAAACACCGCGACTAGACATCAAAGCAAAAATCTCGGGCGAATGTCCTTTCTTAATCACATCGAGATTAGTACAGGAAAAGCGACATGGTAGCCTTTGCTTGATGCAATCATCTCACAATGAACGATCGCTCAGTGAATCCTGCAAAAACTTCCCTAGTCCTATGGCAAACGTCAGTCCAGTATCGAGTTGCCGAGTCCCAGAGTGGAAGTGTTGGTAACGTTCTTCGTTGAAAATTATAAATCCTTACGACCGTTAGTCATGTTACTTGGATGTATCGAATTATACAGAATGGCAGCGAAAATGGAATTCATTCCTAAACAAAGATTGCCTTCAAGCGTTGTGGAAGCCCGGAGGTCGTGTATATTCTACCTAAGTTCCTATTATCTAGAGCCTACTGATAGGTGTTTGCGGCATTCCCAGGTAACTTCGGCGACTGTAAGCGGGGCGCGTTCACAAGCTGCGGCAAGTGAAAACGTCGGACAGCCGTTCACAATGATAAAGCAACGGTTGACAGGAGGGACGTTGCTGGCAATACACAAGGACATTCCACGGATACGACTCTGTGATTGATTTGTAGAAGACGGTAAAAAAAAAAAAAAATCAACCCAACCCATTCCCAAACGCTTTTAATTGTAATCGGGTTACTGAAACTCCTACGGTCTCACAGGAAAAATATTAGGGGATAGCTCAGAAAAATGTCGGTTTTTAGCTTCTTTCTCAGAATAGTTTTTTGCAGTGCCTGTATTTTGTGCTGGTAATTTCACTGTACGGATAGAGGAGAGCTGAGTAGTCATGTAGAAGAGGCGTACACTAATAATACGGGTTGTGTCACGGTTTAGTTTTGATAATAATCTTACCTGTTCAGCTGTTACTGAAGGCAATTTAAGGACGTTACGTAGTCACATTGGGGGTAATCAAAATTCGGGATTAGCGAAAATGGAATTTGAAAGCGAAAAATTAAATTATCGATATATTACATGCGACTAAGGATAATACTATTTTTGATTTATGATATTTCTTTGCGTTTGAATATGCTTATTCGTCGTGGTAGGACCATAAAAATCATTAATTTTGGTACCCCCCCTTTTCAAAATCCGGGGGTGACGCCCATTGGTCAGCATGCCAGCGAAATTTTATTCGAAGGTGGACCATAATCATCAGTTTCAGCAATCGCGTAAAACGCCATATTGTCCACCTGACCGAACACAAAATATCGGTCAGAAGACACGAATGATATTTAGTACGAATACAATAAGTAGTACAAGTACTCATTTGGTGGGGTCGCCCACATGATTTTTCGAGTTCAGCATGAAAAATTGACATGTGGCGCTAAGTTCGAAGAAAAGTTGCAATTGAGAAACACCCTAAAACTGCCAAAAGTTGTTGTATAACATAAATTTGCCCAGTGGAGAGTTATGAGACTTATCATGCATAGATGCTCGCAAAAACAATGTAAAACGATGTAAACAGATTGTGCTAGAACGAGGTATTTGGTTTGGGTATGCTGAAGGCCTTGCAGGGTCGGAAGCTACAATGCGGACAAGATCCAGTACCAATGAAAGAAAAAGCAATTTTTGCAGGTTTTTAAAGAAATGACGACGGAAGCGACTGAATCATGATAGCAAGGCAGAAGGATAGTAGTAATTTTGCAATCCTAACGTGTCATGAAAGCTGTGAGTGCAATGTTGTTAAAATTGGCACGATGCTTGCTAGCAAATATTCACTTCCTAGATATCAAGCAGGTGTTTTCATCATACTACTATATATAGTGTTTGTTGCTACTCGATGGGTTCATGCCAGGTCCGATAGGATACAAACAACGGAAACGTGGCAGAAAGAGTACTGCGTTAAAAACTGCTCAACCAATTTTTTGGACCACCGCAGGAACGTAATCTCCGAAAAGCTAAATCTTTTCACATTAAAACTTTGTCACCGTGCGTGGTGTAGCAGCTGAAAATTGCCGCATGTACTGTACGCTATGAATAGGCCAAAGGTGAGATTATTGGCGTCCAGGCCCGAGTCATTTGATTTGTTGCAAAACTAGTGTTTCAGCAGAGTGGGGATGTAAAATGCACCCAAACAACAACCCACTAGCCCATAACTACTGGGAATCCCATTTGTCTTATCAGGGAATGAAAGGTGAATATGATTTAAGGGCTTGAAAAGTGAGGAAAGTCATGTATATGTCTGGCTTATTGCATCAGCGTTTTAGCCCACAGGAATACCGTAAAGTGCTGTGGGCATAGCAAGGACATAGAGTAGTAATTAGGCTACATGCTTACTTACCTACCATATCGTTACTCTAATGGATGCGGGTGCCCCAAAGATAACCGTTACTTCGTGCACAATGGTTAGTTTTCTGCATGAACCGCGACCACAAATTTTTGGTCAGATGTATAGGCCATAAGGCTATTAGAAAAGCAACTCAGCATTTTATTAAATCCCCACCACCCCCACTGTGTATATAGTCTCGATTTTGTTAAATGCTCTGTGGCATCGAGGTTGTAATATCTGATCCTGTAATATTCCAATCTAAGCTGCTATCTTTACACGTCTATGCTGTATTAATATCAGTATACACATTAGCATGCACAGTATAAAAGGTACAGGGGTTCCTCGCTAAAAACACAGCGTACACGCATAAGAAAACTGAGTGTGTTATTCAAACCATGAACATATTCAAACAAAGTTAAAGAATAGAAATATGTCCAATCTCATAGAGTGAGATATTACAGAGGTGAAAACAGTTTGGCATTGTTTCGAAATGTGAGATATGCACATTTATATGCAGTTTCGAAGAAATTACAACGGAATTGAGTGCACATGATAGCATAATACGAGAAGGAAATAATAATAATTACAGATCGTCCGGTCAGACAGCCTTGAATAGGTAATCTTTGTTAAAAGGCAACTCGATGACTGCTATTGCTTTATTGGGGCCGGCTGAACATCAAGAGAATCTTCTTAAGCGTGATCATCACCAACCCTCTGCCACTGGTAGAGCAAAGACATATCAAAGACAGTATTTGACTTAACTTTTTAGTGGTTCCACATCACCATTCAGATTCAAGGAGTAAAACATAAATTTAGTGAATCATAAATTTATGCTGATGAAAATTACTGTACATAATAAACCTGCTCTATGGACCCTTATTTTACATCTTTCAATGTAAATAAACTCAACGAGTAAGTATATTAGGTAGAAGTGTAACTCGGCATTTATTACATATCCCAATGTGTATAACGCCATAAGTAGGGATGTATAGTAGAATTCGGCTATAGAGTATGTATGTTAGGTATAGTTAGCAACTCCGCATTTATTAAAAAATGCCCAAAGTGTAATACGATATTATTATTTAAAATGAACTCGATGAGGGATATCGGTTGTAAATTTTTCGCAAATGCGAGATATGCAAAATTTTGCAGCTTCTTAAGAAATTTCCACGGAATTGAGTGGATCATGATTGTAGTGGAGAAGGAATGATGGTACTTTAAAGATTCTCAGTGTCATGACAGCCTCGGAGAGGCGATGTATGTGTAAATTAACCATCCGAATGGGTTTGCTATTACTTTCAATGCTCAACCTCAAGAGTATTATTCTTAAAGCGCAATCATATCACAGGGCAACCTGCCACTGGCAAGAGCAAAATCACATAATCAAAGACAAATAGTTTCAATTGACTTTGAAAAGAACGGGTCCACATCACTATTCATAATTCAGCGAAATGAAACATGAATTTAGTGAATCATTAAAAATCATATGCCGGTGAAAATTGAATTTAAAAACTTAAAATTTTCAGAGCCCAAGAATGTACGAATAATAACTCTAACTTTTTCATGAAAACTTCCATTAATAATATCGTACCTCATAAATTCCCTTGATAATCCAGCTTAATTTCCGCTTAGTTAGGGTGCTTAATAGCAAAATTGTTTCATACTACGTATCTGGGGACGTCATCTCGGTAGATATATAAATGGGGAAATTTTGACGAGTTTTTCCAAAAGTACTCAAATAATTTTTTGGACCTCGGGAACGTAATCTCCGCAAAAAAACTGAATACTTTTCATATAAAAATCTCACTGTATAAGGAAAATCTTTAATTTGAGTCGACCATAAAGTAAGGGTCTAAAGGATAGAGTGGTCGACCATAGAGTAGGAATCTATGATTCGTGCATTCTTGTTTGAAATTTTAATTTTTTAATTCAATTTTCACTCCGGCATGATTTTATGATTCACTAAATCCATGTTTCAATTTCTTGAATATGAATAGTGATGTGACCCCAATTCTTTCAAAGTCAATTGAAACTATTGCGCTTTGATTATGTGATTTTGCTCTGGCCATTTGCTGGGGGGTAGTGATGCAAGTGGAAAATTTTTCCAGAAAAATTTTCTGGAAATTTTTGAAATTTATTTTTACGGTCATTGACGTTTTTTTTCCTTTGTTTTGGAGACTCATAATAGTCCGTTTTGAAAGGACTATGTAAATATTCCAAGTCCGAAAACTTCTCTATGAACATCTCTGTATGTTAACTTTTGGTAACCAACTGCACCTTTTCCATGTCCAAAATGAATTTCAGACATAAAGATGGATTTTTCAGATTTCTCTAGCTGAATTTCAGATATCTGTCACAAGCTCAACTTGGAAAAAAAAGATCTTTAATTTCAACTGATATCTCCAATTCATCGTGGATCATATCCTTGAAATTCATTTGGCAGATCTGAAATCGATTTGGAACTACCTGAACCATCTGAACTAGAAAGGAGGATGTGTATCCCTCAACGAAGATATCGGACACTAAGCCCAAAGATAGAAGCAATCATAGATATTCTTTTTACTCATCACAATATCTTTAGTTTTCAAATGTCTCAGAGTTTTACATTCTTTACATGTATAACTCTTCCAATATGGTCGCTGCATGAATTGCTGCGTGACTGTGTTGCTTTAGTGTGGCTTCACATGTTCATCAACACATGGAGAATTTGTATCACTATGATCAGCGCTTGCATAATAAAGCTTATTAACTTTCAATAGCTAATCAATTAGCAAACTAACAAAATGAAGTGCATTTATATTTTGCTCCAGATCTTCACCACATTGCATCGAAAATATACCCCGATTGTAAAGCAAGATTCACGTTATATTTATATATTGATCTCAAATATTACAAAATACAACGAATAATCAAATTTATCTTCACAAGCTATATATTAATTCCCATATCCAAATGTATATATCCATTATTCATCAATATATAAATATATCCAGCCCTGAATTTATTCAAATAATACAATATATATATATAATCGAACTAATATCTATCAATATATTCCAATTCATAATCTCAATACTTATATCAAATCATGATCATTAAGCATTATCCAATTATATATTATATATATATATTCAATCTTATATCAATCAATCAAAATCACAATCTATCCAAACAAATCTTTTATTATCTTATATTTTTCTCAAAATCAATATCCCATCATCATATCATCATATCATAATCGAATATCTATCAATCCTTGTAAATTATTATAAATATTATATTATCATAATCGAATCCATCATTTCAATATCAACCCAACATATCATATCGCATATATATAAATTTTATATAATATCCAAACGTATGGGTGTATGTGTGATAATTAAAAATAGATAACAAATTAAAGCGCAAAGCCTTTGGTGGCAAAGGAATGTTTTCAAGAATCCGCTGACGGAACTTCGCATTGCTACGAATCGCTTTAATCGAAATGAATGGATGAAATCAAGAGTTTTAGACCCAATTTATTAATTGGTACGCATACAGCTGCCTCGCAGCGGAAGCGCTCAAATTATAGGGCCTACAAATAGCCTATTTTCAAAATTTTCCCAAAATCCATAATTTCCAAAAAACTTCATCACTAGTGGCAGGTGATATACACTACCTTTTGAATATTGATCACGCTTAAGAAAATACTCCTGATGTTGAGCATGAAAGTAATATGGGGAGGTAACGCGAATTACAATTTTTTTTTTTTAACAAACATTGAATTTGCAAAGCTGTCCATGACCACTGAGAATCTTTGTCGAATCAGATCTCGACTTTATCATTGAAGACTGTCCATAATGCGGGTTCAATGAAATTCACCTGGCAAATTAGCTTTATTTCCGCTTAATAATTAGGATACTTATTAGCAAATATCCCCATTCCTTCTCATATCGAACTTGTCTCATACTAATTTAAAAGGGGGTTCATGTGTAAGGTAGTGCATAACATTTGCAAAATTTCATTTTTCAAAGCTTTTTATAAATTGGCTCAAAAATTTTTTGGACCACAGAACGCAATCTCCGCAAAAGACTGAATCTTTCCACATGAAAATTAGTTACTGCATACACGATACATTTTTGAGTCGACCATTCTACCTAACTACATGCCATAGAGTGGGGATAAATATACCTTATTCTATGACAATATACTTACTCAATGAGGCGAATCACAAGAGCCGTTCTCAGCAACAGAGTCTGTGAATATCTCATTTTTTGAATTCACAAGAACTTTGTGACGAAACCCTGTGAAAAGCGCAGTGCAAATTTTTCCATACCTTTTCATCACACGTTTGTCACACAGGCCGAACCCCTGTTTCCAAGAAACACAAGCTTAAAAAAATTACAATTTTCACTCATTCGTGCCCGCGGATGCTTGAAAGAACCTTCGGTAATCCTGAAAAACACGCTTTTCAGTGCTCGTTCATACTCACGAAATCTCGTCTGAAATATGAAACTGCAATTTTGTAGTGGTAGCATGTGTCAGCTACTTCATAACTTGTGTGTTCTCAAAGGTGTAACATTCGAAGATGACAATTCCTTGTAATCTGCAAAATTTCAAACCAAAATTTTATTGAATTTTTGAAAATTCAGCCTCGTGGTTCCGCTTAAGAGCAACTCCTCATTAGCCGGTTTTTCTCACCGCTGAAAGTGAGCTTTCATCGAACGAATGAAGACTAACTTTATATAATTCGGTTTTAATATGTACAATAAATTTTGAAATCGTATACCAGATTAAAGTAGTACGGCATATAGGAAGATGAAAATGAAATATGAAATATTAATTTATGATTTTTCATACTTGCTCAAACGGCTGTCCATATATACAACTTTTTCTAATTGAATACAACATTATTATCGTATGCAAGTCCTTCTACATAAAATTTACATTAAGTAGAGCTGAAAATATATCCTGACAAAATACGAGGATCAATGTGGATTGTAATCGAGATAAAATATGTGAGGGCACAAGAGATAAAATCATGAATTTGTGATTGATTATTAGTTAATCAGCTAATAGTTTGATTGATCCATCTACCCTCTCGGTAACTGACCCCATCGCTCTCTTAACGAAATGAGAATACTTAGTAAATTATCATTTTCTTAACAATATTTTAACCGAATTGTTTTTAACTAAATTCATTACATCGAAAATACGCGACGATAAATGTTTGTATAAATGTTCGTCCAGTAAAGCTAAAGAGTTTGTAATTGTTAACAAATTATTATTCATACTGTATGCCAAGAAATCTGCATGTATTAATAACCAAAATTGTATTAAAATACAATTTTAGTCTACATGAAAAAAACAACACACCAGCAAAATGTTTCCACTTAGCAGTTAACACTGAATACCACTGAGGTATGCGGGTCCCCGCAACATGATATCCGGATCTAGTAAATCCACTGTTTTGTAGTACTCCTTCTGTACCTCTTGCTGCCTCTCGCATTGTGTCGAATGCCAATTGCTGATTCAAAATAAGTCTGCCTTTTGAACTTCAAGAACTTCCATCCGCTTGTTGTGTTCCAACAGAAGCATTTCATCCTTCCTTATTGTCATCTTTTTCTGAGATGTTTCTTGAGCAATTGACTGGTGTCCTCTGGTGACTATTGGATTCATCATGCGGATGAATGTTTTCATCTACTTGAAGCAATTTGTTGTCGGGATTATTTTGTATATGAAACATAAGGCAACTTTCATACGAGAAAGTATATTTCATAAAAAATAAAGTGACAAGGCCTTTCGCCCACGCTCTTTCCAGGTCTAACCGTAGGGAAAGTAATACTGAAGGCTCCATAAAAGTGATCGTCTATATATGGTGCAACCGACGCTACTGCAAACGCTAACTTAAGCGTGAACAGGAATTCCTTTATGCACGCCTCATAGATCGGGTTTGAACTTCAAGTATGTGCGTACTCTCAATAAGCGGCAACCAATAGCGATGACGTGTGCTCACGTGTGACGATCTGTGAAGTGATTTGACATCTTCTCATCGTGATCTGTCAAAGCGTCGCATTCCATTGCATGGCGCGTCACTCTGCACTGGATGGTGGCATGGAAGACCGCGGCCCGCCGTACTTGAGCCCTTCATGAGCCAGCGAGGAAGATTCCTCATCAACCCTAGCGTTGCAGAGTCCCTCATCCGTGCGCCCGAGTAGCTGCTACCATACAGCCACAGTTGAACAGTATTAGAACATTTGGATGCACGTGAGAGAGGTATTCTGTCTTTTCAGGGAACGAACAGCAATGTTGGAGGTACGAAAAACACTACTCGCCGGCTCGGCTGGCTGGATAATGCTTGAGGTATAGACAAACTCCAGACGTTAAGTAACCAGTCGGTTTTGCGTGATGATCACCACATAAACGGCACATTCATTCGAGAGAACCACTTTGTTTTCTTCTTTGGTCCAATAATGGGTCGGCACTTGTAGATTGCTGACTGAAACATTTTCGACAAACCTCTTAGGGTAATACCATTGTTTTCTCAAGAGTTTTTGTGGAGGAGGGCACACTCGGCAGCCAGTGTTCAGGGGAACAAATTTTATGGGCACGATTAAAAAGACCAACGAACAAGATTACGTTTATATTTAATAGGGGTGAAGCTAAGGAATGAATATAAAAGACCACTATCCAAGGTGGGTTTACGATAAATCTTAAGTTTGGGGATAACCACGTGTCCAGTTTTCATTACCAGTACAATCTAGGGAAAGCTAGGCTATTATTATATTTCATGCTCTACAGTACAAATTAAGGGATGGGTGTAGGTTGTTCAAGTTTATTTAAAAAGGTTAAGGAGTCAGTCATATTACGAAAATACGGCAAAGCTGTCCATCAACGTAACAGGAAAAAAGATGATGGATAATCATTCCCTGTGTGTTTATCTAGCTTATAGGTAATAGATATAGCCGAGGAAATATCAGCTAGAACAGGACCAAGGGGCGAGCCCATTGCTACTACTCTACCGTCTTTCTGAAAAGTAAAGGCTTGTTATTGAAGCTAAATTGAATATTTTGGGTGCAGAGTAGAATAACAGACTGCCTAAGCAAATCAAAATGAAGCGGGAGTTGGATATCATTATCATTAATAATTTCCTCAATATATTGTATAGTTTTCGTTAAGGGAACGTTAGTAAATAGGGACGTGACATCGAACGAGCACAAATGAGTGGACGTTAGGTCTAGGCTTCTCCGATACGGTTACAAAAGTCGAAAGAGTCCCTTAGTGGTATTATCCGATTACGAATATCACGAATAGGCTTGAGGATATGTGCAAGCCATTGAGCTAACTTGTGGGTTGGGCTACCGGTCCATACTCATAATTTGGGCGCAATGGAGTTCCGGCTTTATGGGTCTTCGGTAACCCGTACAATGCGCGGTATTATACTACCTATCGGAATCAATTAGAGCGCTCACTACCATTGGATTATATTTAATCTAAAAAAGATTATTAAAACACTATCGGTCACTTGCTTTTCAATCTTATCAGTAAGATCAATTTGAAAGTCCGTCTAAAAAACTAAATTGGTAGGATTCACTAATAATAGGGGTCATTTTAGTAAGGTAGTCACACTTATTAAGGACCACAACAGCATTGCCATTGTCGGGGCCGGCAAATTACAATATCGTCATCTTTTACGGAGGTTCTATTAGCGGCTGTCGAAATGACCTTTATTAAGAGGAAAATTACCTTTTATCACAGACATACAAGTAGAGTTTGGTTGAGAACTCTTTCGACAGAGAAAACCAGTTCGTTGCCTTGAGTTGAGGAACATGGTCGGAAACGCAGTTCAAACCATCAGTCTGCTGAAAGAAATTTTCAAATTCAGCATCTATAAGTGGCTGGGAAGGGGTGCGTGGAGTGCTAATTTCAAACCTTCTGCTCAAGGCCTGCTTTTCCACAAGGTCTAAGGGAAAAAATTAGGATGAGAGATTACAAATATGCTTATCGATGGAGGATCAGGGTAATAACCTGTACTCTCCAAGGGACAACGTTATTGAGGGTTCGGAAATTCAATTTTAGACTTAAGGTCAATTTTTCAGTTTACTGATAGAAACACTAATGGCGAAAACTTGACATATTTACAAAAACGAGTAAATGGATAGACGAAGATACGGTATCTTTAAGGGAGCTAAGGGGAAGTTAATAAGGAATTTAGGTTTCAATAACCCACTTCTGGATTTCCCAAAGTAAGTATTGTCTACAGTGTCAGCGGACAACTTCGTGATGTGCGTCATTATCCCTTTCAAAAGTAGATATAACTTTGGAGCAACAGCAGCATTTCCAGGGCAATGTCGTAGGAAAGAAAGTCTTTCCTGGAGTTTGACAATTCTGCAGCGCTAATGTCAAGATTTTGTCCAAAATCTTCACCGTGCATTTTGACTCCCTGGATCTCTTCAACGACTTGAAGCAATTTGTTGTCGGATTGATTTTGTATATGAAACATAAAGGCAACTTTCATACGAGAAAGTATATTTCATAAAAAAATAAAGTGATCACCCCAGGCCGTTTCAGCGCCCCACTCCCCCCTTCAGGTCTACCCGTGGAGAAAAGTTCAAATTACTGTACGGCTACATAAAAGTGATCGTCTTATATATGGTGCACCAACGCTACTGCCACGCTAACTTAAGCGTGAACAGGAATTCTTTATGCAATCGCATAGATCGGGTTTGACCTTCAGGTATGTTGCGTACTCTCAATAAGCGTGCAAAACCAATAGGCGATGACGTGCACGTGTGACGATCTTGAAGTGATTGATCTTCTCTCGTGATCTGTCAAAGCGGTCGCATTCCATTGCATGGCGCGTCACTGCACTGGATGGTGGCTTGGAAGACCGCGGCCGCGTACTTGTGCCCTTCATGAGCCAGCGAGGAAGATGCTCATCAACCCTGCGTTGCAGAGCCCTCTCCGTGCGCCCGAGGTAGCTGCTACCAACAGTCCCAGCCACAGTTGAAACTGTATAGAACATTGGATGCACGTGAGAGAGGTATTCTGTCTTTCAGGGAACGAACAGCAATGTTGGAGGTAGAAAACACTACTCGCGGCTCGGCTGCTGGAAATGCTTGAGGTAAGACATACTCCAGACGTTTAACCAGTCGTTTGCGTGATGATCACCCATAAACGGCACATTCAGGAACACATACCACAACAACACGTTGTTTTCTCTTTGGTCCAGTAATGGGTTCGGCACTTGTAGATTGCTGACTGAACCATTCTACAAAACTCTTAGGGTAACCATTGTTCTCAAGAGTTTTGTGAGGAGGGCACACTCGGCAGCCAAGTGTTCAGGGGAACAAATTTTATGGGCACGATTAAAAAGACAACGAACAAGATTACGTTTATATTTAATAGGGGTGAAGCTAAGGAAATGAATATAAAGACCACTCCAAGTGGGTTTACGATAAATCTTAGTTTGGGGATAACCACTGTCATTTTCATTACCAGTACATCTAGGAAAGCTAGGCTATTATTATTTTCATGCTCTACAGTAAAATTAAGGGATGGGTGTAGGTTGTTCAGTTTATTTAAAAAGGTTAAGGAGTCAGTCATATTACGAAATACGGCAAAGCTGTCATCTACGTAACGGAAAAAAGATGATGGATAATCCTGTGTGTTATCTAGCTTATAGGTAATGATATAGCCGAGGAAAATATCAGCTAGAACAGGACCAAGGGGCGAGCCCATTGCTACTCCGTCTTTCTGAAAGTAAAGCTTGTTTATTGAAGCTAAATTGAATATTTTGGGTGCAGAGTAGAATAAGACTGCTAAGCAAATCAAAATGAAGCGGGAGTTGGATATCATTATCATTAATAATTTCCTCAATATATTGTATAAGTTTCGTTAAGGGGAACGTTAGTAAATAGGGACGTGACATCGAACGAGCACAAATGAGTGGACGTTAGGTCTAGGCTTCTGATACGGTTACAAAAGTCGAAAGAGTCCTTAGTGTATTATCCGATACGATATCACGAATAGCTTGAGGATATGTGCAAGCCATTGAGCTAACTTGTGGGTAGGGCTACCGTCATACTCATAATTGGGCGCAATGGAGTTCCGGCTTTATGGGTCTTCGGTAACCCCGTACAAGCGCGGTATTTATACTACCTATCGGAATCATATTAGAGCGCTCACTACCATTGATTATATTTAATCTAAAAAGATTATTAACACTATCGGTCACATTGCTTTTCAATCTTATCAGTAAGATCAATTTGAAAGTCGTCTAAACTAAATTTGGTAGGGTCACTAATAATAGGGGTCATTTTAGTAAGGTAGTCACACTTATTAAGGACCACAACAGCATTGCCTTTGTCGGGCCGGCAAATTACAATATCGTCATTTTTACGGAGGTTCTTTAGCGCTTCGAAATGACCTTTATTAAGAGGAAAATTACCTTTATCAGACATACAAGTAGAGTTGGTTGAGAACTCTTTCGACAGAGAAACCAGTTCGGCCTTGAGTTGAGGAACATGGTCGGAACGCAGTTCAAACCATCAGTCTGCTGAAAGAAATTTTCAAATTCAGCATCTATAAGTGGCTGAAGGGGTGCGTGGAGTGCTAAATTTCAAACCTCTGCTCAAGGCCTGCTTTTCCACAAGGCTAAGTGAATAGGATGAGAGATTACAAATATGCTTATCGATGGGATCAGGGTAATAACCTGTACTCCAAGGGACAACGTTATTGAGTTGAAATTCAATTTTAGACTTAAGGTCAATTTTAAGTTTACTGATAACACTAAGGGAAAACTTGACATATTTACAAAACGAGTAAATGGATAACGAAGATACGGTATCTTTAAGGGAGCTAAGGGAAGTTAATAAGGAATTTAGGTTCAAACCCACTTCTTGGATTTCCCAAAGTAAGTATTGTCTACAGGTGTCAGCGGAAACTTCGTGATTGCGTCTTATCTTCAAAAGTAGAAACTTTGGAGCAACAGCAGCATCCAGGCAATGTCGTAGGAAAGAAAGTCTTTCCTGGAGTTTGACAATTCTGCAGCGCAATGTCAAGAATTTTTCCAAAATCTTAACCGTGCATTTAGACTCCCTGGATTTAAACGACTTGAAGCAATTTGTTTGTCGGGATTATTTTGTATATGAAACATAAGGCAACTTTCATACGAGAAAGTATATTCATAAAAAATAAAGTGACAAGGCCTTTCGCCCACGCTCTTCAGGTCTACCGTGGGAAAGTAATACTGTAGGCTACATAAAAGTGATCGTCTTATATATGGTGCACCACGCTACTGCCACGCTAACTTAAGCGTGAACAGGAATTCTTTATGCACGCATAGATCGGGTTTGAACTTCAGTATGTGCGTACTCTCAATAAGCGGCAACAATAGGCGATGACGTGCACGTGTGACGATCTTGAAGTGATTGATCTTCTCTCGTGATCTGTCAAAGCGGTCGCATTCCATTGCATGGCGCGTCACTGCACTGGATGGTGGCTTGGAAGACCGCGGCCGCGTACTTGAGCCCTTCATGAGCCAGCGAGGAAGATGCTCATCAACCCTGCGTTGCAGAGCCCTCTCCGTGCGCCCGAGGTAGCTGCTACCACAGCCACAGTTGAAACTGTATAGAACATTGGATGCACGTGAGAGAGGTATTCTGTCTTTCAGGGAACGAACAGCAATGTTGGAGGTAGAAAACACTACTCGCGGCTCGGCTGCTGGAAATGCTTGAGGGTAAGACATACTCCAACGTTTAACCAGTCGTTTTGCGTGATGATCACCCATAAACGGCACATTCAGGAACACTTGTTTTCTCTTTGGTCTAATAATGGGTTCGGCACTTGTAGATTGCTGACTGAACCTTTCGACAAACCTCTTAGGGTAACCATTGTTCTCAAGAGTTTTGTGGAGGAGGGCACACTCGGCAGCCAAGTGTTCAGGGGAACAAATTTTATGGCACGATTAAAAAGACAACGAACAAGATTACGTTTATATTTAATAGGGGTGAAGCTAAGGAAATGAATATAAAGACCACTCCAAGTGGGTTTACGATAAATCTTAGTTTGGGGATAACCACTGTCAGTTTTCATTACCAGTACATCTAGGAAAGCTAGGCTATTATTATTTTCATGCTCTACAGTAAAATTAAGGGATGGGTGTAGTTGTACAGTTTATTTAAAAAGGTTAAGGAGTCAGTCATATTACGAAATACGGCAAAGCTGTCATCTACGTAACGGAAAAAAGATGATGGATAATCCTGTGTGTTATCTAGCTTATAGGTAATGATATAGCCGAGGAAAATATCAGCTAGAACAGGACCAAGGGGCGAGCCCATTGCTACTTGGCCGTCTTTCTGAAAGTAAAGCTTGTTATTGAAGCTAAATTGAATATTTTGGGTGCAGAGTAGAATAAGACTGCTAAGCAAATCAAAATGAAGCGGGAGTTGGATATCATTATCATTAATAATTTCCTCAATATATTGTATAGTTTCGTTAAGGGAACGTAGTAAATAGGGACGTGACATCGAACGAGCACAAATGAGTGGACGTTAGGTCTAGCTTCTGATACGGTTACAAAAGTCGAAAGAGTCCTTAGTGGTATTATCCGATACGATATCACGAATAGGCTTGAGGATATGTGCAAGCCATTGAGCTAACTTGTGGGTAGGGCTACCTGTCATACTCATAATTGGGCGCAATGGAGTTCCGGCTTTATGGGTCTTCGGTAACCCGTACAAGCGCGGTATTATACTACCTATCGGAATCATATTAGAGCGCTCACTACCATTGATTATATTTAATCTAAAAAGATTATTAACACTATCGGTCACTTGCTTTTCAATCTTATCAGTAAGATCAATTTGAAAGTCGTCTAAACTAAATTTGGTAGGGTCACTAATAATAGGGGTCATTTTAGTAAGGTAGTCACACTTATTAAGGACCACAACAGCATTGCCTTTGTCGGGCCGGCAAATTACAATATCGTCATTTTTACGGAGGTTCTTTAGCGCTTCGAAATGACCTTTATTAAGAGGAAAATTACCTTTATCAGACATACAAGTAGAGTTGGTTGAGAACTCTTTCGACAGAGAAACCAGTTCGGCCTTGAGTTGAGGAACATGGTCGGAAACGCAGTTCAAAACCAGTTCAAACGCAGTTTTAAATAAACTGAACAACCTACACCCATCCCTTAATTTTACTGTAGAGCATGAAAATAATAATAGCCTAGCTTTCCTAGATGTACTGGTAATGAAAACTGACAGTGGTTATCCCCAAACTAAGATTTATCGTAAACCCACTTGGAGTGGTCTTTATATTCATTTCCTTAGCTTCACCCCTATTAAATATAAACGTAATCTTGTTCGTTGTCTTTTTAATCGTGCCCATAAAATTTGTTCCCCTGAACACTTGGCTGCCGAGTGTGCCCTCCTCCACAAAACTCTTGAGAACAATGGTTACCCTAAGAGGTTTGTCGAAAGGTTCAGTCCAGCAATCTACAAGTGCCGAACCCATTATTGGACCAAAGAGAAAACAAGTGTTCCTGAATGTGCCGTTTATGGGTGATCATCACGCAAAACGACTGGTTAAACGTCTGGAGTATGTCTTACCTCAAGCATTTCCAGCAGCCGAGCCGCGAGTAGTGTTTTCTACCTCCAACATTGCTGTTCGTTCCCGGAAAGACAGAATACCTCTCTCACGTGCATCCAATGTTCTATACAGTTTCAACTGTGGCTGTGGTAGCAGCTACCTCGGGCGCACGGAGAGGGCTCTGCAACGCAGGGTTGATGAGCATCTTCCTCGCTGGCTCATGAAGGGCTCAAGTACGCGGCCGCGGTCTTCCAAGCCACCATCCAGTGCAGTGACGCGCCATGCAATGGAATGCGACCGCTTTGACAGATCACGAGAGAAGATCAATCACTTCAAGATCGTCACACGTGCACGTCATCGCCTATTGTTGCCGCTTATTGAGAGTACGCACATACTGAAGTTCAAACCCGATCTATGCGTGCATAAAGAATTCCTGTTCACGCTTAAGTTAGCGTGGCAGTTGCGTGGTGCACCATATATAATGACGATCTCTTTTATGTAGCCTACAGTATTTCTTTCCCACGGTAGACCTGAAGAGCGTGGGCGAAAGGCCTTGTCACTTTATTATTTTTTATGAAATATACTTTCTCGTATGAAAGTTGCCTTATGTTTCATATACAAAATAATCCCGACAACAAATTGCTTCAAGTCGTTGAAATCCAGGGAGTCAAAATGCACGGTGAAGATTTTGGACAAAATCTTGACATTGCGCTGCAGAATTGTCAAACTCCAGGAAAGACTTTCTTTCCTACGACATTGCCTGGATGCTGCTGTTGCTCCAAAGTTTCTACTTTTGAAGATAAGACGCAATCACGAAGTTTCCGCTGACACCTGTAGACAATACTTACTTTGGGAAATCCAAGAAGTGGGTTTGAACCTAAATTCCTTATTAACTTCCTTAGCTCCCTTAAAGATACCGTATCTTCGTTATCCATTTACTCGTTTTGTAAATATGTCAAGTTTTCCCTTAGTGTTATCAGTAAACTTAAAATTGACCTTAAGTCTAAAATTGAATTTCAACTCAATAACGTTGTCCCTTGGAGTACAGGTTATTACCCTGATCCCATCGATAAGCATATTTGTAATCTCTCATCCTATTCCCTTAGCCTTGTGGAAAAGCAGGCCTTGAGCAGAGGTTTGAAATTTAGCACTCCACGCACCCCTTCCCAGCCACTTATAGATGCTGAATTTGAAAATTTCTTTCAGCAGACTGATGGTTTGAACTGCGTTTCCGACCATGTTCCTCAACTCAAGGCCGAACTGGTTTCTCTGTCGAAAGAGTTCTCAACCAACTCTACTTGTATGTCTGATAAAGGTAATTTTCCTCTTAATAAAGGTCATTTCGAAGCGCTAAAGAACCTCCGTAAAAATGACGATATTGTAATTTGCCGGCCCGACAAAGGCAATGCTGTTGTGGTCCTTAATAAGTGTACTACCTTACTAAAATGACCCCTATTATTAGTGACCCTACCAAATTAGTTTAACGACTTTCAAATTGATCTTACTGATAAGATTGAAAAGCAAGTGACCGATAGTGTTAATAATCTTTTAGATTAAATATAATCAATGGTAGTGAGCGCTCTAATATGATTCCGATAGGTAGTATAATACCGCGCTTGTACGGGTTACCGAAGACCCATAAAGCCGGAACTCCATTGCGCCCAATTATGAGTATGACCGGTAGCCCTACCCACAAGTTAGCTCAATGGCTTGCACATATCCTCAAGCCTATTCGTGATATCGTATCGGATAATACCACTAAGGACTCTTTCGACTTTTGTAACCGTATCAGAAGCCTAGACCTAACGTCCACTCATTTATGCTCGTTCGATGTCAACGTCCCTATTTACTAACGTTCCCCTTAACGAAACTATACAATATATTGAGGAAATTATTAATGATAATGATATCCAACTCCCGCTTCATTTTGATTTGCTTAGCAGTCTTATTCTACTCTGCACCCAAAATATTCAATTTAGCTTCAATAACAACTTTACTTTCAGAAAGACGGAGTAGCAATGGCTCGCCCCTTGGTCCTGTTCTAGCTGATATTTTCCTCGGCTATATCATTACCTATAAGCTAGATAACACACAGGATTATCCATCATCTTTTTTCCGTTACGTAGATGACAGCTTTGCCGTATTTCGTAATATGACTGACTCCTTAACCTTTTTAAATAAACTGAACAACCTACACCCATCCCTTAATTTTACTGTAGAGCATGAAAATAATAATAGCCTAGCTTTCCTAGATGTACTGGTAATGAAAACTGACAGTGGTTATCCCCAAACTAAGATTTATCGTAAACCCACTTGGAGTGGTCTTTATATTCATTTCCTTAGCTTCACCCCTATTAAATATAAACGTAATCTTGTTCGTTGTCTTTTTAATCGTGCCCATAAAATTTGTTCCCCTGAACACTTGGCTGCCGAGTGTGCCCTCCTCCACAAAACTCTTGAGAACAATGGTTACCCTAAGAGGTTTGTCGAAAGGTTCAGTCAGCAATCTACAAGTGCCGAACCCATTATGGACCAAAGAGAAAACAAGTGTTCCTGAATGTGCCGTTTATGGGTGATCATCACGCAAAACGACTGGTTAAACGTCTGGAGTATGTCTTACCTCAAGCATTTCCAGCAGCCGAGCCGCGAGTAGTGTTTTCTACCTCCAACATTGCTGTTCGTTCCCTGAAAGACAGAATACCTCTCTCACGTGCATCCAATGTTCTATACAGTTTCAACTGTGGCTGTGGTAGCAGCTACCTCGGGCGCACGGAGAGGGCTCTGCAACGCAGGGTTGATGAGCATCTTCCTCGCTGGCTCATGAAGGGCTCAAGTACGCGGCCGCGGTCTTCCAAGCCACCATCCAGTGCAGTGACGCGCCATGCAATGGAATGCGACCGCTTTGACAGATCACGAGAGAAGATCAATCACTTCAAGATCGTCACACGTGCACGTCATCGCCTATTGTTGCCGCTTATTGAGAGTACGCACATACTGAAGTTCAAACCCGATCTATGCGTGCATAAAGAATTCCTGTTCACGCTTAAGTTAGCGTGGCAGTAGCGTGGTGCACCATATATAAGACGATCACTTTTATGTAGCCTACAGTATTACTTTCCCACGGTAGACCTGAAGAGCGTGGGCGAAAGGCCTTGTCACTTTATTTTTTATGAAATATACTTTCTCGTATGAAAGTTGCCTTATGTTTCATATACAAAATAATCCCGACAACAAATTGCTTCAAGTCGTTGAAATCCAGGGAGTCAAAATGCACGGTGAAGATTTTGGACAAAATCTTGACATTGCGCTGCAGAATTGTCAAACTCCAGGAAAGACTTTCTTTCCTACGACATTGCCTGGATGCTGCTGTTGCTCCAAAGTTTCTACTTTTGAAGATAAGACGCAATCACGAAGTTTCCGCTGACACCTGTAGACAATACTTACTTTGGGAAATCCAAGAAGTGGGTTTGAACCTAAATTCCTTATTAACTTCCCTTAGCTCCCTTAAAGATACCGTATCTTCGTTATCCATTTACTCGTTTTGTAAATATGTCAAGTTTTCCCTTAGTGTTATCAGTAAACTTAAAATTGACCTTAAGTCTAAAATTGAATTTCAACTCAATAACGTTGTCCCTTGGAGTACAGGTTATTACCCTGATCCCATCGATAAGCATATTTGTAATCTCTCATCCTATTCCCTTAGCCTTGTGGAAAAGCAGGCCTTGAGCAAGGTTTGAAATTTAGCACTCCACGCACCCCTTCCCAGCCACTTATAGATGCTGAATTTGAAAATTTCTTTCAGCAGACTGATGGTTTGAACTGCGTTTCCGACCATGTTCCTCAACTCAAGGCCGAACTGGTTTCTCTGTCGAAAGAGTTCTCAACCAACTCTACTTGTATGTCTGATAAAGGTAATTTTCCTCTTAATAAAGGTCATTTCGAAGCGCTAAAGAACCTCCGTAAAAATGACGATATTGTAATTTGCCGGCCCGACAAAGGCAATGCTGTTGTGGTCCTTAATAAGTGTGACTACCTTACTAAAATGACCCCTATTATTAGTGACCATACCAAATTTAGTTTAGACGACTTTCAAATTGATCTTACTGATAAGATTGAAAAGCAAGCGACCGATAGTGTTAATAATCTTTTTAGATTAAATATAATCAATGGTAGTGAGCGCTCTAATATGATTCCGATAGGTAGTATAATACCGCGCTTGTACGGGTTACCGAAGACCCATAAAGCCGGAACTCCATTGCGCCCAATTATGAGTATGACCGGTAGCCCTACCCACAAGTTAGCTCAATGGCTTGCACATATCCTCAAGCCTATTCGTGATATCGTATCGGATAATACCACTAAGGACTCTTTCGACTTTTGTAACCGTATCAGAAGCCTAGACCTAACGTCCACTCATTTGTGCTCGTTCGATGTCACGTCCCTATTTACTAACGTTCCCCTTAACGAAACTATACAATATATTGAGGAAATTATTAATGATAATGATATCCAACTCCCGCTTCATTTTGATTTGCTTAGCAGTCTTATTCTACTCTGCACCCAAAATATTCAATTTAGCTTCAATAACAAGCTTTACTTTCAGAAAGACGGAGTAGCAATGGGCTCGCCCCTTGGTCCTGTTCTAGCTGATATTTTCCTCGCTATATCATTACCTATAAGCTAGATAACACACAGGATTATCCATCATCTTTTTTCCGTTACGTAGATGACAGCTTTGCCGTATTTCGTAATATGACTGACTCCTTAACCTTTTTAAATAAACTGAACAACCTACACCCATCCCTTAATTTTACTGTAGAGCATGAAAATAATAATAGCCTAGCTTTCCTAGATGTACTGGTAATGAAAACTGACAGTGGTTATCCCCAAACTAAGATTTATCGTAAACCCACTTGGAGTGGTCTTTATATTCATTTCCTTAGCTTCACCCCTATTAAATATAAACGTAATCTTGTTCGTTGTCTTTTTAATCGTGCCCATAAAATTTGTTCCCCTGAACACTTGGCTGCCGAGTGTGCCCTCCTCCACAAAACTCTTGAGAACAATGGTTACCCTAAGAGGTTTGTCGAAAGGTTCAGTCAGCAATCTACAAGTGCCGAACCCATTATTGGACCAAAGAGAAAACAAGTGTTCCTGAATGTGCCGTTTATGGGTGATCATCACGCAAAACGACTGGTTAAACGTCTGGAGTATGTCTTACCTCAAGCATTTCCAGCAGCCGAGCCGCGAGTAGTGTTTTCTACCTCCAACATTGCTGTTCGTTCCCTGAAAGACAGAATACCTCTCTCACGTGCATCCAATGTTCTATACAGTTTTCAACTGTGGCTGTGGTAGCAGCTACCTCGGGCGCACGGAGAGGGCTCTGCAACGCAGGGTTGATGAGCATCTTCCTCGCTGGCTCATGAAGGGCTCAAGTACGCGGCCGCGGTCTTCCAAGCCACCATCCAGTGCAGTGACGCGCCATGCAATGGAATGCGACCGCTTTGACAGATCACGAGAGAAGATCAATCACTTCAAGATCGTCACACGTGCACGTCATCGCCTATTGTTGCCGCTTATTGAGAGTACGCACATACTGAAGTTCAAACCCGATCTATGCGTGCATAAAGAATTCCTGTTCACGCTTAAGTTAGCGTGGCAGTAGCGTGGTGCACCATATATAAGACGATCACTTTTATGTAGCCTACAGTATTACTTTCCCACGGTAGACCTGAAGAGCGTGGGCGAAAGGCCTTGTCACTTTATTTTTTATGAAATATACTTTCTCGTATGAAAGTTGCCTTATGTTTCATATACAAAATAATCCCGACAACAAATTGCTTCAAGTCGTTGAAATCCAGGAGACAAAATGCACGGTGAAGATTTTGGACAAAATCTTGACATTGCGCTGCAGAATTGTCAAACTCCAGGAAAGACTTTCTTTCCTACGACATTGCCTGGATGCTGCTGTTGCTCCAAAGTTTCTACTTTTGAAGATAAGACGCAATCACGAAGTTTCCGCTGACACCTGTAGACAATACTTACTTTGGGAAATCCAAGAAGTGGGTTTGAACCTAAATTCCTTATTAACTTCCCTTAGCTCCCTTAAAGATACCGTATCTTCGTTATCCATTTACTCGTTTTGTAAATATGTCAAGTTTTCCCTTAGTGTTATCAGTAAACTTAAAATTGACCTTAAGTCTAAAATTGAATTTCAACTCAATTACGTTGTCCCTTGGTGTACAGTTTATTACCTGATCCCATCGATAAGCATATTTGTAATCTCTCATCCTATTCCCTTAGCCTTGTGGAAAAGCAGGCCTTGAGCAGAGGTTTGAAATTTAGCACTCCACGCACCCCTTCCCAGCCACTTATAGATGCTGAATTTGAAAATTTCTTTCAGCAGACTGATGGTTTGAACTGCGTTTCCGACCATGTTCCTCAACTCAAGGCCGAACTGGTTTCTCTGTCGAAAGAGTTCTCAACCAACTCTACTTGTATGTCTGATAAAGGTAATTTTCCTCTTAATAAAGGTCATTTCGAAGCGCTAAAGAACCTCCGTAAAAATGACGATATTGTAATTTGCCGGCCCGACAAAGGCAATGCTGTTGTGGTCCTTAATAAGTGTGACTACCTTACTAAAATGACCCCTATTATTAGTGACCCTACCAAATTTAGTTTAGACGACTTTCAAATTGATCTTACTGATAAGATTGAAAAGCAAGTGACCGATAGTGTTAATAATCTTTTTAGATTAAATATAATCAATGGTAGTGAGCGCTCTAATATGATTCCGATAGGTAGTATAATACCGCGCTTGTACGGGTTACCGAAGACCCATAAAGCCGGAACTCCATTGCGCCCAATTATGAGTATGACCGGTAGCCCTACCCACAAGTTAGCTCAATGGCTTGCACATATCCTCAAGCCTATTCGTGATATCGTATCGGATAATACCACTAAGGACTCTTTCGACTTTTGTAACCGTATCAGAAGCCTAGACCTAACGTCCACTCATTTGTGCTCGTTCGATGTCACGTCCCTATTTACTAACGTTCCCCTTAACGAAACTATACAATATATTGAGGAAATTATTAATGATAATGATATCCAACTCCCGCTTCATTTTGATTTGCTTAGCAGTCTTATTCTACTCTGCACCCAAAATATTCAATTTAGCTTCAATAACAAGCTTTACTTTCAGAAAGACGGAGTAGCAATGGGCTCGCCCCTTGGTCCTGTTCTAGCTGATATTTTCCTCGGCTATATCATTACCTATAAGCTAGATAACACACAGGATTATCCATCATCTTTTTTCCGTTACGTAGATGACAGCTTTGCCGTATTTCGTAATATGACTGACTCCTTAACCTTTTTAAATAAACTGAACAACCTACACCCATCCCTTAATTTTACTGTAGAGCATGAAAATAATAATAGCCTAGCTTTCCTAGATGTACTGGTAATGAAAACTGACAGTGGTTATCCCCAAACTAAGATTTATCGTAAACCCACTTGGAGTGGTCTTTATATTCATTTCCTTAGCTTCACCCCTATTAAATATAAACGTAATCTTGTTCGTTGTCTTTTTAATCGTGCCCATAAAATTTGTTCCCCTGAACACTTGGCTGCCGAGTGTGCCCTCCTCCACAAAACTCTTGAGAACAATGGTTACCCTAAGAGGTTTGTCGAAAGGTTCAGTCAGCAATCTACAAGTGCCGAACCCATTATTGGACCAAAGAGAAAACAAGTGTTCCTGAATGTGCCGTTTATGGGTGATCATCACGCAAAACGACTGGTTAAACGTCTGGAGTATGTCTTACCTCAAGCATTTCCAGCAGCCGAGCCGCGAGTAGTGTTTTCTACCTCCAACATTGCTGTTCGTTCCCTGAAAGACAGAATACCTCTCTCACGTGCATCCAATGTTCTATACAGTTTCAACTGTGGCTGTGGTAGCAGCTACCTCGGGCGCACGGAGAGGGCTCTGCAACGCAGGGTTGATGAGCATCTTCCTCGCTGGCTCATGAAGGGCTCAAGTACGCGGCCGCGGTCTTCCAAGCCACCATCCAGTGCAGTGACGCGCCATGCAATGGAATGCGACCGCTTTGACAGATCACGAGAGAAGATCAATCACTTCAAGATCGTCACACGTGCACGTCATCGCCTATTGTTGCCGCTTATTGAGAGTACGCACATACTGAAGTTCAAACCCGATCTATGCGTGCATAAAGAATTCCTGTTCACGCTTAAGTTAGCGTGGCAGTAGCGTGGTGCACCATATATAAGACGATCACTTTTATGTAGCCTACAGTATTACTTTCCCACGGTAGACCTGAAGAGCGTGGGCGAAAGGCCTTGTCACTTTATTTTTTATGAAATATACTTTCTCGTATGAAAGTTGCCTTATGTTTCATATACAAAATAATCCCGACAACAAATTGCTTCAAGTCGTTGAAATCCAGGGAGTCAAAATGCACGGTGAAGATTTTGGACAAAATCTTGACATTGCGCTGCAGAATTGTCAAACTCCAGGAAAGACTTTCTTTCCTACGACATTGCCTGGATGCTGCTGTTGCTCCAAAGTTTCTACTTTTGAAGATAAGACGCAATCACGAAGTTTCCGCTGACACCTGTAGACAATACTTACTTTGGGAAATCCAAGAAGTGGGTTTGAACCTAAATTCCTTATTAACTTCCCTTAGCTCCCTTAAAGATACCGTATCTTCGTTATCCATTTACTCGTTTTGTAAATATGTCAAGTTTTCCCTTAGTGTTATCAGTAAACTTAAAATTGACCTTAAGTCTAAAATTGAATTTCAACTCAATAACGTTGTCCCTTGGAGTACAGGTTATTACCCTGATCCCATCGATAAGCATATTTGTAATCTCTCATCCTATTCCCTTAGCCTTGTGGAAAAGCAGGCCTTGAGCAGAGGTTTGAAATTTAGCACTCCACGCACCCCTTCCCAGCCACTTATAGATGCTGAATTTGAAAATTTCTTTCAGCAGACTGATGGTTTGAACTGCGTTTCCGACCATGTTCCTCAACTCAAGGCCGAACTGGTTTCTCTGTCGAAAGAGTTCTCAACCAACTCTACTTGTATGTCTGATAAAGGTAATTTTCCTCTTAATAAAGGTCATTTCGAAGCGCTAAAGAACCTCCGTAAAAATGACGATATTGTAATTTGCCGGCCCGACAAAGGCAATGCTGTTGTGGTCCTTAATAAGTGTGACTACCTTACTAAAATGACCCCTATTATTAGTGACCCTACCAAATTTAGTTTAGACGACTTTCAAATTGATCTTACTGATAAGATTGAAAAGCAAGTGACCGATAGTGTTAATAATCTTTTTAGATTAAATATAATCAATGGTAGTGAGCGCTCTAATATGATTCCGATAGGTAGTATAATACCGCGCTTGTACGGGTTACCGAAGACCCATAAAGCCGGAACTCCATTGCGCCCAATTATGAGTATGACCGGTAGCCCTACCCACAAGTTAGCTCAATGGCTTGCACATATCCTCAAGCCTATTCGTGATATCGTATCGGATAATACCACTAAGGACTCTTTCGACTTTTGTAACCGTATCAGAAGCCTAGACCTAACGTCCACTCATTTGTGCTCGTTCGATGTCACGTCCCTATTTACTAACGTTCCCCTTAACGAAACTATACAATATATTGAGGAAATTATTAATGATAATGATATCCAACTCCCGCTTCATTTTGATTTGCTTAGCAGTCTTATTCTACTCTGCACCCAAAATATTCAATTTAGCTTCAATAACAAGCTTTACTTTCAGAAAGACGGAGTAGCAATGGGCTCGCCCCTTGGTCCTGTTCTAGCTGATATTTTCCTCGGCTATATCATTACCTATAAGCTAGATAACACACAGGATTATCCATCATCTTTTTTCCGTTACGTAGATGACAGCTTTGCCGTATTTCGTAATATGACTGACTCCTTAACCTTTTTAAATAAACTGAACAACCTACACCCATCCCTTAATTTTACTGTAGAGCATGAAAATAATAATAGCCTAGCTTTCCTAGATGTACTGGTAATGAAAACTGACAGTGGTTATCCCCAAACTAAGATTTATCGTAAACCCACTTGGAGTGGTCTTTATATTCATTTCCTTAGCTTCACCCCTATTAAATATAAACGTAATCTTGTTCGTTGTCTTTTTAATCGTGCCCATAAAATTTGTTCCCCTGAACACTTGGCTGCCGAGTGTGCCCTCCTCCACAAAACTCTTGAGAACAATGGTTACCCTAAGAGGTTTGTCGAAAGGTTCAGTCAGCAATCTACAAGTGCCGAACCCATTATTGGACCAAAGAGAAAACAAGTGTTCCTGAATGTGCCGTTTATGGGTGATCATCACGCAAAACGACTGGTTAAACGTCTGGAGTATGTCTTACCTCAAGCATTTCCAGCAGCCGAGCCGCGAGTAGTGTTTTCTACCTCCAACATTGCTGTTCGTTCCCTGAAAGACAGAATACCTCTCTCACGTGCATCCAATGTTCTATACAGTTTCAACTGTGGCTGTGGTAGCAGCTACCTCGGGCGCACGGAGAGGGCTCTGCAACGCAGGTTGATGAGCATCTTCCTCGCTGGCTCATGAAGGGCTCAAGTACGCGGCCGCGGTCTTCCAAGCCACCATCCAGTGCAGTGACGCGCCATGCAATGGAATGCGACCGCTTTGACAGATCACGAGAGAAGATCAATCACTTCAAGATCGTCACACGTGCACGTCATCGCCTATTGTTGCCGCTTATTGAGAGTACGCACATACTGAAGTTCAAACCCGATCTATGCGTGCATAAAGAATTCCTGTTCACGCTTAAGTTAGCGTGGCAGTAGCGTGGTGCACCATATATAAGACGATCACTTTTATGTAGCCTACAGTATTACTTTCCCACGGTAGACCTGAAGAGCGTGGGCGAAAGGCCTTGTCACTTTATTTTTATGAAATATACTTTCTCGTATGAAAGTTGCCTTATGTTTCATATACAAAATAATCCCGACAACAAATTGCTTCAAGTCGTTGAAATCCAGGGAGTCAAAATGCACGGTGAAGATTTTGGACAAAATCTTGACATTGCGCTGCAGAATTGTCAAACTCCAGGAAAGACTTTCTTTCCTACGACATTGCCTGGATGCTGCTGTTGCTCCAAAGTTTCTACTTTTGAAGATAAGACGCAATCACGAAGTTTCCGCTGACACCTGTAGACAATACTTACTTTGGGAAATCCAAGAAGTGGGTTTGAACCTAAATTCCTTATTAACTTCCCTTAGCTCCCTTAAAGATACCGTATCTTCGTTATCCATTTACTCGTTTTGTAAATATGTCAAGTTTTCCCTTAGTGTTATCAGTAAACTTAAAATTGACCTTAAGTCTAAAATTGAATTTCAACTCAATAACGTTGTCCCTTGGAGTACAGGTTATTACCCTGATCCCATCGATAAGCATATTTGTAATCTCTCATCCTATTCCCTTAGCCTTGTGGAAAAGCAGGCCTTGAGCAGAGGTTTGAAATTTAGCACTCCACGCACCCCTTCCCAGCCACTTATAGATGCTGAATTTGAAAATTTCTTTCAGCAGACTGATGGTTTGAACTGCGTTTCCGACCATGTTCCTCAACTCAAGGCCGAACTGGTTTCTCTGTCGAAAGAGTTCTCAACCAACTCTACTTGTATGTCTGATAAAGGTAATTTTCCTCTTAATAAAGGTCATTTCGAAGCGCTAAAGAACCTCCGTAAAAATGACGATATTGTAATTTGCCGGCCCGACAAAGGCAATGCTGTTGTGGTCCTTAATAAGTGTGACTACCTTACTAAAATGACCCCTATTATTAGTGACCCTACCAAATTTAGTTTAGACGACTTTCAAATTGATCTTACTGATAAGATTGAAAAGCAAGTGACCGATAGTGTTAATAATCTTTTTAGATTAAATATAATCAATGGTAGTGAGCGCTCTAATATGATTCCGATAGGTAGTATAATACCGCGCTTGTACGGGTTACCGAAGACCCATAAAGCCGGAACTCCATTGCGCCCAATTATGAGTATACCGGTAGCCCTACCCACAAGTTACTCAATGGCTTGCACATATCCTCAAGCCTATTCGTGATATCGTATCGGATAATACCACTAAGGACTCTTTCGACTTTTGTAACCGTATCAGAAGCCTAGACCTAACGTCCACTCATTTGTGCTCGTTCGATGTCACGTCCCTATTTACTAACGTTCTCCTTAACGAAACTATACAATATATTGAGGAAATTATTAATGATAATGATATCCAACTCCCGCTTCATTTTGATTTGCTTAGCAGTCTTATTCTACTCTGCACCCAAAATATTCAATTTAGCTTCAATAACAAGCTTTACTTTCAGAAAGACGGAGTAGCAATGGGCTCGCCCCTTGGTCCTGTTCTAGCTGATATTTTCCTCGGCTATATCATTACCTATAAGCTAGATAACACACAGGATTATCCATCATCTTTTTTCCGTTACGTAGATGATAGCTTTGTCGTATTTCGTATATGACTGACTCCTTAACCTTTTTAAATAAACTGAACAACCTACACCCATCCCTTAATTTTACTGTAGAGCATGAAAATAATAATAGCCTAGCTTTCCTAGATGTACTGGTAATGAAAACTGACAGTGGTTATCCCCAAACTAAGATTTATCGTAAACCCACTTGGAGTGGTCTTTATATTCATTTCCTTAGCTTCACCCCTATTAAATATAAACGTAATCTTGTTCGTTGTCTTTTTAATCGTGCCCATAAAATTTGTTCCCCTGAACACTTGGCTGCCGAGTGTGCCCTCCTCCACAAAACTCTTGAGAACAATGGTTACCCTAAGAGGTTTGTCGAAAGGTTCAGTCAGCAATCTACAAGTGCCGAACCCATTATTGGACCAAAGAGAAAACAAGTGTTCCTGAATGTGCCGTTTATGGGTGATCATCACGCAAAACGACTGGTTAAACGTCTGGAGTATGTCTTACCTCAAGCATTTCCAGCAGCCGAGCCGCGAGTAGTGTTTTCTACCTCCAACATTGCTGTTCGTTCCCTGAAAGACAGAATACCTCTCTCACGTGCATCCAATGTTCTATACAGTTTCAACTGTGGCTGTGGTAGCAGCTACCTCGGGCGCACGGAGAGGGCTCTGCAACGCAGGGTTGATGAGCATCTTCCTCGCTGGCTCATGAAGGGCTCAAGTACGCGGCCGCGGTCTTCCAAGCCACCATCCAGTGCAGTGACGCGCCATGCAATGGAATGCGACCGCTTTGACAGATCACGAGAGAAGATCAATCACTTCAAGATCGTCACACGTGCACGTCATCGCCTATTGTTGCCGCTTATTGAGAGTACGCACATACTGAAGTTCAAACCCGATCTATGCGTGCATAAAGAATTCCTGTTCACGCTTAAGTTAGCGTGGCAGTAGCGTGGTGCACCATATATAAGACGATCACTTTTATGTAGCCTACAGTATTACTTTTCCCACGGTAGACCTGAAGAGCGTGGGCGAAAGGCCTTGTCACTTTATTTTTATGAAATATACTTTCTCGTATGAAAGTTGCCTTAAGTGTCATATACAAAATAATCCGACAACAAATTGCTTCAAGTCGTTGAAAATCCAGGGAGTCAAAATGCACGGTGAAGATTTTGGACAAAATCTTGACATTGCGCTGCAGAATTGTCAAACTCCAGGAAAGACTTTCTTTCCTACGACATTGCCTGGATGCTGCTGTTGCTCCAAAGTTTCTACTTTTGAAGATAAGACGCAATCACGAAGTTTCCGCTGACACCTGTAGACAATACTTACTTTGGGAAATCCAAGAAGTGGGTTTGAACCTAAATTCCTTATTAACTTCCCTTAGCTCCCTTAAAGATACCGTATCTTCGTTATCCATTTACTCGTTTTGTAAATATGTCAAGTTTTCCCTTAGTGTTATCAGTAAACTTAAAATTGACCTTAAGTCTAAAATTGAATTTCAACTCAATAACGTTGTCCCTTGGAGTACAGGTTATTACCCTGATCCCATCGATAAGCATATTTGTAATCTCTCATCCTATTCCCTTAGCTTGTGGAAAAGCAGGCCTTGAGCAGTGGTTTGAAATTTAGCACTCCACGCACCCCTTCCCAGCCACTTATAGATGCTGAATTTGAAAATTTCTTTCAGCAGACTGATGGTTTTGAACTGCGTTTCCGACCATGTTCCTCAACTCAAGGCCGAACTGGTTTCTCTGTCGAAAGAGTTCTCAACCAACTCTACTTGTATGTCTGATAAAGGTAATTTTCCTCTTAATAAAGGTCATTTCGAAGCGCTAAAGAACCTCCGTAAAAATGACGATATTGTAATTTGCCGGCCCGACAAAGGCAATGCTGTTGTGGTCCTTAATAAGTGTGACTACCTTACTAAAATGACCCCTATTATTAGTGACCCTACCAAATTTAGTTTAGACGACTTTCAAATTGATCTTACTGATAAGATTGAAAAGCAAGTGACCGATAGTGTTAATAATCTTTTTAGATTAAATATAATCAATGGTAGTGAGCGCTCTAATATGATTCCGATAGGTAGTATAATACCGCGCTTGTACGGGTTACCGAAGACCCATAAAGCCGGAACTCCATTGCGCCCAATTATGAGTATGACCGGTAGCCCTACCCACAAGTTAGCTCAATGGCTTGCACATATCCTCAAGCCTATTCGTGATATCGTATCGGATAATACCACTAAGGACTCTTTCGACTTTTGTAACCGTATCAGAAGCCTAGACCTAACGTCCACTCATTTGTGCTCGTTCGATGTCACGTCCCTATTTACTAACGTTTCCCCTTAACGAAACTATACAATATATTGAGGAAATTATTAATGATAATGATATCCAACTCCCGCTTCATTTTGATTTGCTTAGCAGTCTTATTCTACTCTGCACCCAAAATATTCAATTTAGCTTCAATAACAAGCTTTACTTTCAGAAAGACGGAGTAGCAATGGGCTCGCCCCTTGGTCCTGTTCTAGCTGAAATTTTCCTAGGCTATATCATTACCGATAAGTTCGATAACACACAGGATTATCCGTCATCTTTTTTCCGTTACGTAGATGCCAGCTTTGCCGTATTTCGTAATATGACTGACTCCTTAACCTTTTTAAATAAACTGAACAACCTACACCCATCCCTTAATTTTACTGTAGAGCATGAAAATAATAATAGCCTAGCTTTCCTAGATGTACTGGTAATGAAAACTGACAGTGGTTATCCCCAAACTAAGATTTATCGTAAACCCACTTGGAGTGGTCTTTATATTCATTTCCTTAGCTTCACCCCTATTAAATATAAACGTAATCTTGTTCGTTGTCTTTTTAATCGTGCCCATAAAATTTGTTCCCCTGAACACTTGGCTGCCGAGTGTGCCCTCCTCCACAAAACTCTTGAAACAATGGTTACCCTAAGAGGTTTGTCGAAAGGTTCAGTCAGCAATCTACAAGTGCCGAACCCATTATTGGACCAAAGAGAAAACAAGTGTTCCTGAATGTGCCGTTTATGGTGATCATCACGCAAAACGACTGGTTAAACGTCTGGAGTATGTCTTACCTCAAGCATTTCCAGCAGCCGAGCCGCGAGTAGTGTTTTCTACCTCCAACATTGCTGTTCGTTCCCTGAAAGACAGAATACCTCTCTCACGTGCATCCAATGTTCTATACAGTTTCAACTGTGGCTGTGGTAGCAGCTACCTCGGGCGCACGGAGAGGGCTCTGCAACGCAGGGTTGATGAGCATCTTCCTCGCTGGCTCATGAAGGGCTCAAGTACGCGGCCGCGGTCTTCCAAGCCACCATCCAGTGCAGTGACGCGCCATGCAATGGAATGCGACCGCTTTGACAGATCACGAGAGAAGATCAATCACTTCAAGATCGTCACACGTGCACGTCATCGCCTATTGTTGCCGCTTATTGAGAGTACGCACATACTGAAGTTCAAACCCGATCTATGCGTGCATAAAGAATTCCTGTTCACGCTTAAGTTAGCGTGGCAGTAGCGTGGTGCACCATATATAAGACGATCACTTTTATGTAGCCTACAGTATTACTTTCCCACGGTAGACCTGAAGAGCGTGGGCGAAAGGCCTTGTCACTTTATTTTTTATGAAATATACTTTCTCGTATGAAAGTTGCCTTAAGTTTCATATACAAAATAATCCCGACAACAAATTGCTTCAAGTCGTTGAAATCCAGGGAGTCAAAATGCACGGTGAAGATTTTGGACAAAATCTTGACATTGCGCTGCAGAATTGTCAAACTCCAGGAAAGACTTTCTTTCCTACGACATTGCCTGGATGCTGCTGTTGCTCCAAAGTTTCTACTTTTGAAGATAAGACGCAATCACGAAGTTTCCGCTGACACCTGTAGACAATACTTACTTTGGGAAATCCAAGAAGTGGGTTTGAACCTAAATTCCTTATTAACTTCCCTTAGCTCCCTTAAAGATACCGTATCTTCGTTATCCATTTACTCGTTTTGTAAATATGTCAAGTTTTCCCTTAGTGTTATCAGTAAACTTAAAATTGACCTTAAGTCTAAAATTGAATTTCAACTCAATAACGTTGTCCTTGGAGTACAGGTTATTACCCTGATCCCATCGATAAGCATATTTGTAATCTCTCATCCTATTCCCTTAGCCTTGTGGAAAAGCAGGCCTTGAGCAGAGGTTTGAAATTTAGCACTCCACGCACCCCTTCCCAGCCACTTATAGATGCTGAATTTGAAAATTTCTTTCAGCAGACTGATGGTTTGAACTGCGTTTCCGACCATGTTCCTCAACTCAAGGCCGAACTGGTTTCTCTGTCGAAAGAGTTCTCAACCAACTCTACTTGTATGTCTGATAAAGGTAATTTTTCCTCTTAATAAAGGTCATTTCGAAGCGCTAAAGAACCTCCGTAAAAATGACGATATTGTAATTTGCCGGCCCGACAAAGGCAATGCTGTTGTGGTCCTTAATAAGTGTGACTACCTTACTAAAATGACCCCTATTATTAGTGACCCTACCAAATTTAGTTTAGACGACTTTCAAATTGATCTTACTGATAAGATTGAAAAGCAAGTGACCGATAGTGTTAATAATCTTTTTAGATTAAATATAATCAATGGTAGTGAGCGCTCTAATATGATTCCGATAGGTAGTATAATACCGCGCTTGTACGGGTTACCGAAGACCCATAAAGCCGGAACTCCATTGCGCCCAATTATGAGTATGACCGGTAGCCCTACCCACAAGTTAGCTCAATGGCTTGCACATATCCTCAAGCCTATTCGTGATATCGTATCGGATAATACCACTAAGGACTCTTTCGACTTTTGTAACCGTATCAGAAGCCTAGACCTAACGTCCACTCATTTGTGCTCGTTCGATGTCACGTCCCTATTTACTAACGTTCCCCTTAACGAAACTATACAATATATTGAGGAAATTATTAATGATAATGATATCCAACTCCCGCTTCATTTTGATTTGCTTAGCAGTCTTATTCTACTCTGCACCCAAAATATTCAATTTAGCTTCAATAACAAGCTTTACTTTCAGAAAGACGGAGTAGCAATGGGCTCGCCCCTTGGTCCTGTTCTAGCTGATATTTTCCTCGGCTATATCATTACCTATAAGCTAGATAACACACAGGATTATCCATCATCTTTTTTCCGTTACGTAGATGACAGCTTTGCCGTATTTCGTAATATGACTGACTCCTTAACCTTTTTAAATAAACTGAACAACCTACACCCATCCCTTAATTTTACTGTAGAGCATGAAAATAATAATAGCCTAGCTTTCCTAGATGTACTGGTAATGAAAACTGACAGTGGTTATCCCCAAACTAAGATTTATCGTAAACCCACTTGGAGTGGTCTTTATATTCATTTCCTTAGCTTCACCCCTATTAAATATAAACGTAATCTTGTTCGTTGTCTTTTTAATCGTGCCCATAAAATTTGTTCCCCTGAACACTTGGCTGCCGAGTGTGCCCTCCTCCACAAAACTCTTGAGAACAATGGTTACCCTAAGAGGTTTGTCGAAAGGTTCAGTCAGCAATCTACAAGTGCCGAACCCATTATTGGACCAAAGAGAAAACAAGTGTTCCTGAATGTGCCGTTTATGGGTGATCATCACGCAAAACGACTGGTTAAACGTCTGGAGTATGTCTTACCTCAAGCATTTCCAGCAGCCGAGCCGCGAGTAGTGTTTTCTACCTCCAACATTGCTGTTCGTTCCCTGAAAGACAGAATACCTCTCTCACGTGCATCCAATGTTCTATACAGTTTCAACTGTGGCTGTGGTAGCAGCTACCTCGGGCGCACGGAGAGGGCTCTGCAACGCAGGGTTGATGAGCATCTTCCTCGCTGGCTCATGAAGGGCTCAAGTACGCGGCCGCGGTCTTCCAAGCCACCATCCAGTGCAGTGACGCGCCATGCAATGGAATGCGACCGCTTTGACAGATCACGAGAGAAGATCAATCACTTCAAGATCGTCACACGTGCACGTCATCGCCTATTGTTGCCGCTTATTGAGAGTACGCACATACTGAAGTTCAAACCCGATCTATGCGTGCATAAAGAATTCCTGTTCACGCTTAAGTTAGCGTGGCAGTAGCGTGGTGCACCATATATAAGACGATCACTTTTATGTAGCCTACAGTATTACTTTCCCACGGTAGACCTGAAGAGCGTGGGCGAAAGGCCTTGTCACTTTATTTTTTATGAAATATACTTTCTCGTATGAAAGTTGCCTTATGTTTTCATCTACGTTTATAGCATTGTCGTAAGGATTAGGAATAGTCCTTAAAAATATCGTTATCCAGGTCGAGAATAGAAGATGTCGTGGCGGAATAGTTGTGAGGGATTGGTGGGCCACCGCCTGTTCTATTTCGATATTGCTTAACTTCCACAAGTTCTTTCCGAGCCAGTGACTTCCACTTTCTGTATAACTGATTTAATGCTTTACCTCTTACGTCTTCCGCAAACTCGGCATTGAATGCTTCTGCAACGGAACTCCACGCTTTATTTTTCTTGAGATTCGTTGCCCAATCGTTTCTTTTCGATTCAATAATATCTTTGTGTGCGCTGATTGACTCCATTACAAATGCCTTCTGTCGCTCAGTGTACAGTTTGCGGGACATTGTAGAAATAATTATCAATTGAAATTCGTTACGATGCTACTTGTTATTCATCAGATAGCCTGAATCAGCTATGTTTCTTTGCCAACCTCAACGAGTGATGACGTATTTAACATAGCAATTGATAGCAATGGTGACAGCCTGTTACTACTATCACTGTTACTACTATCACAAGCTTTGTGAATTTTGAAATTATTTAGTCACAGACTTGTGTGATGGCCGTCACAAAACCTTGTGACGAATCATCGCACCTTCGTGAATTCGCCTCAATCTTTGTGCTGATATCCGATGTCTATGATGTCATCATATGATTGAATGATGAAAATTTGTTGACATCTTCTTAGGATACGGTGTGTGCATTTCCAGTTGATCACCAGTGATCAGATCATACGTGCAAGACTGTTAGGAGAAGGTGCGCCAGTTCATTTAAATTCTTAAATGATAAAAGGTTTTGTTTGTCTGCAATTAAGTTCATATTCAAACCAATTTTTTTCTAGGATAAATTTGCTTCTAATTTTGCGTCATTGGTCAATGCAATTACTTCGCTTTGTATAAGCCTTTGAGTTTGTTTTGAGAATACTGTGGATTTGAAATTTGCGCCTAGCACTCTTCATTTATTTCAATGATGAATTATAAAAGCACTATGATTGATATGTGCCCATCGAATTTATGTTACATAACAGCTATTCAATAATGTAAATGCGATGGTGGTTGCTGATGAGAAGCTGTGAACAAGAGTTGTCAGTTACGCTCCCCTAGCGATTGAGAAAATGGAAATAGTGTGTATGTTCAACTGTGTAACTTCGAGAAATTCACCATGCATTTACTTCACTAACTGTAAATGGGGAGAAACAGGATTTGCACTTTCCAGCCAATTCATTGTGCGGATATTCTTTTCATGATATCCGCCATTTGACGGAACCTTTTTTTCTTTCATCACTGCTATTCAGGGTTTTTTTAAAGAAAAATTTACAACTGCACAAAATTTGACATTTCGTATTTGGCCTCCCGCTACTTCCCCTGGGCAGGGATTCTTCTGAGCATGAGATTCGCTAACTTTTTCGGTCATGACCAACCTTGAGATCAGGTTTTCCACTTCCTTTAGAAAATAATTTTTTGGTTACTGTTGGAAACCACTATGGTGTAATGGAATAATAGAATTTCTAATGTAATAAAAGCATCTGTCACACGTTTGCATGCTAACACTGGGCACCGTAAGTTTTGCTCTCATGATTGGCGAAGTATCTGTTGCTGATGCGCCATGAGAAGTAACAACGGAACTCAGCGAACTCCTCGTTCCTCACTAACAAAAAAAAGTTTGTCAAATGTAACGCAGAATCCATTAAACAAGAAAATGTTATTACTGAAGTATTGCAAAAGTATTCACGAATTCGCTTCAAGGCATGCTAGTTATGCTGTTTCAGTCTTCGAAATGATGACCAGCTTTAGTTAGACAATTATTGTGGTCTCGAAGGCACTGATTGACATTCCTTCGGCACAAATGATTGTCAAGTGATATTACTCCATCTGAAATTGCTTCCCTCAAATCTTCTATAGTTTGGGATTTTGTGCTCTTCCAAGAAAAAAATCTACTTGAGCCAGATTAGTCGAACGTGATGGCCACTCGATCGAATCACTCCTTCCAATTTTGACGTTTCGGACTGTGACTGAAGGAGGACTAACTGTCTCATCAGTGCGCGAGGGAATTAGAGGTGGAATTCTACCTCCATCGTCCAATGTTGTATTCTGTGCAAACTCCATGCAAAAAAGCTCGGTTTTGTCTGCTGAGGTTGTCGCCGTCGCTATGGAAGTACTGACTTCGGCATGACGAAGTGCTGGGATGGAGGATTTGTTCCTATTGATGACTGTTGCAAATCCTCCAGAAGTCCTTAAAGCCAAGCTTTAGGGTCGCAATGGATTTCCGTACATACAAAACGTAACGGTCTTTGGCATGATGGAACCAGTTAGTGTCAAGGCGGTTTTGGATGATCTTTTCAAATACTTCACATGGGATAAAGTATACAGAGATTGGTCTGAAGAACTTCACCGTTAAATGCTCGCCACTTTTTAATACTGTGTGTTTCCTAGCGAATGATGCGAGAGAGATACTGGGAGCTTTTGGAAAATAACCGGTTAAATGAGAAGCATTAAAAATGTTCGTGAATTATTCAAAATACGATTTTGAAGCGACTATAATGTGGTCGCATCCTGAATCTTTATTATCCTTTAGTTTGAATATGATTTGCATTGTTTCTTGTTTTGTAACAAGAGCAAAGGAGTTTGGAGGGAGAAAATGAGTTTTGCTCATAGGTCTTGTGTTTGTCTTATTTGCAACATGAGTCATTTCTATGTGATGGGCTGAAAGAAGTACCACTGCATGAAATCTATGTGCATATCTTCATTGCTGATAGCGTCTAATGATCGTCTAATGATGAATTCTTTGCAAACTCCTTGCAAAGAAGCTCGGCTTAGTCTGCTGAGGTTGTCGCCATAGAAATACTGGCTTCGGTATGACGAAGTGCTGGGATGGAGGATTTGTGCCTATTTGTGACACTGCTATAAATCCTCCAGAAGTCCATAGAGCCAAGCTTTTGGGTAGAAATGGATTTCAGTACATACAAAGCGTGACGGCTTTTGGCCGGATGTATGGTTTCCTTGCAATTTCTACGTGCGGTTTTGTACATGTCAAGATTGCCAGAACCACCTGACGTCCGTATGCCGTGAATACGTTGGATCTGTTGCACCTTAACCTGCAACAAATGGGGAAGTGCAAAAGAGAACAGTGGAAGGAAGTTCGATCACAAAGCCAAATAAGTGCCATGACCAAAAACCTGATTCAACAACATGAAAAAGATCTGATGACTGTTCATTTCTGGCAAACCAGGGGATGGTGTTAATTGGGACGGCCGAAGCCTACCACACATTTAAAGAAATAAACAAACGTGGATAATAAGAATATACAATTAATCAAACATAAATAAATTCAATGACCAGTAAAATGAAATAATATTCCAGAGCCTGCTAGTTAGCCGGAGCAATGTCACAAACCGCCGTCAATAAACCTTTCCGACAAGGTAGAACCCAAAGAATCATGAGCTTCAGACTACAAAGCCTTATTGCGACCCTGGTTTCACTTTTTCACCGCTTTGATGCCACAGGTTGAGTGAGAAAGGGAATAACCTGAGAATGTTTGGTTTTAGACAAGGTTTCTCAGGCATCAATGGTAAGAAATTTCATCACCAGAATGGACGTGATGTTCTGCGAGAAAAAGAAATTGGAACTGAGGCTATCTCTCTCAACACAGCAGCTTTTATCTCAGATGGTCCTGACTTCGGAAGATGACATACGGAGTTGGTACTTTCAAACTTCTTTATAAGTTTCCGTTAAGTTTTCAAGCTCGTGGATTGGAAGGCGCGGTTGGATCGAGTGACCACCGCGTTCGCCTGATCTTACGCCAGATTATATTCTTTGGGAGGATGAGGTTTAGAGCTGAATACCCAAACCATCGGAGATTTTAGAGCAGAAATTACAGATGGTCAACTGACGATCATATGTGCCAATCGATAGATCCATCAGTGCCCACAATACTTCAAACATGTTTAGGTGAAGTTGGTCATCATTTCGAAGACTGAAACAGAAATGCTAATTTACCATGAAGCGAATGCGTGTACACTTTTGTAACACCTTTGTAGGAGTATTTTACTTTTTTAGTGGATTTTGCGTTCCATTTGACACACCCTGTATTTGGACAGTCATCTATTAGTTATAATTTATTCGGCAAAATTTGATCAGATTTTGAAAAACTGAAGATCAACCTCTTATAAGAAAGGTACCTACGTGACAAACTTCCCGTAGAACACTCTTGACTATTTGTACAAGCAACGTTCAATAGACCTTGATTTCTTATAGCACCGGATTTTACAGTTCCCCCAATTACCAAGCTTAATGATTTTCGTTTTCTTATAGCTTGCCCCGGATTAAGCATTAGGGAGGTATTTCTTTCAGTGCGCTTGATCAATCGTCGCTAACGATGCTACGTCAGGACAATTGACACTACTTTTCTGTTCTTCTTGTCAACTGTGAGCCAGCATGAACATAAATTTCGAGGAAAAATCGAAATCCTTCACTTGAATAACATCAACAGCTTAATTTTAATTTAAATAAGCTATAACATTTGAAGCAATGCATCTTATCGACCGCATCTTCGAGAGACTTCATGTTCAGTTACGGGAGCATCTTGATAAATCAACGACCAATGCAGAATAGAAATAAGCTATTTAGTGTGAGAAAAGTCAGTTAGATACGATGAAATAATCAGTTTGAAACTGTCGAACCAATTTTCTTATGTTCTCTTTCTTGAGGGTGGAACCGGCCGGCCATGAATTTTGAAGACCGGCCTACCGGTTAGTTATATTAGGCCTATGTTGACTATTAACGATGCATTCATAGAAGAAATCGTTGAGTCAATCAAGCGAAAAGCAGCACTGTAGGATGCATGTGTAATAAATGCAACATATTTGAAGAGTGCTAACTGTACATGCTATGTTGCATAAATGTTGCGAACTGTCTCTTGCATGTAATTAAACGTAATTTATCTCCAACAAAATTTTCAGAAACGTATGTTCTAGTCTATATGAATTTTTATAGCAGGAAAGCAAAAATCAAGCTCCCCTTTCTTTTAAGGTCCACCTTGTTTCTATAGACATTAAAAAGCGCGGGACGCGAAGTGCCCGTTCTGTATAATTCCAGCGCTAATAGCAATTAACCTCAGAAGAAAGAGGCTGATTTTTGCTGTGCTGCTATAATGACTATGACAGGCCTCACTATGACGAAGCCCTTGAAGTGGGCGAACATATTGGTGTCTTCATACATTGACAACAGTTTTGATACAATTCGAAATTGGGACATTTGGGCAGAGTGAGAGACATGCACCGATCATCGGATGGTTGACGTTTTCTTTTACCCACTCCTAATATTTCTATTTTTCTGGAATTTATCCTATTTTGTCGATTGAGAGCTCCTATTTTCAAGATTTCTTCTATTTTTCGTAACTTCTTAAATTTACTGTCCTTCATTGGATGCGATGAGAGATCCTCTATGGTTTTTGTTTTGTGTGTAGCCGACTTTGTCTTTGATTCTATCTACAATGCAGATCAGCGATTATTTTGGCCCACTTCCTTCCTTTCCTTCGAACTCCATGATTTCCATCATTTGTACTGAGGTTTCATTTTGTTTTCTTTCTCTATGCTACTTCCCATACACAGGCTTAGAGGATTTCTTGTCCCCGCTCCTATTTCTTGGGTATGAATTTCTTCAGTTTACTATATCTAGGCAAAATAAGACAGTTGCTCTGATAAAGCACTAAAATGCTTACGTTTTCTCTTACCCACATATTTTTTGAGAATTGCATCCATTTATTATATCAGGATTCTGCGCAGACCTGTCTCGATCGTTAGACTGAGACTTTTTTCTTTTCCCGCTCCTACATTAAAATGCTTTTTCCTTTTCTATCTGGAGTCTAGGCAGTATGAGACTTGTCCCAACCGTTGAATCCTCGACTTCTTTTACATGCTCTAAGTTTTTGAGAAATTATTTTATCTTGATTAAATGCACAACGTTTTTTATTATTCCTGTTATTGTTGGAGAATTTATTTGATCTAGAATCTGCTCAGAGAGACATTTGATTCGATCAATCACAAAAATGATAGACGTTTTCTTTTCCCGCTCATGTTTTTACCCAAAAGGGAATTTCTCCTCTTTGTTCTTGCGTTCGTTGGAGGATAGAGTTCTGCCTTGGTGGTCTCGCTTTCTTATTCTTCACTCGTTCTGCATCTTATTATCTGTCAGGAGCTCCACCTTGAACGTTCAATGACTAAGAGAGATATAAAAGTTGGTTTCAAGCAAGACTGCAAGAATGGTTGAACGAGTCTGCTCTGCTTACGCGCCATATCTTTCGAGTTAATTATGTTTTCCTTCCAGTCCCTTATGAAAATGTGATTTACCGTCACTGGCTGCTAATGGACGCAGATGCCTCAAGAAATCAAGTTAGCGGCAATGAAACAATTTCAGATTTTTCCAAAGCTTCTTCAATGACGTTTATGGCAGGGCCTAAAATTCACCAGTTGGAGTTATGTAAACTTAGTTCAATCGAATAGATACTTGTCTTCTCAAGTTGGGAAATGGATGCTACTCGAGCGATTTATCCATCTTAGATTGTAGAATTCGAAGTTCGATTGCCATCAATCGAATCGCAGAAATCTTAAAGAAACTCATGGCTGCTTCTATAAAATATTGAATTTTTCTATTACTTCAATTCAATAAGATAAAGTAGCAACGCTTCAAGCAAGCAGCAATAAACAATTAAAAATATGGTTAAAAGGACGGCTTCCTTCATTGTCCTCTTTTTGCATTTTCGGCCAATTGTGCAACCTATCTATTAGTTAACCCTCTTATTTTTTGCATGCTTACCTGCTGTGAGGCCTGCTATGATCGCCGTCATTAGGTCAACTGTATGAATTTTGTAAGAATTATGTATTCCTTAGCCTATCTATCGAAACATTATTCCATGTCTCGAATAATTTCATCACATGGGATCAAAGACATTTAACACTACCTACTTATATAAAATATGGAGCTTAGGAGCTAAAATGAATTGCGCATTTTACATAGACTTTCTATTGTGTATTTACCTAGAATTTGTAAAATGCTTTAAGTATAGATTCGTTATAGATCAGAAGATTTCCTTTGTTAAAAAACTGCCGGTGTTGTTTTTACAATATTTTCCACTGATTAAGGCAAGTATTAGAGCTTTCCGAAGTCTTACCCTATACAGACTTGTAGGTGCAATGTCTGTACGTGGTTGACATTTCTGGAAACCATGTATTCATCCCTATGGGAAGCTTGTGGAAAAGCCCCAAAGCATGTGTTTCAATGAGAACAGAGCATTTTGGAAATCGTAAAACAAACCAGGTTAAAATTTTGTTAAGTATCGTTGCAAATGTGCACATTAAGCATATTCTTTCGGTTTTCATATCTTGTTAAAAAGTTACAGTGGTCTGCCCATCACAGCATTATCATTTCAACGATTCTGATTTCTGTGGTAGCCTACTGCCGAAAATGACCGCAAAGCTAATCAGTACATGATGAGGCCACTGCTACACCTTTACCATGTCTATTTCAGATATTTCCAAATGGATTTCAGTTCTTTCCAAATGAATTCAGACACTTCCAGATGGATTTCAGATTTCTCCAATTGAATTTCAGATATCTTCAAATTGAGATTGTTGATAGATATCTGAGATTCAATTGGAGAAATCTGAAATCCATCTCGAAAGATCTGAAATAGAAATGGAAAAGGTGTAGAAACGTTTGCCCACCTTTAAGATTGATGACTCACTTACAGCATACAGAACTTGCAAGTTACAAGTCATGGCATACATGTGCATTTAAAAAATTGCTTTCTATACCCATGACTCTGTTAGCACGGCAGCCAGAGCGAGCTTCTGCAGGGAGCGAGACCGAAAATGAGACTTTCAGAGAATGATGTACACCCTATGCCTACTGCGAATCTGCGCGTCTACCGAGTTCTGGCTAGTTCCTCTTCCTGTCAGACAGAGTCAAAGAAAAGTACATGTAAATGCAATGTGACGCAGGTAGCAGTCTTTGGAAAAAATGAAATCTTCTATGCTTTCTCTGATTACCTGAAAAGTATTCAGGCTAGAGCCAAAATTTTTGACATGGAATATCTTCAGGTCATTTATCTTATTCATTAACATTTGTCAATGGAGCTTAGCACATCCAGATTTGATAAGCCTCCTACTGTCGGCAAGCACCAACACGTTGGCCCACTTTATCCACATTGAATAGCGTTCTCGCGTACATCGCCGATAAGCATGATCACATACACATGATAATAAATGACCTGAAGACACGTCATGCCGAAAATTATGGCTCTAACATGAATACTTTTCAGTTGATAAGAGAAAACATAGAAAATTTAATTTTTGCCAAAGTCTGCAATCCGCATCCCATTGGATTAACATGTGGTCCTCTTTGATCTTGTTTGACAGGAAGAGGAACTAGCTAGAACTCGGCAGACACGCAGATTCCTAGTAGGCATAGGATGAACTACAAGCTGTAAAAGTCCCATTTGCGGCCTGGTTCTCTGCAGAAACTTGCTATGGCGGCCGCAATATTTCTATTAAAACTATGTTTCATGACTGACTAACAGTTTCTCTGCTTGAATTACATGTATTTGTATGTTCTCCGCTAGAACTGCATTCATTCATGTATTAGTTTAGCAATGCCCAATTTATAAAGGCAGTGGTAGTAGCAACGTACCGTGTCACCTTGGTCTCAAGACAAAAATAATGGCCCACCGATGAACAGACGCACGGACGAACAGATCTCTGACCGTGCACAGTGTAACTAATATTTCAGCCTCATTTGACAAGCAATCATTAAATTTCTATTATCAACAAATAGTCATGTCAGGAAGGGCATCTGGACAAAAAGTGCCACAACTCTCCAGTAAAGTCTGACCATGTCAGCACCTCCACACCCCTAGTATGTGGCAGTAGTGACCTAAGAAGGTCATATCTGAATATTTGTTTAGTGTAACGCAAGTAATGTATTTCTCATTCATACCATGACATCCACTCCACTCTCTGCTACGTTTTTAATTTAGCTCTTTTCTTGACTGCAATTTTTCAATTGCTCAAATCAAGAAAGACAACTGCACATTTGAATTTAGAACTGCACAAATTGTTTTCAGTTGCACGTTGAAAAATCCCTGGTACTTCTGGATTTGACAGTCAGCGAAAGTCGACTTCGACTTCGGTATACACATGCTGTATATAGCACTTAATCACATTCATGTCAAGATAACACTTCTGGTATTGTCCATGTGATGCAAAATAGCTGCTATTATATGGCTACTATATAGCTATTATACACCTGCTATCTGATAGCACTGCATTTATAATATTTTTGGTGACTTCAACGCACAGTGTCGAATGCCTTGTGTATTCACGCACCACTGATCTTTCCGGTCAGGCAGCCGAGGATTTTGCTCTCTATCACAATCTGAGTCAAATTATCACCTGTCCTACTAAAGTGCTTGATCGTACTGAGCTGGAGACACTGGATATCCCCTTGACATTTTTCTCACACCAAATCCAATTTTTTTTCATACAAGGTTACTTCTCACCTCGGCACCTCTGATCACTGTGTTGTCGCAGTTTCTTGCAGACATTCCACACCGTCTGCGCCTTTCCATAGGACCTTTTATCAATTCTTCAAAGCAGACTGGTGTGGCTTCCACACTTTTCTCAGTCAAGTTTAAGCTGAGAATCTGATTATCAGTTAGAACATCCACATGTCATTTTGCTCGTAAGATTCGGCACTTAGAAAATATATACAATTTTGCTCTTCTATAAGAACCAACTATCTTGGACACCAGACATTTATTCGAACACAGAAAATAGTATTCGTTGTTATGTATGAGACATCAAGTACATTAACTAGGCCTATACAGGAAAATGCAATGACAGAAATTATATGCAACATTTTATTGAAGTACGAGTTTGCACCCTACCATGTGACATGTGCCATACAGTGATGTGATTTTTTCTGATTTATCAGGAAATCCTGATTTTTGGGTTGATTTCGGGCATTTTCGGGACAAGACAGATTAATATACATTAAATATACACGTAGACTGTATAGGCTACATACATTACTTAGCGCGTTGCTTTTGTTTTCATTTTGTTCCCCTTCATTTCTTGCTTATAATCGAACTATACCAGGCAATGTGAATGTCCCAAACTAGTGGTTCTACTGTTAATGTACGAGTAGCAATGACTCTTCATACTGGGCATCTTCAAAAATTGGCTTCCTGAGTTTCCTGATTTTTTTCGTTTGGTCAATCACATCCTTGGCCATAACTCATCATCTGGCCACAAAAGAAATGAGGCTAGCTGGTCATGTAATATTTCACGTTTCCTGAATATAGATCATGTGGCCTAATAATGATTATCGAAATGCATCATTAACTATAGAGCATATTTAAGCAGAATATGCAACTTGATGAGAGTTCCCAAGGAAATAAACATCCTGACAAGAATCCTCGGTGTAGCTAGCAGCTAGCACACCCAGTAGAACGGCCTTGTATCAGAAAACTATGTATCATTCAGGGTTGGTAAAAATCCCACCCCCATTTAAAAGACCCATGGTTTTTTTGTTAATAGGTGGGGTTTTTTCAATTGTATTCACCAATTGATGGACGTGCAATCGAATTTGAGACAGGTATTGATAGTAGGTTATGTCCGTTGTCAAATCGTAAGCTCAACGGTGTATTCTAATTTAAGTATAAAACTACTCAGAAGATAATATTTCTTTATTATCTGAAATACACGTCTTATTCTTTTATGCTACCGAGACAATTCTTTCGGTATGAGATAAGAAGACATAATTCAGGCTTAGCGTCTAAATGGGTTACTAATTATGCATCCACATGAAATTGTAAGTAATTTTGACATCAGTAGATAATCTAGTTTAGTATTTATTCCAATGAAAACAAATTTAGTGATATAACTGAGCGCGTAGCATCATGTGTATGATTTTGTCATGCAAAAATCAATGATCCAGAAATGTTCACAACAAAACGTGTGGCTATTACAAAAATTACTAAAAAGGTATGGAAACTCTTAGGATCGTGAAAATTAAATGCTATAACAGACTGATTAAAGCACCCAGAAACAGCAATATAGAACAACTATAAAACTTAACCACGAATGTTCCGCAGCCGCTCTTTCAGAACTGTAATTATGCTAGAAGTGAAAATTAAAAAAAATAATTAAACGGTCGTTCATGTTGAAGCTCCGATCTGATGATATACAGTATAACTCGCATTTAAACATCTTCGCCTTAACCCTATCCATACCGGGCTCTGAAGCGAATCGCCATCCCGGGGGGGGGCGCGATTCGCCCCCCTCCTTAACTGCCTAAATACTGCTTCGTTGTACATGAAATTTCAGGGTAGAATATTCTGCGTGTGATCTTTCCAGCGGTGGTATCTGTTTTTTCTAATTCGTCCATCTTGATGCTTTAAATGAAGAACTAAGCGATTGAACTTCAAAATTAAGCGGATTTTTTATGTTTTCTTCTCATCGACTGCAAATATAGATTCAGTGCTTTTAGTTCAATGACGTTAGTGACACATACAATTAATGATCTGGAGAATGATGCTATTTGATGCTCTAAACTTGTTTGTCTACACATCATGAATTTGAATTCAAAATTTGAATATGTGATATTGCTTTTGTACTGTAGCCTGTAGTATTGCCTAGATCTTGATTAAATTTTTGGATGCTGATTTTTAAATGACCCTCTCAAATGTTATAGTCATTTTATACCCTTTAAATATCATGAACAATCGGCCAGAATTTGAAATTTAAATTTGAAACTTTAGCCGAAATTTGATTTTTTAGAAAATATTGTTGTCGAACTTTCACCAGTTTCACCAGTTGGGCTCCGATTTATCAAGTTCTACAATGTTATAACAGATAATGAAATGACTGATCAAATTACCTTCACGAATAACAAATGTGCATGTGTAAAAATTGATATTCAGCTTCCTCTGTCAAAACTTGGCACACCAGATGTTTGCAAAATCAGGCAGAATTCAGACTTTCAAAAAATGCACTTTTCAAAACGGGTCATAAATTTAACTTTCCCATGAACCAAATCCAACGATTTTCGGCGAAAAGTTGGGAAATACCCAGAAACTAAAAGTCACAAAAGCCTGGGTCAATCGACTCTGTTTTAAAAGCTCCACAACAAAAATGCGACAGGGCGGGGGCCGTCGCCCCCCCGGTATAGATACGGTTAAATAGACGAAACACAATCTACCAATTTAAATAACCCAGCCTCCTATTTAAAAAACCCACCAAAATTCTTATTTAAAAAAACCCAAAAAACCCACGGAATTTGTTAGATGGTTTTTTTGGATGGTTTTTTAGATGGGTTTATAAATGGATTTTTTAAGTATGCCAACCCGTCATAGAATGAAATATACTAATCATCCAACCTAGTGGTACATGAATATATCATGGTGTAGTCATTACTTTGTTGCATCAACGACAGCGTAAACAGCGGATAACAGAAGCAACGTATCTAGTTGCTGAAACAATTTCATCGAAACGGAGTTAGGCGTAGGCTATATGTAACGTCTTACATACGGGCTCTGTAGTATATTAATATAAGGATTGGCGTAGACAAAAAACGGGAAAATGCAATACACACAGTCATAAAAAATACCACTCACAGAGCTACATGCTTATTTTTACAAAATAATTGGAAAGTGTCATTCTTTAGTAAGCTATCGTGACATAATTGCATTTAATGTCTTACTAACGTAAATTACTAGAGATGATCTGAATATCTCTAAAGATGAATGTAATAACCACAATTTAACTGCTTCATCTTTTGCAGATGATCATGCATGTTTGCTAAATGTGTTCTAATAAAAGAAGTAGTTAAGATTTTGAACACAGCAGCTGGATTGCTAGATGTCACCATGTTTTTTCTAACAAAAGTCTTGCGGTTGAGCGTTTTTTACAACTTGTTGATAGCATAGATAAGCAAACCCTCATACTTTTTGGAAAACTCAGATCTTTGGCTTTCAATCGATCTATGTTAAGCATGCATTAGAGTAGTTTGAAAATTTGATGTCGAGGATGGCCTTCACGTGGCCCTTGGGTCAAACAAGAAAGTTGCATAATATTTTAAGAATAATGATTATATTCACATGAATTTCTCACGAATATATTCAATTTCTTAAAATCTTTAGCCGCCCAAGAGACAGATCGTTCTTCCACCCTTATACGCTATACCATTTTCAACTTCCTGTCAAAGATTGTGGACAGTAGCCCATCTCACTGTCCTCCAATCGAAACTGGTTGAATTTTTATCAATTATCTGCTTATCTTGATTTGAAAAAACGTTTTTTATTTTCATTAAAACTCACCTACGTATTTAGTCAGAACGTATTCAGACAGCATAATGTATCGTGAAACTCATGCAAAACGATTCAAAATCACTTCATCAGAAATTGACTAGCAGACTACTATTCATGGATATCATGTCCAAAGTATTCTTTCTTTTATTTTGACGAATAGTTTTAGCTTGCAGTCTACAATCCAATCAATTCACTTCCTTAATTCTTAAAACCTCTAAATTGGGACCATTGGTGTGGGTCATTTTCAGCATCATCGAACGAGACTCGAAGAATTGAGGAGAGGTCAATGCGTTGAAACTGTAAAACGCGTTCGTTTCCAAAAAGGTTGGTTTACTTCTCGAACACACGACACTTTTAGCGATGCTAAAGAACGGCTTATAAAAAAAGACATAATGGAAATTTTTGCCCAAGTACACGAATCATAAATTAAAAAATACGTACCAAACAGTTTGACTCTCTTGCCAAAACCATAGTGGACAAAATAGTGACAAACAACGATGATGATGAATTATATCAGAATGTAGCAAATGTTTATATCATGCACGGAAGAGATTGAAATTTGATGCTTGAGGGATAATTCAAATAGAATTCATACAAACAGGTTAGGACTAAGAATCAGACACACAAACACGTACAAACGGGTAGACCACGTTTGAGAGAATGATGCAATAAGCAAGAAAGCTTGAACTATGTCCAAGAAGCAATAGCGCAAACTTTTCAGTCTTTCTCCTCCATCTCCTTCTTAAGTTCTTCTGCAGTGGATGGTTCTAGCTTGGATTCCGATTATTTGCTGGAAGAATTTGATGAATTCAACACAATCAGGACTACTGTCTCAGTTAAACTGCTTGAAACAGCGGACTTCTCACTTGCACATCATCATCGTCGCTGGCGTCTAAATCCAACGTTTGGTGTCACCGCTATCCTCCTTGTCATCTCTATGTTGCAGACTGCTCAGCAATGCATCGGCGCATTCATGGACATTGTTGTCAAGGTTAAGCGCGTTGTTTACAACCTAGCCGGACGTTGAGGGTTCCAGTCCAGCTACTGCAACTCACCCACGATGAGCTCGATTCTTCAAGTTAATTTTTCATTATTTCTACGTCATGGTTGCTACCGCTGCTACTCGCTGTGGTGGCATGACGGCGGCCGTTATTCTCCTCTTCCAGGGACTCACTGTCATATCTGGTCATTTCCTCACAGCGCCAGCACTGTGACGCTCATTTTCCCCGTCGATGGTGATATGTAGGTTGAAGTTGGGCGTGTAGAATGTGTGTATGATGCCTGCCACTTTCCACTATGTTCCAAACATGCTGGATAAGACGAGGATGTTCTTATTTTGGTCTGTATTTTCACATCATCTCGGACTCTCATTGTCCTCATTCCTATACCTCCATGCAGGCATCAATAACACAAATGGCGCTGTCTACAACCCACAGCAGATGCTTGGTTTCCATATCAATTATATGACAGGACAAGGCACAAAATGACAACACAAGAAAAGACAATTTTTTCAAAATCTTCCAAAACCAAGGTAAAATCTTATTTGCTCAAATCTTGATCTTCAGGCTTAGTATTCATCCGGATGTTAAGTTTTTTCGGCATTATTTTCGGCCCTTGTCACCTATTCTTTCATGGTGTTCTGTTGGAGAGCCTGTAGTTGGAAATGCCTGCGATGATCGTTTATGGACACTTCAAGGTATCCAGCATTAGGAGATATGACAATGAATCCTCACCAACAGAGTTACAGAGATTCGCAGACCCGCAGACAGATTGTGACTCACCACAGTGCAGACTAAAATGGCGGAATGCAAGTTTGCGCATAAAGGCAACACATCTTAAATTTGATAAATAAAAATTTGGCAATTCCCTTCAAAATATAACATCAAAGTGGTGTAAAAAATCGTAAAAAAAGAAAATAGGCATTGATATTTGAGTAAATTGAATCTTTAGCTAAGAATGAATCATAGGTTATGATGCTCATACAAAATGATGTAAAAATGTTTCAGCTTCAGACTGAAAATATATTGAACGTGAACACATCAATTATGTTATTTACGTCATTGATTTGATTGTGGGATCCTCTTAAATTTATAGCATTTCATTTGTTACATCTCATTTATTTCAGAAAATGAATAAAACTCGAATAAACCCTTTCTTCAAGCAATCTATGCCATCTGTGAAGGTCAGTCGGATTCATGTCATTTCAACATGATGCATTTATAATATTTTTATAAGAATTTAAATCGATGTTTCTGAATTGCTAAAATTATCGTTTATGGTTCCCTATATAATAGATCACAATCCGGAACTAAAAACATTTTACAGTTAACGAGTAGTGTGCTACAAAACGAATAAAACATGGGGTTGTTAATAAAGTATCAAGTGATTTGTTAATTGAGTAAACGTTGCATGCAGTTTAAAGTGAATGTAATGTAATGTATCTCGTAATTTGGCATGAAACTGAAAATCCTTGAAAATCGGGAAATATTGTTATGAAATGGAAAGGATTCTAAATGGGTGGGGAGTCCAACGAATTACTCCAAGATTCGATTTCTTTTTTTGCAATTTTCGAAAGTCAAAAGTCAAAATGTTTTATTGCCGACTTTCGGCTAACATAGATGATAGGCTATATACAGTGAGTGATGTGCAGATGAACTATAATATCATCTAAAAATGAAATAAACTGAAACATAGCACGTAGGACACCGGCCGCAGATTGAAATAGTCGCTTCTTAGTAGACTTAAGCCTGGCTTTTGGAACCGAGAGAGAACATGCCTTCACCGACCGCAAGCGTGAACGTCCGGGCAAATCTGCAACTTGAGTGATGAGGTTGCTAAGGTATGCTGGGGCAAGACCGTTCAAGCATTTATAGATGAGCAACACCATTCGGAGATTAATTCTTTGGTGAACTGGAAGCCACTGAAGTTCACGCAGAGCAGGAGGTATGTGTGATGTTCGAGGTAAATTGTTCACTAGGCGGGCAGATGCATTCACAACTGATTGTAATCGGGTAATATCACAATTCGGGAGGCCGGCCAGAAGCGAGATGCAGTAGTCAAGCCTTGTGAACACAAGGCTAACTACTAGAGTCTCCGCGAGAGAGCTTGACACGGAATGACGTATAGATCGAATTTGACGAAGGACTCCAAAACATGTAGATAATGTCATTGAGATATGCTTTTTAAAAGATAGGTTAGAAGTAGTAAGAAAACGGCGAACACCAGATAGCGCAAGATGGCCGCCGTCGTGGCTGAGTCCCCCCCCCTCTGGTCCGCCAGTGTCGTGATGTGCCGGCGAGGTTCCGCTGACGTCCCCCCCCCCTTCCCCCCCTCTGGACCGACAGTGTGTGAGCCTCGGGTGTCTGTGTCCGACCGCCTGGTGGACTTGGGCGACCGTCTAGGTTGACCTGGGCGACCGTCTAGGTTGACCTGGGCGACCGTCTAGGTTGTCTTGGTTAAACTGTGGGATGTTTTGGTGTGTAGTGTCCAAACGAAGCCTCGGATGTGAAAACGGAGGCCAGATTCGGATTCAGCGTGAAATTCTGCATCTGTATGGTGAATTTGAAAGCAATCGGAGATAAAAATTTTTCGCTGACGTCCCCCCCCCTCTGGACAGCTTGCTTCGATCTTGGCTTCTAGTGGACGGATTTTGTCGAGTGAGGTGTCATTTGAAAGCTAAGAGTGAGACAAATTCACTGAAACAAACGGCTTGTTCCTATCTGTCTTCGTTTACATGTGAGACGCCATTTAAGATTTTAGGTCGGAGCTCACCTGAAAAAATCCTAAGTGTCAGAGTGACTTTGTATGGGAAAAATTAAAAATTTTCCAAAGTGTGGAATTTCGACCTGGGACCTTTACCAAAGTTTGTTTCATCAAATTTCGCTGACCCCCCCCCTTTGTTCTAACTTTGGTTCTAGTGGACGGATTTTGTTCGTTCGAGTTGCATTGGAAAGAGGATGAAACACTGCTCGACCGCATTTTTCGTTGCGAGTCAATCGGAGCAGCCGTTCAAAAGTTAGAGCGGTTACAAGATTTTAGGTCGGAGCTCACCTGAAAAAATCCTAAGTGTCAGAGTGACTTTGTATGGGAAAAATTAAAAATTTTCCAAAGTGTGGAATTTCGACCTGGGACCTTTACCAAAGTTTGTTTCATCAAATTTCGCTGACCCCCCCCCTTTGTTCTAACTTTGGTTCTAGTGGACGGATTTTGTTCGTTCGAGTTGCATTGGAAAGAGGATGAAACACTGCTCGACCGCATTTTTCGTTGCGAGTCAATCGGAGCAGCCGTTCAAAAGTTAGAGCGGTTACAAGATTTTAGGTCGGAGCTCACCTGAAAAAATCCTAAGTGTCAGAGTGACTTTGTATGGGAAAAATTAAAAATTTTCCAAAGTGTGGAATTTCGACCTGGGACCTTTACCAAAGTTTGTTTCATCAAATTTCGCTGACGGCTTTGGAATCAGCTTGATGTTATTGTCCAATGAGGATCATCATCCAATGAGAATCAAGCATTTCTTTATAAATAGCGAGCCTTCCACAGTGAGAATCATTCCATCGTTGAATCACACGAGTGACGGACGCACATTTTCTCTCTCTCTATTCTATTATCCAACTAAAATGGTAAGTCGCTACTTCCCTCCCTCTCCTCCCTTGAACGTAAACTTAATACAATCTTTTTTCATTTTCAGGCATCTACTCCATCTGCTGCACTAGTAGGACAAAATGACGGTCAAACGTTACAAGGTTCGCTCCGATCAGATCATCTACAACTGAGGCCAGTGGAAGAAACAACCAAGGTACATAATCCTACACCGCTACAGCGTAAATTTAAACAAGTCTTGCGTTATGACGATCATAGCGTAGTACTCCAAACGGGAATGCTCCCTTCCACGGATGTCAAGATAATGCGCAATCAGTATGGGGACTACATACTGATCCCCGTGAGTACGTACATTCGCCGCCAACTCGATATTATTGAGGAGTACGTGACATTAAATATGGACATTCCTACTCCTCTTGCTCAAGAGTGGAAAGCGAGAGATGACAAGGATACTCCCTATAGAAAGATTTGGGATGGTAATCAAATTTGCCTACCGGTATCACATTGGTGTACTTACTATAAGAAGGAGGGAGATCATTCAACAATCATCACATGCGACGAGCTCGGAGAAGGTACTTGGGATATCCTTTTCAAAGTGAATGGACTATATTATGGTCAGCACAAAGATAATAAAATAGCCTCTCTCTCCATGCATATGGAATCCATCCTATATATTCCAAAACCAGCCAGCGTAGATGACATAATTGATCAAATCCTCAACAGCAGTGGTACGAAGCGCAAGTCGGAGAAGAATGCTACATCAAAACGCAAATCAAAGAAGGAGAATTACTAGTCCTTTCCTAACTCTACCCTATGACAATTCGCTTATGTGCTTTGAGTGTCGTAGACGTGGTCTTATTAGATACATTTTACTTCTTCGTTGCCATCATATCATTTGTGTATTTTGTCGTGAAAAGCATCGATGTAATTCTTCATTTTGTAATATGTTATAGAACGCTTCCTTAGATGTGTAAATTTCCGTTTTAGGCTTCTATCATCATTTTTATGGATTGTGAGGGTGAACCTGTACAGGAGCTCAGTGCTATTGCTATGAACAATTGGACATATCAGATTGTTAGTGTCTATCATCAACATGCCAACTGCGATCCCAATGTTGATCAATGGGCGAGAAAACACATTCATGGACTTAATCTGAAATATTTGCAAGACTATGGCTTTTCTTGTGAGAGTGCTCTTCTTATTGACTTTAAACGATGGTTAGCTGCTTTCAATGTTATACGCATCTTTTGTAATAATCCTGGTAAGGAGAGGAAAGTATTTCCCAATCTAATCATTGATGATATTTTGCTCCCGCCTTGGGATAGTAGAGTGAATCAACATTATCATGAAGTCACGAAACGTTTTAAGGATTTGTGTGTTCCTATTTTGTCTGTTCGTTGTAGTAGCTACGTTCATAACCAATGCTTCTTTCCTCCTTACCTCAACACTGCCAAAGTCCTGTATGGTTATCATTGCTCGCTGTATGATAGTTATCAGCTGTATCTATTTTATCTCTTTCAAACCATTGATTTATAATGCATACTTGTTACAGTTATTCAATAAATGTTACTATGAGAAGAGTTGTTGTTTTCATGCAATGGATGGGTTAGATAAAGGGCGATCATGTCTTTCTCAAACGACTGCGGAACATTACGTTTTCATAGGCAAAGTTTAAAAGGAGCTGTTCAAGATTATGTGATAAAATTTCATAAAGATGAGACCGACATCGAAGCAGTGCTCGATGATGCTAGCACTCTATTTCTAGAGTTAATGAATACATTCTCTGATAGCATTGTCATGGCGCGATTAGTTGCGAAAATTAAGTTTAGTCATTTTGGAAAGGAAGAGGTGGAAACTCGCTCTTTCCATTTTGCTTCTTATTCAATGGAAGTGGTAGATCACCCCCAAGAATTTTTTAAAAGACATATGATAAAAATTGCTGAACGTCTTAACGCATTTAACCATCATGGTAGCAGTCTAGTGATTGAAGCGATTTCAGATATTCACATTCAACTTTCCATAAAGAAAAATTGAAAATGCAGTGGTACTTGATTGTAGCACAACTGGTTTTCGAGCTATGTCTGCTCACTCTCGAAGTATATTCCTTCTGTACATGCGTCTATTATTTAGAAAAGGCTAGCAAATTCATATCTTCAAAAAGACTTGCTATAGACATCAGTAACGGTGAAACTATGTGTTGCGATGTATGTAAACGAAAGGATGGAAATGAAAAGCGCATCTTCAAGAGATGTAAGCATGCTTTTTGTCAACGCTGTTTCATACGTAATTGCATTCAACTTTGCAAATGTAACCACTGTGATATTGCTCATTTCGAGTGTCACTTATGCCGCAATAGTTAGTACCTATGCAAATGTGGTGAAGACAGGTTTTAGTAAAGACTAACACGGAAAATGGCGAAACGTAAAATGACGAAACGTAAAAGTCAAAAGTCTTCAAAGTTTTCTTCAGCCATTCAAGCTCTCCGACGAATGAAAGCAAATCAGCGATACAATGCTATACGACATGCTAACGATAAATTCATTTGTGAAATTATTTCTCATGTGAGAAAGTTGAGGACGAAGAAATTAGCACCAAAACAACGAAAGTTACTTAAGCGATATGCTACAAAATTGCGTTTCATCTCCAATCCTAAAGTCACCCTTCAAAGAAAGAGGAAAACTCTAACACAAAAGGGCGGCTTCCTTTCAGCAATACTTCCGATGTTAGCTCCTGTCGTGGGTAACCTATTGGGTAATATCTTTGGCTCTAAGCGTTAATTATGCAAATGTTGAATCTCAAAGTATTAAAATGGATTTTAGACTTCAATGCGATAAAGTTCTGACTGTATCAGGTCCATCTCATGCAGGTAAAACTGTTTTCACGCTGAATTTATTGGATAAAAGAAGGGAGTTGTTTAGGGAACCTATCAATCGAGTGATTTGGTGTTATGGTATTTATCAACCGTCGCTGTTTCAGGAATTGCAAAGTCGCAACTTTATTCGACATGAAGGAATTATTGCAGTGGATAAACTTCAGTCTAATGATGTTGTTGTATTGGATGATTTATTAAAAGAAAGTAAGAATTCCAAAGATGTTACAGATATGTTCACTCGCGCAGCACATCATAAAAGGTGCTTTATCATCTATATCACACAAAATTTGTTTCCTGATGGAAAAGAAGCTCGTACACGAAACCTGAATACACACTATTATGCTATTTTCAAGAATCCGCGAGATAAAAGTCAATTTGAAATTTTAGCGCGACAAGTTGCACCAAGAGGATCAAAAGCCTTAATTGAAATTTTTCAAGCAGCTACTGAAAAACCATACGGTTACTTATTCATTGACTTTACGCAAGAGTGTCCGGAAGAATTTAGATTTCGAAGTGATATTTTGAAAACTCCCATGATTATCTACAAACTATGAGTTCTTATTCTCGCATGATTGTTATTCCTCAGGATGAATATGTACAATTGACTGCTATGCAACAAGTAAAGCAACCTCTTGCAAATCAAATGTATAGGAAAGAATTAGATTATCAGCAAAATGTTCACATCAAAGATCCACATCGTGCTGTATTATTACAATCGGAAACTGTTGAACAATTGAAAAATTTGAAGAATAAGATGCGTGACTCTGTGTCGACTGCTACACCTTTAGCATCTCGTGCACATGCCATATCTCTTTTCAATAGTATTGAACCCCATCTCAATGTAAATGATAGAGGAGAAATCATTACAGATGAAAATAAAGTGATTGATGCTTCACGTTATGAAGACTTGATTCAGTATGCGACACGTAGAAAGCGCCGTCAAGGCTATGTTCCACCTGGGTGGACATACTTTCTTAAACTATTGAAAAAGCATAATGTGCCAAAATTTGCTTTGAATAATGAGACATTGAAAGAACTTGATTCAACAGTGGCTACTACTCCAATGCTTCAGACGATGAAAATGCCAACAAATTGGTTTAAGAGGTCACCTTCTACATCCCCTCCCACACTCACTAAGCAAACAAGAGGAAGAACTCGACGTAGATCTACATCGCCACTAAAACTGGTAAAAGGAAAACGTAAAACAGCTCCTCCTAGGAAATACATGTTCTCAGACTATTAATATGAAGCAGATGTGTTGCTTGCCATGTAATGAGCCGCCAGAGGTGAATGTCGTTGTCACTTGCACTTGCTGCGCCAGCTCTCATAATGAAACCCCTAAGCAATGTGAACACGATCGCAAAACCGCTAAAGCTAAATGCTGCAGTTGTTGTAAATGTAGAAAGGCAAGAAAACAAAAAGATGAGAAGGAGGAAAAAGAGTCAGTCGTCATCGACTGAACGTTTGAAGTCAATCTATTATGATGTAAAACATCCGGCAGGATTTGCATCTATCAAGAAATTATCAAAAGCGAGTGGTCTTCCACAATCACAAGTGAAACGATGGTTAAAGGGTCAGGCTACCTATACACTCCACAAACAAGCGAAAAAGAAGTACCGCACCCGCCATTATATTGTTCATGACATCGATGAACAGTGGCAAGCAGATTTGTGTGATGTTGCCTCCATTTCAAAACATAACTCGGGCAATAATTTTATTTTAACCGTCATTGATATTTTCTCGCGTTATGCGTGGGCTCAACCTTTAAAAACTAAAGAAGGGAAAGGAGTAGCAAAAGCATTCCAAACAATTTTTCGAGAAGGTCGCATTCCAAAAAGAATTCAGAGTGATCAAGGAAAAGAGTTTGAAAATCAGCATGTGACAAGATTATTTGAGAGGCATGACATTGAGTTGTTTAGTGTAAAGAGCGCTTATAAAGCTGCACTCGTTGAACGTTTTAATCGCACATTAAAAAATCGCTTGTGGCGACATTTTACTGCCAACTTGACACAAAATTGGACAAAGGTTCTACAAGATACACTCCATGCTTACAATCACTCTATCCATCGTTCTATTGGAGTCAGACCAGTAGATGTAAATGCTGACAATGTAGATAAAGTGCGCGAATCATTCCAACGTAAACGCACTCATGTGAAAAGTGATGTGAAAATTGGCGATAAAGTTCGTATCTCAAAAGTGAAAAGTGTTTTTGCTAAAGGGTACCTCCCGAATTGGACAGAGGAGGTATTTACAGTATCAAGGATTAATCAAAAAGACTCTCCGACCACCTACAAGTTGAAAGATTACGATAATGAAGAAATTGAGGGTAGCTTTTACCGCGATGAGATTGAGGTAGTCACTGAAAGTGAAACATATTTGGTAGAGAAAATCATTCGATGTAAAAAACGGCAAGGTGAAGAATGGTGTCTTGTTAAATGGGCTGGTTATCCTTCAAGTATGAACTCTTGGATGCGTCGTGCCGACATCTTTCATCTAAGTGATCGACAGTGATTCATGCAAAATTGTAACTAACAATGTTTAGGGTTTGAGCTATGAATCCAACTGCCTCATTTTATTCACGACCCTCCTATGTAAGTGGCGGAGGACAAATTTACATCGGTGCTCGCCGCCAACGTGGAGGTAGCATACTTGGTGCACTGAAATCTGTTGTAGCACCTCTCATATCCAATGTCGGTAGATCTTTGAAACGAAATGTTTTAAGTAATGCCGTTGGCTTTGCTGGTGATGTTGCTAGTGATCTTTCCAGAGGTAGAAGTTTTAAGAGCAGTTTGTTGAATCGTGGGAAGGAACGCGGTTTAAAAACATTGAAGCAGACCATTGCTGGTGTTACTCAAGGAAAGAAATCACCTAAACGAATGAATAAAGGAAGGAGGAAACATCGCGGAGCTGGTAAGGTGCGATCTTCAGTCAAAAGGCATTCACGCAAACGTCGCAGAGGCTCTAATCATTCATCAGGCGCTAAACGACGACGCTGCTATAACTTCTAATCATGGAGTGTAAAACTTCCGGTTTTTGTTTGTTCGATCAACAAGCCATACAGACAGATATTCTTAGTTCAAGTATTGTAGATTATCATCCTCGAACAGCTGAGAATGCTGGCCCCATTGAATTTGTTATTCCTGGTGGTAGTGATGACTACATAGATTTGAGTTATGCGATGCTTGATTTGAGGTTTAGAATTCAGCAAGCAGATGGAACTGCTATTGATGATGCACATAAAGTTGGACTGAACAATTTACCATTGACTACATTACTTCGTGATGTTTCTCTAACGATTGGAGAGCAGCAGGTGGAAGGTGGTCAAAGCGATTATCCCTATAAATCATATTTCAATCATGTATCACAGTTTCATCCAGCAGCACAAAAAAGTCATATGGAAGCCATGGGATGGTACAGAGATGAAGCAGGAAAATTTGATGTTGAAACAAACAGTGGCTTTGTAAAGCGATCTGCTATGATTAAAGATAGTAGAGTATGTCAGCTATATGGTCCGCTGAATTTAGACTTCTTTAGACAGTCAAAGTTTTTACTCTGTAATACCAGCATGCGACTCAAGCTGACATTGAATAAGCCTGAATTTGCGCTGAATGCATTTGCTAAAGTTGACAATTTTAGAATTCATGTGGAAGATATTACACTTTACATTCGTCGAGTAGTACCGAATCCAAGTGTCATTAGAGGGCATGCTGAAGGCCTTAACCGCCAAAATGCCATTTACCCCGTTCAGCATACAAAGCTTCTCACCTTTACAATTCCGAAAGATCAAAAGAGTTTCATGAAAGATGGCCTCTTTCCATCGGAAGCACCGAAGCTCCTCATGGTGGCAATGGTTGAAAATGATGCATTTAATGGTAATATAAAGAAGAATCCTTTCAATTTTAAACACAATCAGTTAAGTGAAATTGCTTTACGTGTAAATGGTGTGAGTCATCCTGGTCCACCCTACAAACCAGATTTTGCTTCGGATCAATTTATGCGCAGTTATGTTGATTTTATGGATGTTTTTGGCTTTTACAATACGGATGACACCAACGGACTGACTATGAAAGAGTTTAAGAGTGGATATACTATTTATGCATTTGATTTGACTGCTGACAGCGATATTAGTGCACCCTATCGTCAAGCGAACGTGCCTCATAATATTCGTTTGGATTTGACGTTCAAAAGAACACTACCTGAGACGATCAATGTATTAATTTATGCAGTCTTCGATTCAAATATTGAAATTACAAAGTATCGTGACGTGATTCTTCAGTATAATCGTTAATGAGTTGGTTGACTGCTGACGATATTAAGACTAAAGTGCAGCGTAATGCAGACGAAGCGACGTTGAAAGCTTTCGATAATGTCTATTCACTCGATACCTTACCACCTGCAGTAAATCACTATCCCATCTTTATTGTGCTAAACACTCATTCACAGAATTTAGGCGGTGAGCATTGGAAAGCGATCTTTATTGGAGAAGACCGACGTGGTGAACTATTTGACTCTCTTGCTCAACCTCCAAATATACCAACACAGCAGTGGTTGAGAAAACATACGCGTCAATATCAGCGAAATGAACGCATACTACAACATCCACTTTCATCAACGTGTGGTGCTTTTGTACTGTACTTCATCTTAAGACGTTTACATGTATCTCGATTTACATCTGTTATTCAAAACTTTTCATGTAATCCATCCTCTAATGAAAAAATGATTTGTAAGTTCTATCATGATTTGAAATAAAAACATCATGTTGGAAAAATTGTTTTTTATTTTACAATCCGCTGGGTACGTACATACTCAATGAGATAGTCTAGGATCATATTTGCTTGTACATGAGATTTTAGTCCAGTAATGATCACTTTACTATTATGAAAGATTGCCACATGCACAGGTAACCAACAACTAATGAGAGCTGCAGGAAAAAGTTCGGGTTCATAACACAAACTGTAACTGCTGGTACGAATCTTCAAAAATGATAGACTGTCACTCAATTGAGTAGAGATCACCATATTGTTCACAGTCAGATTCGACATCACACACCTCTCCCTCTTCCATATCCGACGTAGTAGTCTTTGTAGCTCTAAGCGCATTGACTGCGCCGATGAATGAGAAAGGGCGCCGAGAATCTGTACAGTCCCATTTGGGAAGAGTTGAAGATTCCGTGAATTGTTCATCTTCACCACTAACATTTGAGGACGGCCCGGGTAATACTTGCTGTTTGGAAGCTGTTGGTGTAATGTTGTGAGATCGATTTTGGTGTAGAGTCTGAAGCGACGGAGAATGTTGACGATGGTGTAGCGATGGCGCTTCATGATGAAAGAATGAGTAAATTGAGCGATGTACCTTCCTTTTATACTTTTCCCAACTACCTTGATGAAATGTGAAGTTAGTATGAAGTTGGGAATGATAGAGTTGAATTCGCCGATTGTTGACGCGCAGCCAGATGCGATTTCCAATACGTGAATGTCTTTTCATATAGAAGTATTTCAAGTCCTTCATGATATGATGTAGAGATTGAAAATGACGATAAGATAAAGCAAACTCTCTTCTCACATTTCCAGTTGAATCTTTGAAATAGACGTTTCGATCATGATCCGTTTCAATACGTTGTAGGGAATCTAATTTCCAACTCATGGTGCGTGATAGTCATGTCTGATTAAGATTTGCATAGTAGGGCGATGAACTCACGACGAATAAATGTCATGATGGAGCGATGTATGTATCTTCTATACTTCTCCCAATTGTATTTGCGAAATGAGAAACAGTTTGCGGAATGAGAATGGTAGATTTGAATTTCATTTCTGTAATGTTGAAGCCAAACTTGATCACCCAGGGAGATGAATCTTAATGTTTCAAAATATTCCAAATCCCTCATGATATCATTGAGGTTGACAAATTGTCGCCATGTTAATGTAATTCCTCTTGATGTATGACCATGAGAATTTTTGAAATGTACGTTTCCATCACGATCAACTCTGATATATTGTAGAGAGTCCAAAATCCAAGTCTTCATGATGTTATGCAAAGTTGCAGATCAGCAATATAAAAATGTCGTTTTATCATATTTTGCTTAGCAATGCGGCTACAAAGAGATTTACTAGTAATCGAGCCGCACTCTTTTCTACTCCCATTGATCATGCACAACAGCTAAATGGAAATTGGGAAGTGGGTGTCACTCAACTTGTTTATAGCAACTGTGTCTATACTTTTGATCATGAGGTGATGACTATTAATATGAGGCGTACAGCTGCTTACCAATGTGAAAAGGGCTGCCGAGTATACATTCCACAGTGGTCAAAGAAAGATCTCTTATCATGTAAAAAGTTTATATATGATTTCTTGAATAAAGCGTGTAAACATATTGTCCAATTTACTCCGCACAATGATGATTATAATTATGTACATCATGTAGTTGAGAAAGATTGGATTGTTGGTTTAAGTCCAAGTTTAAGAAATGATTTAGGTTACCTCGCTAGCGCCTTAACAAGCTATGATAATTTTAACGTTAATTACCACATAAGTGGTCATAAACAGTTAATATATCGAGAGGAAGCTTATTATGTAGATCTTATTCCAAGAAATGAGAAGACGTTGGTGAAGAAGATTGTGATTAAGCCAAGAAAGACAAACATGACTCCTGAAACATTATTGAAGAAATTTAATTATCTCCTTCGAGTTGATGGTAAACAAGTGGCAACATTGACTTATATCAAATCATCTAATCATATTGCAATAAGCAAATTAAATGATGATGATCTAGTATTAGTTTGTTCAAAAGATTTTCATCAGTTCTTACGACATCGTTCTGCAGCTGTTCATGGAAAATCTGATATGCAACATTTACCATGTGAAAGGCCAAATCAATTTGATACAGAATGGACCGTATCTTTATACAGAAAGTGTGTAGAGCCTTTTGGTGGTTTCTTACATGAAACAAGAGTGTTGATGCCTCGCATTATTACTTCGGTTAAATTGGTTGTAGATTATTTAAATGAAGTGATTAATGAGCAACATATTTCATTTTCTGAAAAAGAAGGTACTTTGTCTCTCACTATAAATGGAAAAGGTATTGAACTAATTATGGATAAAACTCTAATGGACATTTTGGGTTTTGACCAAAATATCTTTAAAAGTGGTACTGTAACCAAAGCTAGCGCAGACATGTCGCTATCGCGTCGTATTAACTATTTTCAGATATATTCCAATATTGGTGAAGATGTACGTGTGGGAGATGTTGAAGCTCCATTGCTAGCAATGATACCATACCAGCCAAAGAGCTGCAGTATTTTATCTGAGCATACTTTCAAGAAAGTGCATTATACAAAGCTGAAATCAAACTACATCCCACAAATTGATATTGCCATTTATGACGATGCTGGTGCGTTGATTCCTTTTCATAAAGATGCTGTGACAAGTATCACACTCCATTTCCGAATGAAGAGTTAATGCAAACGTATGCTAATATATTTTTCCAATGTGAATAATATGGAAAGTGAAAATAAGGACTCGTTTCTAATCTACTTGCCCAGTAATGCTTCTATGAATAAATTTCCCAAAAATAAACCATCAGACTATCGAGTAGAATTAAATCGCCCACTGCATTTAGAAGGTGAATGGGAGGTTGGCGTTTCTAGTATTTGCTATGATAGCAATATTCAGAATGTGAATGATTTGGAAGAAATGATATTGACTCCTCGCACCCATGATGGAATAACGATGAATAATGCATTTCAGTTCCCATACAATTTAACATCAGATGGAAAGTGGAACTATGAATGGATTCAGATAAAATCAGATTCTTATGAGCCATTTGGGAATGAGAAAATTATTAAGGCATTCAACAGTGGTAATACTTCCATCATGAAGAATAAAAATCAGAAAGCTTATGAGTTTACTATCTATCATTGGAGTGGGAGACAGTTCCTCCGCTTTCATTCTTTTACTAAAGGTCTTACGCTGAGGTTGGATAGTGAATTCTATCCGCATCTCGGTTTTGGTCATGGACTACATCTAACGTCAATTGCTACTGCAAATGTTAGAAAAGTTTATTCAAATCGAATCAACAAATTTCATTATAGATTTAAAATATTTGATGAAGATGTTGTAGAATGCGAAGAACGCATCATTTTGAAAAAGCGTGGTGTTCAACCTTTATCACTTATTGAGTTAGTAAAACGATGGAATGAGACTGTGGGTAAGAAGTATGGAGAGAAAATTATGGCGGACAAAAATAAGTTGGTTATTCAGAAATATAATGACAAACTTACAGTTTATTTCTCTCCAACCTTGCGTCATTTTGTAAGACATTATACACCTATTATTGGAAGCGGTGTGGTGTATGCTTCTCATGAATATCACACTAAAGCTGATTCAGTTAATGATGAATGGTGGGTGGACATCTATGGCGATCGCATCAAGAAAATTTACCAGTCTTATGAAGAATCTAAAGTTGCTATCAATATAATGCCGCGTCTATATCATACAGTTGAAAGCTTCATTCATGTAGTAAATCCTTATATACAACAGAAGTTGAAGCATGTGATGAAAAGTAAATATGATGTAAAGACACACCACATTTCGTTTTCAATTGAAAATCAACGCGTTGTTCTGAGACTGGGTGATGACATTCAATGTCAATTGAGTAAAAATTTGAAAAAACTCTTTGGTTTTTCAATGCTACAAACTGTGTTTGCTGCTGCGCATACGATTGGTATAGAAACACCAATGACACTTGATAAACATGAACAGCACCTTTACATTCAAAGTGATTTGATTCTACCTATTTCTGTTGGTGAGAAAAAAGAATACATTTTACGTGATTTCATTCATGATAAAGACGCTTCATATGGAATAGTCGAGAAGATGTTTGAATCTATTTTCTATCATCCCGTCGTCAAACAAACTATACCCTCTATTGCTATCAAAATTACCAATGGTTTACAAGAGTGCATCCATGTGAAAGATACTAAATCCCTCATAACGTTAGTGTTTCGGAAAACAAAGTGAAGTCTTTATACAACATTTATTGAAATATGTACATGAATGTGAAGGAATAGACTTTATACAACATCCACTGAAAATATATACATGAGCGCACTTCAATAAACATTGTTATATACAAAAAGTCTTTTTACTTCGTGAAGGGTGGAAATATACAGGGATAGGAAAAATGTCTTTCAGTGGAAAAGTCATCACATGGGGAATGTACAGATGTGGACACATATTCACAAGGAAAAAACAATCTCATGCGATACATAAAACAACAATGTTTATCTACAGAAATCAACATCAAAATACTAAGTTAAGGATGATTATGCTAAGACGTCTCCTGAATGTGGTAGTGTGAGTTTAATTCTTTTGGGTGGTGGTATGTTTGTGTCAGGATGTCCATGTGGAAGAGATATGTTGTGTTCTAGCCAGCACCTCTTATCCTCCCATGCTGAAAGCGCCCGTTTCCTAAAAGTATGAGTTTTGATCTCATGCGACTTAGATTTTAAGATTGTCATATTGACAAACGTTATATTTTTATTTCTATAGGCTTTCCTGAAATTCTTATGTTTCATGTTAGAGACCAATGATCTTGATATGCCTTTAGCGCGCTTAATGCTATCATCACTATCCTTTAATTTCATAGAATACATTTTAGGGCGGAGGAGAATCATTTCAGCTATCTCCTTCCCTGCTGTCTCATCCTTAAAGCAGCCAAGTTTTGCCTTATTTTTGATGGAGTATAGTGGATGATTAGCAGGATAATTTGATGTATCAAAATATCTTTCTAAAGATTTTCCTACTTCATTAAAATTTAAATCTTTTTGAGTGGTAATACCTAAAAAGAAACTATCTGTGTCACCACCCAACAAACGAACCTCTTTTACGAGAGGACACGGTTTTAGTATTTTATAGAAGAGTTGATACATTTCAAGCTTGGAGTAATCTAGAACAGCTTGACCAATATAGATGGGTTTGCACAACTCAACTTCAGATTTTATCATTTTAATACCTACAAGATCCTCATCGATTATGTCTCTATCGATGAATAGAGGTGATGAGGTCAATTTGTGATACTTTTGATCATCATTAACTAGTTTGTAGTTTACGCGCTTTCTAACATCCTCCATCGTCTTACCAAATAGACTGTTGTTCTTATATTTATAAAAATCTTTTTCAAAATTATTTTGGGCTAGTGCACGTTTCTGACTGTTACTATCTATGTAGGGTTTGAGGAAGGCTTTCTGTCTAAATTTAATAATGCGGTGAACTCTTTTTAAAATCATGCCCATTTCTAAATAAAATTTTAAGATGCTAAAGTGGACTAGATAGTTTTCCTTATCATATTGAGTGAGTAAAAGTTTGCGGCAAGGCTTATACTTGGGTTGTCCACATGATTCTAAATCTTTATGAAATTGTTTCATAAAGTCGGAAAACATATCTTTACTCACTTCACCTGATTCGGGTGCGAGTGGAAAATCTACGGTTTTATGTTTAATATTATTTGGATAGATTAGATCTATCTCAAAATAATATCCCCAATCACCTTCATCTGGAATTGCTAGTATGTTGGAAGGGTTGGAGAAATGTTCAATTTCACTATCATCTAACCAGCTAAACTCAGAGTGAGGTAGCGGTTTGGATAATGAACTACCATACAAATTATTTTGGTCATAATACTTCAGATGAGTCTGGTCATTGCCTACTATTTTTGATTTTAACCTATGTTTATTTACAAATGTGAGACCACCGCGAATTCCTCGCTCAAATAAATTATACATCTCTGGATCTTGTAAGAGATGAATGGTCTCACCAGTCATTTTAAAAGCAGACTTAAATGACATGGCTGGCAGACTGACAAAGTGGACGGGATCTAACTTATCTTCTTCTAATGCCACTCGTCGAAACTCCTGAAATACATCAGCCAGCAAAAATACATCTAACTTAAGGTAGGCAATCATATATTCACCAAATGTATGGCAGTCAAATTTTATCCATGCATCTTGTGCATGATCATAATCTTCGGTCTTACATTCTGCGCCGGTCAAATCATTTTTAAATTTATCTATGGGCGGAAGAGAAGTCTCGCCGAGTTTACTAATTGCATCAAAATATGCATATGGAAAGACTCCTTTCCGTGTGATGACTTCATCGGTTAGATTTGGATATTGTTTCTTAAGATTTTGTGTTAGTGGAAGAGACTTTAGATTTTGCACGAGAGAGGCCAGTGATGCAGTCATAAATTGGTAGGAATCTAAAAATTTTATATCAAAATAGACCGTCTTATTTTCTTTAGTTTTATCGACAGGCACTTTTGCTGTCATGGCCATAAACTTCTCTCTCGTTTGTGCTATTACATCAAGCTTCCACTCTTTCATTTGACCTAAACCTCCTTTTATTATCATATGGCTGTCGTAGCCCTTGAAATTATGGAAAATGACGGGTAATGTACGCCGCTTCATCCTCAGCGAAAAATTACATTTTGAACAGAGTGCGTTTCTAAATTTACCAGTGATGTGGTCATGGTCGCGCACTTTCTTAATCTTATCATCGTCAAATGTTTTCCTACATTTGGGGCAAACGTTGCAACTATCAAATTTTGCTTGATCATCTGCTGTCATATGCAATGATCTGCGATAGAGTTCACCATCATACTTTTGTTGAAATTTTACAGCCTGTTCGAGGAATTGTAGGAATTGGTAAATACAATCCTCACCTTGCCAGACGTGCATTTTATTTTTTCTATTTTGGAAATGGTCATGCCATACTTCATAGCAGGAAATGGCTGCTGGTCGATGGATGTTATCATCGATATAACATTCGATGTCAGCATAGATGACACGAAGAGGACTTAGTTCATCGCCATTCTCTCTATATGAAAACTCCTTATCTTTGGGCATGCGTTCCATTTGCAGTTTACCTCGCTTACACCACTCATAATGAGTTTCAAATTTGTTTTTACTCCTAAAGTTCCGAATGCATCTGTCACAGTAATAAATCTCTGATGAGGTAGAATTTCTTAAGTGGTGGTATAAGCGAGAGATTTTGGGAATGCCGCAGTAGTGCCATTCCTCACTATCATCCTGTCTTACTAATAAAAGGTTGACAACATGATCATAACAACTCGAACGCGAGTTGTAGCGCACACCCTTCAATCCCTTTTCCCAAACATGGAGAACTATTTTAATGTTGTTCAATTTTTCAAATTTTTCTATATCTTTAATTTTCATATCGTCACTATTACAGTCATCGAAGTTTAATTCATTCTCCCACTGCCTATAGCTATATGTACGATTTCGATTCGCATTGATGTCATTATAGTGGAGAATGGAGAGGACAGCATATTTAAAACATTGCGATTCGCAATCGACATTGATGACTGCTGTTTTGTTTTTTAAATTTTTTGGAAGTTTAAAGGAGCCTCGACCACTATGATTTCCTAATAAACTGATTTTAAATAAGGCGGACTCAATGCCGTCAAAAATGAGACCGCTATCGCGCTCGTTAAATTTATCAATATTTAATTTTAATCCTTGGATGTGAAAATTTATCCAAGACTCATAGTCTACAACCTCGGTTGCAGGAGAGGAGGGTATGTGAAACTCCAACCTCTCTATTATTTGTCCAGTATGGTGGTCGATTTTTACATATTTTATTTTAAGATAGATGAGCGCCTTCATCCTAAAATTGTCTAAATTGTTGAAGAGCGCTTCTATCAATGATGAATTTTGATGAAACCATTCCTCAAAGTTAGCAATGGTTTCTGAGGAGTCCATCTGGTAGTTCCTCACTAAATTATTTATGGACACTTCAGTGAGTCGGATAGAGGAGGTACCGTTGGTGTAGCTATCGTTCGTGTGTGTATGTTGAAGTCTGTGCGAAGATAGTTCAAAACGTGTCTCGAAAGACTGAGCGCACAAGTCGCAAGAAAAGGAGACGACGTTAACAGAATCATCCCCACCTCCGGAGATTGATGCCGGCTTAGGTCGACAAACACCTCGCTTGATGTGTCGGGTGAGATCCCATTTCCTCGTGAAGATGTGCCCACAGTCAGCACATTCCCACTCGTTACCATGTCGCGACAGTTCTGAGCTGGAACTCACATCACCTGAAAGAGAAATCATTCTATCATCTCTGTTCAAGCCTCAGTGTATTGTTGCAACCTACCTTGACTCAATAACTCTAAACTTTCCTCGAGAAGGGAGGGCGTTGGTGATGAAGTTGATGCCTGAAATTGAGGAAGATGCTATGAACCACACGTTTGAGGGAGATGAGAGAGGAAATCTTCAACTTACCATTTCAATGAAATCAAGTTTAAGGTTGATGCTTCAATAAGATAGAGACTTCACTCAATTAATATGTCTCAAATTTGGAATTCACTTGTACACCTCAAATAATAGCAGAATTCGCTAGAGAATACTTCACTTATACGTCTCAAAGACAGAGTGAAATGACACGGATGTCACTTTGCTTATATCCTTTCATGCTCATCATTCATTGGCTGTTCATTCTGATTGGTTGCTTGTTGATACTTAAGAATTAGAAAAATGTTAAAGTTATCATTATTCAAAGTCAGCATTTCAAAGACAACATGACAAGTCCTCCAACAACACCAAATACCGCATTGGAGTTCTCCTCTCCATGCACATCAGCAAAGGTGCTCGTTACACCAAATGCACCAAGAAAGGCGAAGGTGGAGAAGACATACAATCTCGACAATATACGAAAGTTATCGGAGGACGATGAAGAGGAGTTGCCCGACCTAACAGGCATACGGTGGAAATATTTACAATATGATGTCGAAGGGGTGATGGAGATGACCAGCAAGTCGCAGTTGCATCAAATATGGGAGTGGTACACCCCTAACTCCCAACCGCGAACCGTGGCGGAGTGGGCGTACATTGACAACGTGAGGGACGCTGCAGAAGAACGTTTAAAGCAGCTCAACTGTTTTTGTGATCTATGTGAAGTCAGACTCTGGGACGATATTGACGATGAAGACCTTTTAAAATACATGCCATAATAAATGTTTATTTCGTATTATCTTTGCTTTCATACTGACTTACTTGAATGGGGCTTTAGTGAATAATTTAACCATGTATACTTTTTCATTTGGAAATAGTAGCACGCTTAGTTTAACTTGCAAATCTTATAACATTTCATATGGGTGATAATGGTAGATGAAATAGTGTTAAATAAAATTAAGATAGCTTACATGATTCTGGGATAGCAATCGACTGCGATCCATGTGTAAAGAGCTTGTTAGACTATGGAAGAGAGAAGTGTGTTATGTTGCGTGTGGCGCGTGAGTGTCCTCCCTTTCATTCCATTCATCAATTCGTCTCATTGATAGAGACAGGTAGAACTCATGGCTCTCATAACGTATGCAATGGAAAGTTTTAGGCAACCTTCGACAGTTGGCTAAATGTCGCCCTGGCGCGAATGCATACTACGTTGAGACAGAGGCAATCACTTGCAAACATGACGCAGAGAGGTTTAACAAGATTGACCATTGCCGAATGTCCCTTGCGGTATACATAGCTACGGGTTTCACCGCCGCCCTTTACAGGAACGCCCGTCGAAAGGAAGTATTACACCGAACTTCATTTGCAACGTTCAAGTTGACTGATAGCAGATTCAACTTAATGATAGTATTCGCCAGTCCGAAGACTGCCCAGGGCAAACCGCGTGGAGGTTCTATCATGTCTTGCCCCATGGTGGCCCTTAAGAGAGCCGATGGTTCATTCTCGGGATTAGGTTGACTATTGGCTTGAATAGTCAAGGGGTATGACGGTTAGGTTGTCATAAACCCTATACCGCCTAAGCCGTGCTGGTGCATCTGGCACCTTTCGGATGCGAGTGGTATTCGGAGTCCACACCTCATCCGTCCAAATGATCCTCTTGATCTTCCCCTTCTTCTCATCCTCATCCCACTCGTCGAGGATGACGAACTCGGGAATGGCGTTGTCTTCATCGATGAAGACGGGAATGTTGTCGGCAGATGTGGCTTCCATCGTGACTTCAAATTGAATGAGAAGCGCTACAATCTTCTGACTTATATAGGGTTTTCAACAATGAATTGCTCAACAGCGAATCAAAATGCTTCAGGGATAGCAATCGACTGCGATCCATGTGTAAAGAGCTTGTTAGACTACGGAAGAGAGAAGTGTGTTATGTTGCGTGTGGCGCGTGAGTGTCCTCCCTTTCATTCCATTCATCAATTCGTCTCATTGATAGAGACAGGTAGAACTCATGGCTCTCATAACGTATGCAATGGAAAGTTTTAGGCAACCTTCGACAGTTGGCTAAATGTCGCCCTGGCGCGAATGCATACTACGTTGAGACAGAGGCAATCACTTGCAAACATGACGCAGAGAGGTTTAACAAGATTGACCATTGCCGAATGTCCCTTGCGGTATACATAGCTACGGGTTTCACCGCCGCCCTTTACAGGAACGCCCGTCGAAAGGAAGTATTACACCGAACTTCATTTGCAACGTTCAAGTTGACTGATAGCAGATTCAACTTAATGATAGTATTCGCCAGTCCGAAGACTGCCCAGGGCAAACCGCGAGGAGGTTCTATCATGTCTTGCCCCATGGTGGCCCTTAAGAGAGCCGATGGTTCATTCTCGGGAGTAACGTCATCTTACACCCTACCAATTCTGCTAAGAGAGTCAAAGACTCTCTCTTTGGTAGCACTGTCGACTTCCACACTAACTGGTACATGGCTAAAAAGTGGAATGTAGCGCCATTCCGTTGGATTGACAGCAGTTGCTGTCATCGGATTGCCAATCCGAGCAAGATTATTAAAAACTCTGTCTTGCTCCTCTATTCTAGCAAATTCATTAAATAAATTTCGCGGCCTTAACTGCGGTCCGCGAGGAGAGTTGACTGCAGCGTTAGGTGTCTCCATGATTGAAATGAAATGAAATGAGAGGTAGTGGTTTATATACCCCTCTAATGTGACGCAACGTTCAAGTTGACTGATAGCAGATTCAACTTAATGATAGTATTCGCCAGTCCGAAGACTGCCCAGGGCAAACCGCGTGGAGGTTCTATCATGTCTTGCCCCTAGGTGGCCCTTAAGAGAGCCGATGGTTCATTCTCGGGATAATTCAAGGACTATGGGACTCAAGCTTGCCGCTTCGCCTCCGGTTCGTTGACGGAAGCAGGTGGGCGCTTCTCTTTGATATCTGTAAAGAAAGAAGTTGTTAGTTATTATCTTGAACTCTAAGTTACTTGTTTTAAACTTACAGATCTTCTCAGGACGTGGCTCGAACAGGAATCCTGTGATCGCCTCCTTGTGGTCGAATGTAAAGTGAAGGCATTCGATACCTTTTTTAGCCCTGCTATAACACATCTCGTCTCTGCCACGTTCACAGAGGAGCGGTCTTGCGGGCACACGTCCTTTCTTGTCAAGGGGAATGTGGAGGCGACTTGATCGTCGAGTACTGCTACTCATCACTTGCTGGTGCAGCTCCTGATTAGTCGCCACCACCTTCCCCAACTGCTTTCGCAGCCCTTCCACCTCCTCCCTCATCTTTCTTAACTCCTTCTCCTGACTCTCTCTCTCGATGAGGAGCTGCTCTTCTTTAGCCTTACTAGCGAGGTGCGAGAACCTCTCGCGATCGAGCTCTCCTTCTTTCTCAAAAAGACTAGCTTGAGTCTTCTTGAGCTCCTGAGTGACTCGCGAGAGGTTCTCGGAACTCGCTTTATAGAAGAAACAGTCCCTCTTCCACACCTCCAACTCATTCTTCAGCTTGTCATAGTTATCAAGCAGTGGTGGGCGCATAATGAAGTTGCGACATTGAGCCGCAATCCCACCACTGCTTGATAACTTAGCCGGCTGCACCTCGCTATCGAGGTCAACGTCCCTCACCGCCTCTACCTCGCTATCGAGGTAGACACTCTCGACTAGGTCAACCTTCGTCGAGCCTTTATCCTCCTCCTCTTCCTCACTGTCGCTGCTACTTGTAGCCGACTCATCGCTAGAGGAGGAGGAGGAGGATTTACTCGACTTCGGAGAAGACTCAATCGGAGTGGGTGAGAGAGCCTTTGCTGGCACGCTAGAAGATGGAGCCTCTGCTGACGTGATAGACTCGACAGCAGACTGAGTCTCTAGAATCGGGGTGGGCGAGAGAGCCTTTGCTGGTGCACAAGATGAGGGAGGCTTTGCTGACGTGATAGCCTCGATAGCACACTGAGTCTCCAGAGCTTTCAACTCTGAGCTGAAGAGACTTTGCTTCGCCTCCTCAGTCAGCTCTGGTTGACTGCAGCTGCTGTGCTTTGCATGCCACTCCGGTAGCGTCTCGACAAGGCGAGATGCATTATGGCTGCTACAAAAGTATCGAATGCCCCCTACCATTCGCTTATGTGCACAAGAATGCTTCTTAAAGGCATCGCTACGAAAAATCTTTGAACAGACGCAAAGCTTAAAAGCCGTCTTTGCATTGTTGTAGTTAACCATTTTCTGAAGTGAAAAGGGGAAAACAATGATTATAATTCCGTAAACGTTTGATAGCAAACGATTGATTCCTAGTTTATAAAAACGGAAAAGAATGATTTTACACTTAGTGAGGAATGATAGATTTGAGTGTAGTGAGTGGCACTAGATCCCGTCGACAGCCCGAAGGCCTTGTACTGATCACTAGGGAAGTGAGAGATCTTCCCCGATACCCGCTCTTTACAGCTGAAGACATCATTGTCACTGCCCCGAAGTGGTAACAGGAACGCCGAGTCAAAGGTAGTGATCAGTAGCTGGGATCCAACCCCTCAAAGCTGCCTTAGACTTAGTTACATTTCAAATCTGATAGCAGATTTGAACTCAGCATACTTGAAAACCTTAGTCTACATGTTAAAACTTTGAAAAAACTGAAAATTAAGAATTTTTAAAAAATTCCGCATTTTACTACTCATACTACTTTTAAAAAATTTTATCAGTAGTAAAGACACTATCAAACTCTATCACACAAACTTTGAAGTAAGAAGATAGCTTGCCTACTTCAAAAGATAGAGTCCTTTGCAACCCGATATCGGGAGCTCAGAGCGACGACCGTCGCTTACCTCGTCTTTCGATGAAGTGATCAGACTTGCGTTGTCGGGGGTTTATATATGCTCGGAAGAAAACTTAAAATGGCTCTATCTCCGAAAGTATTCATCGTAGCGACATGCGGTTTGTTGCAAACGATTTGTCTCATCATTCTCTATCATATGACACCTCAACCATTCTCATATGACCACGGGAAGTTGGTGTGTCAGCACATGACCATGTAACATGCCACAAGTGAAAAAATTCCTAAGTGTGGGAGCTCCAGTGTGGTGAAAATTTTGAAAAATTTAAAACTTCCGAATTTTGACCTGGGACCTTTACCAAAACATTTTTCATCAAATTTCGCTGACGTCCCCCCCCCTCTGGACAGCTTGCTTCGATCTTGGCTTCTAGTGGACGGATTTTGTCGAGTGAGGTGTCATTTGAAAGCTAAGAGTGAGACAAATTCACTGAAACAAACGGCTTGTTCCTATCTGTCTTCGTTTACATGTGAGACGCCATTTAAGATTTTAGGTCGGAGCTCACCTGAAAAAATCCTAAGTGTCAGAGTGACTTTGTATGGGAAAAATTAAAAATTTTCCAAAGTGTGGAATTTCGACCTGGGACCTTTACCAAAGTTTGTTTCATCAAATTTCGCTGACCCCCCCCCCTTTGTTCTAACTTTGGTTCTAGTGGACGGATTTTGTTCGTTCGAGTTGCATTGGAAAGAGGATGAAACACTGCTCGACCGCATTTTTCGTTGCGAGTCAATCGGAGCAGCCGTTCAAAAGTTAGAGCGGTTACAAGATTTTAGGTCGGAGCTCACCTGAAAAAATCCTAAGTGTCAGAGTGACTTTGTATGGGAAAAATTAAAAATTTTCCAAAGTGTGGAATTTCGACCTGGGACCTTTACCAAAGTTTGTTTCATCAAATTTCGCTGACCCCCCCCCTTTGTTCTAACTTTGGTTCTAGTGGACGGATTTTGTTCGTTCGAGTTGCATTGGAAAGAGGATGAAACACTGCTCGACCGCATTTTTCGTTGCGAGTCAATCGGAGCAGCCGTTCAAAAGTTAGAGCGGTTACAAGATTTTAGGTCGGAGCTCACTCTGACACTTAGGATTTTTTCAGGTGAGCTCCGACCTAAAATCTTGTAACCGCTCTAACTTTTGAACGGCTGCTCCGATTGACTCGCAACGAAAAATGCGGTCGAGCAGTGTTTCATCCTCTTTCCAATGCAACTCGAACGAACAAAATCCGTCCACTAGAACCAAAGTTAGAACAAAGGGGGGGGGTCAGCGAAATTTGATGAAACAAACTTTGGTAAAGGTGCCAGGTCGAAATTCCACACTTTGGAAAATTTTTAATTTTTCCCATACAAAGTCACTCTGACACTTAGGATTTTTTCAGGTGAGCTCCGACCTAAAATCTTGTAACCGCTCTAACTTTTGAACGGCTGCTCCGATTGACTCGCAACGAAAAATGCGGTCGAGCAGTGTTTCATCCTCTTTCCAATGCAACTCGAACGAACAAAATCCGTCCACTAGAACCAAAGTTAGAACAAAGGGGGGGGGGGGGGGTCAGCGAAATTTGATGAAACAAACTTTGGTAAAGGTCCCAGGTCGAAATTCCACACTTTGGAAAATTTTTAATTTTTCCCATACAAAGTCACTCTGACACTTAGGATTTTTTCAGGTGAGCTCCGACCTAAAATCTTAAATGGCGTCTCACATGTAAACGAAGACAGATAGGAACAAGCCGTTTGTTTCAGTGAATTTGTCTCACTCTTAGCTTTCAAATGACACCTCACTCGACAAAATCCGTCCACTAGAAGCCAAGATCGAAGCAAGCTGTCCAGAGGGGGGGGGGACGTCAGCGAAAAATTTTTATCTCCGATTGCTTTCAAATTCACCATACAGATGCAGAATTTCACGCTGAATCCGAATCTGGCCTCCGTTTTCACATCCGAGGCTTCGTTTGGACACTACACACCAAAACATCCCACAGTTTAACCAAGACAACCTAGACGGTCGCCCAGGTCAACCTAGACGGTCGCCCAAGTCCACCAGGCGGTCGGACACAGACACCCGAGACTCACACACTGTCGGTCCAGAGGGGGGGGGACGTCAGCGGAACCTCGCCGGCACATCACGACACTGGCGGACCAGAGGGGGGGGACTCAGCCACGACGGCGGCCATCTTGCGCTATCTGGTGTTCGCCGTTTTCTTACTACTGTTAGAGTCTAGTACTGCACCAAGACATCGAAGAGAAGGAACTGGTTGAACCAGGTGATCCCCAACACGTACGGGAGGCATGGTGAGATTCTGAAGTCTCTGTCTTGTACCGAAGTAGATCACATTTGTCTTCTTTGAATTGAGGAGTAGGTTGTTCGCTCGGAGCCATAGATCAACGTCAAGCAAGCACGATGACATAGTGCAGCCAATCACTTGGACATCGGATGGATCACTGAAGCTATAGATTTGAATGTCATCTGCAAATATGTGTATACTTAATCCATGGGACTGAACCAAGGGTATGATGTCCATGATGTAGAGCATAAACAATGTGGGCCCGAGCACTGATCCCTGAGGAATTCCTGTTGTTACTGGCACTATTCTTGAAGAGTCACTATTGAATTTGTAGAACATTGATCTGTTGCATAGAAAGGACTCGAACCATTGCAGAGCTAAGCCACTCACTCCATAAGATCTATGAAGGCGCTTTATCATGGTATTATGATCAATTGTGTCGAACGCACTGGACAAATCGAGACTTGCAAGTAAAGTAATGCCACCACCATCCATTGCAGTCAGAATCTCACTAGTGATATGCTGCAAAGCCGTCTCAGTAGAGTGGTGTACTCGATATGCAGATTGGAGCTGGCTAATTGGATTGTTGGCGTTCAGATAAGAGACAAAATGCTTCGCAACAATTTTTTCCATAATCTTAGACAAGACAGACAAATTGCAGATAGGCCGGTATGATGACAGATTCTCAACCTCAGTACAGCCTTTCTTGAGAACTGGAGACACGCTGATTAACTTCAGTGAAGTTGGAAAGTAGCCCAAACCAAAGCACTTGTTCACCAATGAGGCTAAGAATGGAGAAAGGATGTCAACGCAGGCCTTCAATATGGCTGTGGGAAGAATGTCACGATGAGGTTGCTGTTCTAGTATTTTATAGTGGTTCAATTTAATGTAAAGTCTCAATAACTTATCCAATCATTTAGTTAAACAGGTGCCTATCATACAATTTGATTCATTAATTGGAAATGGGGGCTTGCCTCACAAATTATGGCAAAGATAGGTTCATTGAGAAAGGCGAGCACGCTTTTAATCAAGGTTATTTGAAAATAAGGATGACGCCCCTGCAGTGTCTCCAGATCAACGACAAGGCACTTCTTCACATCCATAAGTCTTCTCTCGGATCATAGATGAAATATGTGCAAAAAAGTAGCATTTCCTCTTATGTCTTTCGTAAAATGAGAGTGATATCGGTCGATTTTTGACTATCTGAATGCTGCCATCGCAAGGTCGTACGTTACTTCATGAATATGTGACTCATCAGAACACCTCGAAGAGATACTTAGTCAGCAAGCATTCGGATGTCTTGCAAAGTGCATATATGGGGACCTAGCTTGCATTGGCTATGGTAATGAGAAAAAATTGGAAAAATGCATTTATTCTGCTTGATATCTTCACTTGAACTCTATAATTGAAGTCCTTTGTATGACGCACATGTTGCACATATAATTGCACATGTGACGAATCTGACAACTCGTCTATACCTTTATTTTATGCACACTTGTGTAATGGTAGTTGACATTCCAGCATCTTGACTTAATTTTCGACGCCTACCGTGATCTTCAGTGCTTGATGGCCTACGTCAGAATGTAATGAACACTTTACTTACAATTACTTTATCCCTGTAGCGTCCATTTTTCCATCTCCGTTGTATTGGACGATTATTTCTCATTAAATTAGTATAGTCGACTTATTCATAAATATCTTCAATTTGTTTCATGAAAAGCGGTTATTTGATTGACTTTATAACTAAGCTCAGATACTTTGTCGGTCAAATCAGAAGACGCATTTTTTGCAGTACATTGATGCGTAATATAGCTTACATAATGATAATGCAGCATTATCAGCACCTATATATAATGACTGAGATTCATCTCTTAATTTTGACACTTCAATTGATAAATGATACTTGTAATTTGAATCGGTCACTCATTTCTGTTTTTCGTGAGGGAGTGTTGCGTATCCAAGGCAGGTCAATCAAACTTCCCTCTCAGAGAAAACGGTGTCAGAGCTATCTCTTTCTCTGTATCCACATTGCGCCTATCTCTCTCAATTGTGAGGTTGTCCCCGATGACGTAATCAGTACACCATACCACCCTCCTGTGCTTCAAAGTTAATGATTGGATGCGAGCATGTGGTGAACAGAGATCAAGCATGCGGCTAGCAATTATTGAGCGAGTAAAAACAATATGTAAAATTTGACCGAACTGCACCTTTAAGTAAACAGAAGTTTTTAGAATAAAAGTCATCGATACTAAATGAATACCGTATATATAGCCGGCTCAAAGGCAGTGAATAAATTGCGACAAACAAGCGAAATTCAAATGAATTCCTATAGAAATCATGTTTGACTTTTCGTCAGTCAAAGATCGGTCATACGGTAGACAGGAGTTTTTGCTTTTCTTGGTTCTACAAGCACGTAGATGCATTTGTCGAGAATACTGCAGTCTCTTTGGCAGAACTAGGTGAAACACATGTGATGTGAACTTTCAGAACACGAAAAAGCTTACAGCTAATATTTTGACGTCTATTCAGAAAGGGAAGAGTCATCACATCTGCTCACGGGGCTAGACTAAGACTTAAAGGACGAAATAATCGACGCTGTGTAATACGTTTCAGACGGCCTTGACAATATTCTGACAGCTTTGCAAACACAGGGCAGGCATATTCAACCATAATTCTGACCCATGTCTGATAAAGAACAACATGAAATTCTTCAATGGGTACATACTACATAGTTCCTGATCATACGAAGAGCATAGAATCGACAACTTGCCTTTGAACACATGTTCACAGCGTGATCCTTCCCAAGTCCAATGATTATGGAATGATACTCCAAGAACAGATGCACACTAAGTCTGAGGGATTTCAAGATTGACAGATCGCGACAGTTTGTGAGGAGTGATGAGCATGCATTTCAACTTAGTTGTATTCAAGCAAATAGTATATTGACAACACTAATTTTGCACATTTTCAATTTCACGTTTACATTATGAGACATAGCGATATAATTATGATATAACATCAGAATTGCTATCATTCAGAGGCAATTTTGCAGCTTTTGTGGTAGAAATGCAGGGAAGAGAATCTTCCGGATTTATCCGGAATTCCGGATTTTTTTACGGCCATCTGGGTCATTTCTGAGATTCACCAAAAAATGCAATGAAAATGGAGGGGGGTAAGGTACGTGGGCCCCTAACATGGAATGACATATCTTCATGATGCGTTGCATATAAGACCCCTCTGATCACAAGTTATTACAATTGATATTATTCATATTTCCACTTCTGAGTTCTGACGATCAGTGTGCCCCCTCTAGTGATCAGTAGGCCCCTCTGACGATCAGTGGGCCCCCTCTAGTGATCAGTTGGCCCCCTCGGGTGATCAATGGCTCCTCTGACGATGAGGAGGCCCCTCTGGCGATGAGTGGTCCCCTCTGACGAAACATGATGCTTTTGAGGATGTTGGACTTTTTTTACTAGACTATGCATTATTTATGTTGTTTACCCGCTACGTGATTTTTATTTCCTTGCTCCGTTTTTTTTTACTCTTTAGCAGGTCCCCTCTCCGACACCGCACATTCTAAAGCAAACAATTCCATTTGTTCTACTGTGTACGGGATATATTATTAATCGTACATTGTGAAACTCATCATACACGCCAAGACATTTTGATTCACAAAACCTCCCTCATATCATGACATTTTGAAATAACATTGAGCTCCGAAAAGTTGTAATTCCTGCTTGATATAATTGCCGAGAAAATGCTTTATACATCCTAGGCGCTTTGAAAAGCTTGAATACACACTGCGGCGCTTTATAAAACATCAAAATTCTACTAGTTACACTCCCAAAATGCTGTAGTTTTTGCCTGAGGCGCTCTATGAGACATCAAAATTCTACTAGTTTCACTCCTAAAATGCTGGAGGTTTCGCCTGCGGCGCTCTATGAAACATCAAATTCTACTAGTTACACTCCTACTGCGGCGCTTTGAAAATGTCAAAAATTCTGCTAGATCTTGTCCCCGGTACTTTGCCTCAATATGTTTGAGCTACAATTAATTATCATCTGTGGCCTTGGTGCAATCAATGTATTTTTAGTCGCAGCTATAGGGTCTATAGTGTGTAGGCGCATAAAGATTCATAGCCATTTAAAATTGACTCTTTGATTGCTTGTTATCATATCAAAACTGAAAATGGCCCCCTAGAAGAGATCCTCCGGATTTTTTGTGACATGGCGTTCTCATCCCTGGAAATGTGACATGCAAGTCCTTGACAAAACAGCAGTTACTTTTTCAGAGTCATTGAAATGGGCAGTCATGTCAATAATAACTGTAGAAAGGCCAGCCGTCGTCTCTATGTGATACGCCTACTATGAGAGATTCTTCCCAAAGATGACATTATTAACATCTACCATCTACATTTGCAGAGTGTATTGAAATATAACTCTCCTTTTTTCGTCACTCTTAATCAAACAGACAGCGACAGATTGGAAATAGTCAGGAGAAAAGCACATCGCCTTATCTGTCGAAAGGATTGATCCTGTGGAACCATTTTGTATTCGTCGCGGCCATCGTGCTATTAAAACTTTGCTCAACATGAAGAATCCAGATTATCTTCTCAACTTTCTCTTCACTTCGATGCTACAACGTTCTGGTCACCTTGTTATGCCACCTTCTTATACTCATCGGCACTCAACATATTTTGTATCTTACTTAAAGAGATGGCTGAAGGCGGGAGGACCATAATGAATCAATAATGTGAAAAAAGTCAGTTTTCTCTCCCGAGTAATTTAATGCCACTAAATACTTACGAATAAAAAATATGTACACAGCCGACGTTTCGGGTCCAGACCTTTTCTCAAGGCAAGGCAGCAATAAAAAATATGCTGTAAATATAAAAAAATATGCTAAAAAATATGTATCTTACTGTACGTCATTATTTAACAGATAGCACACCACGTAATCTGCTCTTCAGTGCGTTCATGTCGTAACTTGTCTTTTACTTTGCTGCCTCTCTTGATGTGTATTATTAATTATCATTATTTGGAATAAACGCATAGTTAAGGATCACGTGGTGGAGTTGTTGTTCGACTCAAAGAACATTTCCCAAACATTGTTGATATTGGGAATGTTCATGTGCATTTTTCGTTCCTTTGCAATATCGCCGAACCATTCAGGGATTCAAACTTTTTCAGTCCATCGTATCTGACACTAGCCATCCACTTCACCATCTGAAACCTCCGAAACTTTTGTACAGTGGCAAATTCTCAATTCCCTTGTGTCAAACTGCAGCTCGCAGTAACAGTTTTTTCGTGTACATGTCCAAGCTCATGAACAGTGATTTTTCTTTGACTTGACAATAACCATGTAGAATGACAATGTATATCATTTCTTGCGCCTGATGATGCGTTATTTTTTTTATCATGTTGTTCGTGTTTAACTTTTTGTCATTTCTTTTTCCTTAGTTCTTGATTTGTATTGCAAGTGATTTTTCTGAACTGTATCTGATAATATGCCTCTCGATTCTCATTTTGAGGTACTTGAAAATAAACGTTATTATTATTATTATTGGTGGTTGTAAGTTACATCACATTCATAATGTATCATAGAGTGCCTGCCAAGAATTAGGAGACGATATTGAAGAACTGGTTTGTGACATTTTATTGTCATTTTACCTATATCATGTCCCAACGTCAGCAATTAAACAGAAGCAAAAAGAAACGAAGTCTAAAAGACATGAAAAGGAATCTACTTTCAAGCGGCTTGTGAAACTCCAAGAAAGGGTTCAGATGAAAGAGAGCTAGCTTAAAACAATGGAGCAAGAAAAAGAAACAATGAGACTAGCCAAAGTAAAGGAAGCCGAAAACGCACATTATCTGTTTTGAAACGGAAAGCAGCGAATTTTTCATTTTGCACGGCTGCAAAACTGAAGAAATAAAGAAATGTTATCAAATTTTTCGTTTTTCTAGAATATATGTCTTTTTGCGAGAGAAAATTGTAACCAATTTGCGTCCCATTTTCAAACATGGTACAGCATCTTTACTCAAGGTTATCTTAGATTTTCATCTTATCTTTTTCTTTGAAGTGTTCTGAGCATACAACCAATGCAGCTCGTCCAATGCTGTTTAACCATGCTTTTTTCAGTCTTTCGTCTTTCGAAATGTTGTAGAAAGCAAAAGCAAAATCTTTAGGATAATCCGTTTTGTTTGCACATTTGTTTCCGAAGCATTGCACCATTTTTCGATTTTGTTTAGATAACATTTGAGTGACTTGCTGTCAATGATTTTAAATAGTACCGTACATTGCTTCCTGTTTCTTTTTCTCCCTGTGCGCTGATCCACTTACGCATAGCTGATTCGTCACGAGACATGCTAACAGTGGTGTATCCGATCATCGGCAGAAGTGTCATCATCACATCTCCTAAAGTTGATGACTGCTGTTAACTGATGCATCAGAAGTGCGGCTAGTTTGCAAGATTGACTAGTCATGCAATGAACTTAATGAAATAGCCATTGAGACAAGGTAGACATTTTTTTTTAAAAAAAACTACACCACTTTGGTAATGTAACTAAGTCAATCTGACTGCACTTTCCACTCTACTTAAATGACGGAATATGATGCGCCTAAAAGAAAGGTTGACGAGGATTCTGAAACTCGCCCTAGTGGTGACATATGGAAGGGGTCCTGGTAATAGGAGAGGGTTGCATAAATGCTATAAATAGTTTGAAAACTAAAGAAATTATAGATGTTGACATGCGTAAAACATAAAAGTTGTCACTGATAGCAGACAGTCGACATGAGACACATGTGCAGAATTTCCCAAGTCACAAATTCATCTCGGAAAGTGTTACGTTGATAGCGTTCATGAGACATCGATATTCGATATATGGATGGAAAGTAGCATCGCCAAGCAGAATAGGAGCGAAACGTCACCAAGCGCACAAACGTGCGACTAAGTCTACCCGAATTTAGTACCATTGGATAGCGCTCGACGACAGCTTTCCGCATCTCTTTTGTTACATTTCTTATCTCTTTTGTAGACACAGTTTTCTTGATAATGGCTGTGGCACATGAATGACCGAAATATATCGATAAAAATGAAAAATGAAAAAGTTAACACCTACTTGGTTTTCCAAATCCTGAAAATTAATCATGACAATTGGCCAAGGCATTTTCTCTCACTATTGATTAATTTCCCTATTCTCTGAATTAATTTATGAATACAAATTCAGTTTCTCAATGATTAACAATAAGATATAGTTAATGCGATAAAATTGCTGAATACGGTTAAACTATTTCACGTGTCACATAAATCGAAAATATGCCGTGTTTTCATAATCAAATTCATGTACGATGCAAATCATTTGTTTTAGAAATCCAACGTTGATGACTCAGGGAACTCATCAGTCCTGTCAGATGATGACGACTCTTTGCCACAAATGCAGCCCCGGCAAATGCAATCTAACTTTACATCTGCCTTCAACTTTACTAGAACAACCAATGTTGCAGATTTTGATGATTTCGACTCAGTTGGTGATTTGTCGCCTGAGCCAGCAAGGTTTGTATTTTATTTGTTTATGATGTGTGTTGCGGCCGAAAAAATATTATAAAAATGTCTCTTTCATACACAGACTATGAAATACGCAGATATAAGATTGAAGTATGGAAAAAAGACACATAAATGAAAATATTCTTCAAAATACAGTCTCCTTTCAGAATGCCATACAAACACGAATTTTGGAAATTCAAAAAGTACAAGTATGCGAAAAACCATTAAAGTCTATTTTATAATAACAGCCAAATTTAGGTACTAAGTCACTTCATGTCTTTGCGAAGTCTGCATATCAAATTCATGAACGATGCATTCTCACATGCGAAGGAAATTGACAAAAAAAACAGCACATCCACATTCCTGAACTTCTGCAGTCGAAGTGAGTTTTCTTTGCCCTCAGTACTAACTCTCTTCTTTAAGGGTGTACTAACTTCACTTACTACTACTTTTTCGCTTTACGTCCTTTTTTCCATTCTTCTTAGAGGACGGTTTTCCCAATGGATTTTCTCCACAATCTGCGCGCGGTTGGCAGCATCACTCTCCGTCAAGCCAAGCTCTTTGCAATCAGCAAGCACCTTTTCAAGCCGCGTCTTCATTAAACAGCCTCTCAGCGTCAGCCCGGTAGGTTCATGTTATACGCCTTCTTGGCCCAGTTATCCTCTGGTTTTCGGAGAACATGCCCGAACCATCTAAGACGGCTCCTTTTCAAGACTGTCATAATCTTCTATTCCAGGAAGCTGAAGAAGCATGGAAGAAGCGAACCTGTCCTTCAAATATCCACCCATTGTGCAACGGATCATTTTGCCCTCTGCTGTCACCATTCTTTGTAATCTTCGACTTTCATGGGATATGTTTTACTTTCGCATATCATGCACCTTCCCCAAACGTACCGTACATTTGGCCCATGAAGAGGTTTCATCCACAAAGGAGTCGTCCTCGATGTCAGAAATGGTTACAACTCACGCAACTTTCGCCAGCCAGACTCTAATTGTGCAGATACAATAATCTAATAATGCAGCTCCTGAACCACCACCGGAGTCCATCAAGTCACCAAGATAGCATAATCTGCTCTCGGTTCATAGGTGTGACATGTCACCGAATTTTTGTACATTTCTAGAACAGTGTATATGGCCTTGACAGGGTTTCCACATGAAAGACGACACAACTGCGGCTAGGCTCTCTCTCTAACCCCGCTACATGTCCTTTGCGTCCATAAGTGACAAGCTGTACACCGGATAGATTTGGAGCCTGCAACTTAGCGACAAGTGCTGCAAGGAAACTTGGGCCGAGTTGAAGGACCGTTTGATGGACAGCATGACTTTCGTTTTCTTTTGATTCTCCATTCTGAGACCCTGCGTAAGTCTTCATTAAGAACGTCGCATAATTGCTGACGTTGCTGAGTGTTCTTAGCAAGTCGCTCATTGGAATTGAAGAGTGTTGTGTCATCTGCATGCATCACCAATTTACTCACCAGGCAGTCTGGGAGGTCGTTGATGTACATCAGAAAAAGAGTGGAACACAAAATTGACCCTTGAGGAACTCCTGCATAGACAACCTTGGTGGAAGACTTTTGGCCATCTAAGACGACAGTTATCTGCCGTTCACTAAGGAAAAAAGCAAGAAGTTTGTGGAGTTGATCAGCAACTCCATAGGACTTCAGCTAAGTCCCTGATGCCAGAGTTTATCGAATACCTTGGAAATATCCAGAGCAACTGATCTCATCTCACCTTGTCTGTCAAGGACGCGACTCACATGTTCAGTGATACATGAAAGAAGATCTGCAGTTGATGTAGATTGCCTGACGCCACAATGTTCTTCTGATAGAAGGTTATGAGTTTCAAGGAAGTTAACAATGTGTTGGTTAATCACTACTTCAAAAATCTTGTCAGCAATTAGAAGCAGGCTGAGTGATAGGACGGTAACTAGATGGGGGATATGAGTCAGAACCTTTCTTTGGAATTGGAGGCACTGAAGCTACATATACTTTCCAAAAAGAGGGAACTCACCGGTGGATACACATCTACTGAACAGTTTGGATGAAATTGGAGAAAGCTCAGGTGAGAGATGCTTGAAGACCGAAACCGGGATGCCATATGATCCACTGGACGTAGAGCTATCGAGACCTGCGATGATCTTTTTGACGTTTCAGACTGTGACTGAAGGAGGGCTAACTGTCTCATCAGTACGCGTGGAAATTGGAGGTGGAATTCTACCTCCATCGTCCAATGTTGAATTCTTTGCAAACTCCTCGCAAAGAAGCTCGGCTTTGTCTGTTGAGGTTGTCGCCGTCGCCATAGAAGTACTGACTTCGGCATGAAGAGGTGCTAGGATGGAGGATTTGTGCCTATTGATGACACTGTTGCAAATCCTCCAGAAGTCCATAGAGCCAAGCTTTTGGGTAGAAATGGATTTCAGTACATACAAAGCGTAGCGGCTTTTGGCCTGATGTATGGTTTCCTTGCAATTTCTACGTGCGGTTTTGTACAATTCAAGATTGCCAGCGCTACTGTCACGCTTGTACTTATGGGAAAAATGGTCACGCTGGCAGGTTGCAGCTGCACATTCTGGTGTAAACCAAAGTTGGGAGTGGGGCTTCATTTGGAAAGTACGGTGAATAATATAGGCCAACATCCCTATCTGAAGCCACTCTGTCAGTTCTTGCGCCGACTTGTGGATGATCTCGCTCAGAATCAAATTCTCAGCTTGAACTTGACTAAGAAAAGTGCAGAAGCCACACCACCAGTCTGCTTTGAAGAATTGATAAACTGTTCTATGGAAAGGCGCAGACGGCGTGGAGATAACACAGTGATAACAGTGATAACACAGTGATCAGACGTGCCGAGGGGAGAAGTAACCTTGTGTGAAAAACAGGTCAAGGAGATATCCAGTGTCCCTAGCTTGGCCAGGCACATTGGTAGGACAATTGACAATTTGACTAAGGTTGTGAGAGACAGCGAAATCCTGGGCTGCCTGACCGGAAAGATCAGTGGTGCGTGAGTGCACAATTCATTCAACATTGTGCACGTTGAAGTCACCAAAAACGGCAACCTCAGCTCTAGGATACTCTTGTAGAAGAGAATCGATCTTATCAGAGAGAACATTGAAAATATCCGCATTGGTGTTGCATTTAGAGCAGTGTAGGATAAATGAAAGAAGAGTGGTTTTCTTTAACGCCTCAATGAAGGCAAGATACTCATGCCTTAAATCCTCTGAGCTACGAGCCTTCTCATGAGATGGCTTGTCTTGGTATAAACTCTAAGACCATGACAAGGTCCTTTATCCATCCGGTGAAATATGTATCCATCAGGAGTAACATCGCTTGATGACACACTGGGATCTAGTCTGGTTTCCGACAGGGCTAGAAGATCTGGTGATTTACCTTGGAGGAAGATGTTGATGCCGTAGTTGGACCTCAGTCCTCCTACGTTGCTGAAGCTGATCCTGAGAGGGGTTTTGAGCTTGACGGCTTGACTACGTTTCTTGTGTGTCTTTCTCATTTTCATGATTTCTCATAGAATATCAATCAAATAAACGAAAATTATACTGTGCAATAAAGTGATGCAAAAAAACTTTGGAAGGCATCAGAAAAATGTAAATTATATCAACAAAGCTGCAATCAATAATATGCAAAAAAGACACTTATAGGCACATTTCTTTTATAGGCACACTTATACGGGCAAAAGCTTGAAGAAACCCAAAATGAGAACCCCTTCGCCGTAACAATGGGTACAAGTCAGGTAGGCCGCAGAGAAATCGGATACAGCTACACGGGCTAAACCCTTCAGTAAAGCTGCCGGCGCTTGTCCGTGGCAGTGGAACTTTACCGCCTTTTTTCGAGCAGTTGACCGGGCCTGCCTCCCAAAGCTACCAGTGGGTTCGGACCCTTGAACCACCTGACGTCCGTATGCCGTGAATACGTTGGATCTGTTGCACCTTAACCTGCAACAAATGGGGAAGTGCAAAAGAGAACAGTGGAAGGAAGTTCGATCACAAAGCCAAATAAGTGCCATGCCCAAAACCTGATTCAACAACATGAAAAACATCTGATGACTGTTCATTTCTGGCAAACCAGGGGATGGTGTTAATTGGGACGGCCGAAGCCTGCCACACATATAAAAAAATAAACAAACGTGGATAATAAGAATGTACAATTAATCAAACATAAATGAATTCAATGACCAGTAAAATGAAATAATATTCCAGAGCCTGCTAGTTAGCCGGAGCAATGTCACAAAGCGCCGATAATAACCCTTTCCGATAAGGTAGAACCCAAAGAAGCATGAGCTTCAAACGACAAAGCCTTATTATTACTCCGTTTTCACCCTTTCACCGCTTTGAGGCCACAGGTAGAAAAAGAAAGGGAAAGCAGGTGACAAGCAAATTTCAATGGACGAGTGATGCGGTTAGAGATTAGTTAGCCTAACAGTGTTTTAGTGCGGGCCCACCTGCACCTTGTCTTATCTAAAACTTGAAATTTTTTACAACTTAAAAAAAAAGAAGGTAGTGTAGTGAAATACCAAATCCAAGCATGTCATTTATCCACAAATTTGCGGATTTCCGCCGCCCCCTCGACACAAGTAGCATCAACAAGCGGGCTCTAGACCAGCCTGTTGTAGTAAATAATAGATAGTATCGGGAAAACGCACCCCGAACAAGTCAAGAGACATGCTTCACCAGGTTGACTTTCTTTAACTAAATAGCTTTTCTCAAAGAGCCCTTGATCAACAAAATTGATGAGAAAGTCCGTTATTAAACACACTTGATGGGAATGGCACCTTGGTTAGCAAGCATGATGAGAAGGGCCCCTCCATGCGATTTAATCCACGGATTGTAGTTTTCGTAATGGCATGCCTGAATGTGCGTCATCAGAAATTTCCTTTTCAACACGCTCTTAGCTAAAACACAGGCATTTGCTTCTACTATACATGTACATGTACATCAACTTGAACCCTATGAAGACAAAATGCACTACACTTTGTAAGATCTAATGACTCCATTGGTCTTGATGATGGTTGACAAGTTCATCAGTGTCAAATGTTTTCGCGTTCTACGAACTCGCCGAGAACTCTAGTTCAAAAACTAGAGTCCCATTTCAAAACCGTATCTGATATGTGTTTTATTAGGCCTTTAAGTAATGATGAAAGAATGGTGATCAATTCTAATAATGTACTTTTATTTATGTTTTCAGGACTTTTCCATTCCAAATTTCAAACAGCTCGAAGAAAGATGACAGGAAACCAATGTCCTTTGGCAACAATTTTTCCCTTGGAAATTTTTTGTCGAGAAAGCCAATGTTGAATAACTCACCAATGAAACCAAATGACAAAAAAGCTTCCGAAATCAGCACAATCAAAAGTGGAGCTCCTAAGAAGAACTTGAGTTTCTTAAATACCTGGAAAACAAATAGTGAATCACGAACTATGAAATCTCCCGAAAAGACACATTTTCCAATGTCACCTATATTTTCGCCATCTGTAGAGAAACAGTCAAAATCAAAAAACATCACCCAACGGAGTTCTCCGTTTTTAAAAGTAGGGACGCCGAAATTATCCAATTCGCAGACTCAGGCTCAAAGTTTTCAGCTTCAAAGAAGTGAAACTGATCGTCAAAACATGGATGTGGATTTAGATGACGATTTTGGAAATGAAGGAAATGAAAGTATACCCTCTCCGACGTTGATGAGAGATGATGAACCATCAAGACCATTAAATAATCAATGCTTTTCTCCATTTCTAAGTCCCGCTTTGTCAAAATCAAGAGTATCTAGGATCAATAATCAAAATCAAGATTTCAATTTTTCAATGCAAGACAGCTTAAATGCCACTTGTTTATCTGATGTTCAGTTTGAGGATCGTCATAAGGATGAATGCAATTTTCAGGCGAACATATCACTCACAGATACATCTCTGAAGGAACCAGAGATACCAACGGATCAAATTTTGCCAACAATAAATCAGCCATCGACAGTAATTGTGAATTCTCCCAGTCTTCAAAACGTAGATATTTCTTCGAAAGATAAGACTGGTAAGTTGTGAATAATATTATTTCCGTGCCAAAATTTACAACGCCAAAGCTTCGAAAAAGCGCTTTCCTTTTGAACTTTTTCTTGACGCATTGCGAAACGCGGGCCAGGCTGTCAAACATACATTATATCTCTATCTTCAAAATTAGAAAATAAGACATCCGTGTAGTTATCGTAGGTTCTTAAGGTCCTAGATAGATGCTCCTGGATATTCATTGGGAAGGAAGAAAACAGTTTATTTGATCAGTTGTATAACATATAAAATATCATACAACAGTTATATCATCCTTGCTGCTATTAGACATGTGAATTTAATGCAATATTTCATGGTTGTGACACACAATCAGGAATTTAAAAGTTTTTGCATAAACAAATCAAATCATAGGTTGATAAATATTCATATATCATTAGAGAGTATTAAGTAATTTATCTGTGTTACTTATTGATTGGAGGATTTATGAGTGTTAAAGAAAATTATCAAGGCACTTTTATTAATCTCATTTTCTACTTGAAATTTGAAGTACTTCTCGGTCGAATTTTGACATCAAACTTTTACATGTATTACATAATGATCGGCAGTTTTCAAATTTACTGACTTAGATGAAAATGGTGGCTCATAAAATCTGAAAACACATTCTTATTTTCAGTGATCTGTAATTCATAAACTAACCATGCATCTGAATATTTCAGATGGAAGGAAATCGTACTGTTCATCAAATTTCCTATAGCAATTTCTCATGTTAAAGCATGTTTCATTCCGATTATGAGACTCCATTTTCCAAAAATGGTACTTTATTTCTAACCAAAATTATTCCACGCTTCTTAGAAATTTCAACATAAAATGAATTGTGGTTATTGCGATTAATAAGCAAAAATTAGTAAAAAGTATGTAGTCTTTATTATGATGACTGCTGAAATGTCATAAGTGTTGAATCATAATCAGAATATACTCGTAAATAACCTTTGACCGGGCCATGAAATCAGCACTCATTCATGGACTGTTCCACTTGACTGCTATGAAGATGCACCCACGCATTGCAGGTATATTGAAAGACAAACTCCTCTTATGATGCTACAGTACACGATTATCAGTTACTGCTATTGTTATAATGGTCATCGATGGTAGCATTTGCAGAACAGAATAGATAAATGTGTGACAATTAAATTTTGCAAGCTCTAACTTCTTTAGCTGATTAGTGATTGTTAATTGAATCTGACTTTACCATTATGAGTTCCTCGTTTATTAACTCATGTGCGGTAGCTTTCGCCGACCGGTTTGGAAATTAACTCACAGAAACAGAAAAATGAGTCGCAGATAAATGGTAACACTTCAAAATATTCTAAGTTTATATGACTAGTGAGATGATTTGTTCAGAAAAGCAAGTGTAACAAGCAGATTTGAAAAAGCACTGCTTTTCCCTGCTTCCAATCATTGTGTTTACAGCATTGCCAGTGAAATTTCAGACAGCATCAAGCATATTTTAGATGTTGTCAACTTTTACATGCATCAATTCAATTTCAGAATATGTATCAGGCAGACTTGCGTGCCAATCCGATTGTAAACATTATTTTTGAATCTATCGCTACTGCATGATGCCCGCTTCATTAGTAGTTAGAAATTAGTTAAAAAAGCAACATAACTATAACTGAATGAATTTGTTTCCTATATCATATTAAATATTTTTCTTTGTTATATGTTGACCTGGTAAGGACCTAGTCCTTAATAGGACTGATGGGTGCGTTCCCTAGTAGCCAGATTCGTCTCCTCTAAGTTCTATTACCTTTCGGATGTTATCGGGCATACTGCCGATAAAATTTCTGATCATCTGTTGATTAATCTGATTCCACTCCTGCCTCATTAAAGATTCCAACCGATTCAAATCATTGCCAGGACAAATTCGTCGACGAACTCGCCGTTTCACAAGATAGACCAGACATGCTCGATTGGATTCAAGTCAGGAAACCTTGCCGGCCAGTCTAAGATTCGTATTCCTGCCTGTCTTTTATACAATTGCGCTGCCCTGACACGATGGCATGGAGCATTGTCATTCATGAGAATCCAATCAGATGATGGATCACCTAAATTGAATGCTAAAGGATAAACATGTTCTTCGAGCACTCGAATGCAGCGTTCGGAGCTCATATTTTCCCTCATAACATGCAGTGAACTGCGACCATCACTCCAGATGGCTCCCCAGATGAGCAGTTTCCTGCAATCGTCCTGACTCCTCGATGTAAAAAAAACGATCAAGAATGTCAGGCCCAGACTTCAGCCAAAAACGTAGACGTTCATATTTGAATTTTAATCGGACAGCTGCCTCATCCGACCAAACAACACGTGACCATTGATTCCGCCAGTGACAACGTTTCATTGACCACTGTAGTCTCAATTTCTTGTGTCGCTCGGACAAACTCATTTTCGATGGCCTCTTACGACTGGAGCAGTTCAACTCCTTAAGTCGTCTATGAACAGTTGTCCTGGAAATATTTGAACCTGTTGAAAGCTCAGATAAAGAAGCAGAGGGATCACTATCGACAACACTGTTGATGTAGCGATTTGACCTGCGAGAAGTCAGCCTTGGTCAGCCAGAATACACCTTCCATCTGGCCGCTGACAGCTTCTTTGCAACCAAAAGTAAATGGTACTTTTGGGACCTTCAATTGTTGCGACAGAGTGTCAACTGACCGGCCTCTTCTGATCAAAGCCTCAGCTTGACCCCTAAGTTTTCTGGCAAGCTTTCAGTACAGCAGTTCGCATGTTATTGAGAGACACAAAACAAATGAAATGAATGAATTCGATGTCTTTCGATTTCACAACATTGTTCTCGCATGTCTAGAGAAGCATTCTAGACAATGCGTAGACACCGATCAACAGCTGCATAGTAAAGAAATCCATCTGTGTGAGAAAATGTGCGACCTGTCAGTTATGCATGCGTGAGAGTGATGAGTCACGCTTTCTGGCTAGCGATGAAAATGTGAATTGAATTCCAAACAAAGTGTAAAAGATTGAAACATTATTTAGTCTACCGACAGCTATATTTAGAATATAGTCATTAAGTTTTCACAGTAGCCATTTCAGAACATGATCTTTCTAAACATATAAAGTTTGTTGAATTTGCAAGCGACTTTCTATACGTAATTTACGTTTACCCATTCCAATTCTTTATGAAACAATCTGGATGTCATTATCATGTTTGAATAAATGTGAGAGTAATGGTGAGAATATTGACACTGTCGTTTACTCCTATTCGTACATAGCCTATAGGCCGATGCGCTCCCGAATTGCTGCATCTGAAAATCTTACATAAATGAATGCTAACATTGTATTGATTAAAAATAGGCTGAAATAATTATTGAAATATGAACCAAATGAAAAGTTCCTCAAAAAGATAATTGGAATGAAATACTTCGAGTTGTTTAAAAGGTCCTATGATGTACAGACAGTAACTATGCGATTGGTCCACGCCACAACATTTCAGGGATCCACCGTTATGAAAAACAGTTCATTTTGTGTGAGCGACAACGAAATCATTACTTCAAGACGGAAGAAAGTATATTTTAATTACAACCACTGAAGGAAAAGCACTTTATTGTCTGATTGCCAATCTCAGTGATGATGAAGACAGTGTTGACTCAATGCAAAATGATATTTCAAATAGCTGTATCAGATTGATATAGTCGAAAATTTGTCCAGATTCCTATTAGAAAAAACTATGTTTTTCTATCAACCGAATATGTTTCGGAACGTCACAGGTTCCATCTTCAGCGGACTCAACAACTTGAAAACAGTACAAAATTGTGCTCGATAAAAACAGTTCAACTTATATACAGGGATGCGGAGTCGCAGTCCCGGAGTCCTATCATTTTTGCTGGAGTCTGAGTCGGAGTCCTATCAAATGATAGGACTCCGGACTCCGGCCTATAACTAGACCTGAAATATAATACAAACAAATTATTTATCCTCGTACATAGCTGTCACTGTCTTGATGTCAACTACTTTTTCCGTCAAACAAAAGTGCAGAGACACTGCTGCATGCAAAGTTTGTAATAGTTGAGAGATTGAACCGTGATAGTGAAAAGAGGATTGTCGTTTCACCCGGTGATTTAGTAGAGAAGACAAGCTTTCCTGGCCTCGATCACACCTACGCGCCAAAGGTCACATCCAAAGTGTAGTCACATCAGAGACAAAAGTCAAGTACTAGTTTGTTTGAGAACATTACCTCTTGATAATCGTGTGTGATGGCTCCTCTAAAGCGCATATTAAAATCGAAAGTGTACTCATATATTTTTGGAGAAGGATGGGGATTATCCTGCCTGGTAGAGACTGGAGAAAACCGTGTGAAGCACACATCAAAAAGATGGGAGGAGCAGAATCGCATGCATCCAACTGAAAGCGACATTTGATGAACTTTCATCGAAAATGATTGATAATTGACACAGCAATGATCACTAAAAGTAGGTTTAGATAAGCTAATAATGATAAATTATAGGTTACCAGTTAATTTTTCAAAAAACTGGGCTTTATATACTTGCCACTCGGAGTCGCAGTCCTATCAAAATGATAGGACTCCTCATCCTTGCTTATATACTTGCACCCAACTTTTCAGACAGAGCAGAAGCAAAAAAATCTACATATTTACAAAGGTCAATTTGCGTACTTATCTAATAGTTCAGGAGGAGTGGCACTGATCAGCTCCTTTCATTGGACAATATGTTGTTACTGTCTTTAATCAAAATAGATTCAAGAATTAATGGATGTTTCGAGCTACCGATAATAGAGAAATTTTCAGATTTCGGATGCTGATCATGCATCGATACTTAGTAGGGTTATGGTAGCCTTTAAGATGCTCGCTAATGCGGGCAGCTAGGTGGCGCCTTGTGGCTCCGATGTACCGCATAGAGCAGCGGTCACAAGAATATTTGTAGATTATATTGGATTTCAGGGCTGTCGCAATAGGGTCCTTGTTCCTGAAGTGATGTTGAATTTTCTCAGTTTTGAAAGCGAGCCGAAGATAAAAATAAGGAGAATTTTTGTTGATTTCATCGTAGTTTTGTAGTTGTGTTCAGTGTAAGGAACCGGTCAATACACTGTCTTTCTACTACTCTCTGATGTACTATTTTGAGTATTAATGCTATATCGCAAACGATTTTCCTTCTCACTTTTAAACTACATGTAATTAACACAGTAATCGCAATCAGTGAAAGCAAACGGCCGAATTGCTGAATGCTTACGACAGCAAACAGATAATCAATAAATCTGTATTTATCTATCAGCATGAATGATACCGCAAATGGAAGGTCAGGCTTGAGTTGTGCAAGATGATATTACAAAACTTCGGTCTATAGGTGCAATAGAATATGAAAGAATGATTGAATAACATTTGCTATCTGTGTGATAGATAGATCAGTACATTTTTACTCGCCCATTATAATAATTGACACACGTTCCACCATCCCAAAGAAGTTTCAGTTTATTCCATATATATTGATTTAGCATCAATTAACACATGCTACCTATCTCTTTCAGACGCAGCCACTTTAGAGCAGAAAGATGCATCAGGAAATGTGAATAAAGTAGATCTAGAAAGAGCAACATTGACGATGCTGCACTTAAAATTGAAAAACGAAGCCGATCGCATACAGAAGTGGCGCTTATCGATGGAAACATCTTTGAAATCTAAGGATAGTAAAATTGCTGAAGATTCCGAAGTTATTGATTCTTTACGAGAAGGGCATGTTGAACTCAAAATATCTACAGAAACATTGGAGCAACGGTTAAAAGATGAAATACTAGGACGAGAAGAACTGGAGGCGAAGTAAGTTTTATGGGAGATTATAAATGAAAATCAGTATGATGCAACAAGGCACATGTTTGTAGTTTTTCAGTGTTATCATTATTTGAAGCACCTTAGACAGTGATAGCAAAACAATGTCAACTGCAATTCATATTTCAGGATGATTTCTACTCGTCAGCTGTGTACAGCAATAAAAGATCATTTGTTGCGTGTAGATGATATACAAACCTCGTGTAAGCAATCCCATTGGTTTTGCCTTTGTATTAGAATGCATTTCTGATTCATTTTTGCAGCCAATCAAGAATACACGAAATTTCGCGATCTTCTCGCTCAATACAAGATCTGCTTCGTAGATTTAACAACAAAAATGAAGCAATTAAACGTGTCTGTTAAGATTATGGAAACTTCATTTCGTGATAAAGGTGAGTTGAATAAGGATAAGATAACTTAAAGTTCATGGTTATGTGTAAGCGCATCATCGATCAGTCCAAATATTATTCAATGAGTCATTGGTGAGTAGAGATGTCAACAGTGCTGCCGCCACAGGTGAGTTAAGTTCACGCAAGGCATGAATTAGGAGATTTGTAAGTGAAGTGCGTGAAGTAAGTGTATAAATTGCTCTTAACTTCTTGATTTTTCTTAATTCTTAATTTTTATCTTGATTTGAGACATCGACATGTTCTAATAGTCAATGCTTAGTAGTATGCCTATAGTCCATTTTATCCCATGTGTTAGTTTAGGACGTGAACGTGCGTGTGTGAGGATGTGAAAGTTGTCCACCAACTGACACGAGTTTCTGCTAGCTTCTTCAGACATCTAATTATATTCGACAAGGGACTCCGTAGCTTGCAAGAAGTCTTACCGCACATCTTTGAAGTGATGTTCTTGTAATTTGTGGGCCTTTGAGAAGTGTGGTATTAGTGGGAAGCAATTTTCCATCGCAATAACTGTAATTAGTAGTCTAAGTACATGTATTACGTTATGCAGCTTTCCTTTCAAAGAATCAGATTGTTTAAGCGTGCCATTTTGCTAGAAGTGGCTACTAGTGGTTGTTTCATGAATTATTTTTCTCGTCCGGCAGCATATAATTTTCTCTGTGTTAAGAACAAGGATGAACCTTGGGTTTTGTGTTTTGGGTTTTTGTATAGGCTATACAAATCAAGTTATACGAATAGAATATTTCTATTTAAGTCTTAGGAGAACTACATGATAAGAGTATGAAATTTTGATTTTTTATCAAAATTACACTCAGTTAAAAGAACATTTTAAATAAATATTTGTGGTTATTAGCTATTTCATTTTGGACTTGAAAATACCGCACATTAAAAGTTCATAAAAATTGTATTTCCTGGAAGCTTGCATGTATTTTGTTGCATTTGTCCATATTGAATTTTTATATGTAGGGCTGATCAAAAGTCGCTTCCCTATTTCGATTAGTCCTCAAATTAGTTGCATGACTGCGATTAAAATGAAAACCACTGTTTTTGTGAGACAATATATTGGAGTTTTCAAAACAGAAAGTTACAAAATATTTGATTTTTATGACCTCATAATAAAGTTACGTAACATTACGTAGTAGCATAACAAAATAATTCTTGTTCACATTAAGTGACTGATAAGTCCTCCATTTTCTTGTTGAATCAATCCCAGCCGAGGAATAATGTTCATCAAAGCATTTTCCAGTTCGGAATCTTCGATTTCACTTATGACCATCGATATCCGCTGTTAGAAATCTTCAAGACTGGAAAGTTTGTTGAGTGGTAGAATCATGCCTTCACCATTCCCTAGAACCAGTAATCCAGTGGCGTTAGGTCTAGGGACCAAGGAGGCCAAACAGTTCCACTCCTCTGGCAACAATGCGGTCTTCAGAAAATTCTCTTTCAAGAAATCCCGGACAATGACAGTAGAGGCGAGCCCCGTCCTGCTGGAACACAACACTGCGCATTTTTCGTTTCTTTTTTATTTGTGGAAATGCATGATCACGGAGAAGAGCAAGGTAATTGTCGGTAGTGACATCTTTGGGAAAGAAATATGGTTCGAACTTAAACTTGGCACTAAGACCCATTCGCACACAGATCTTTGGCGAATGAAGATGCCGCTGTACAGTTTGTGTTGGCCTCTCAAATGCCCAGACTACGCAGTTGTGCGTATTGACAGTGCCATCCAGAAAGAAATAGGCCTTGTCAGTCCACAGGATGTTCTGGATGATATCCTCGTTTGCCAAAAGGTATTCGGCAAACGCTAGTCTTTTTATCGTATCATCCTGTGTTATAGACAGGGTAATTGTAAGTTAATAAGGGTAGAGTCCGATGGATTTCCTCAAGATGCGACGTACAGACAGACACACCAGACGTACACAGCCTGGTGTGCTGTGCCGTGACTGACCATGGAAGATGAAGTTACACCAAGGAGACTCTGATTACAATCAATGTCTTCAGCGAATCGAACACGGGTTCTCGTCTGTTATCTTCCAAGGACGGACGTCCACTTCGATGCTTGTCATATGGGTTTCCACAAATTTTCTCACCAGGTTGACAATGGTCTTGCAACTGAAGGGATCATGCTTTAAATTCTGCTCAGCCTTGAATGCTCGCACTGTTAAGGTTAGGGATCTGTCATGCTCGTAGAACAGTTGAACTTTCCGAAGACGTGTTTCTAAATGCATTTCGCTGCTACTGTTAATCAGATGTGAATCAGAGTTGGTACACGTAGTGAGTCACAGATAACAGGCGAGTCAACGGAGTGAGTTGTCGTCACAGATGACAGACTAACAATCGGCACAGTTTTCAAGATTGCAGCAGCGAAGACCATTTGTGAAATGAAAAATTCCGAACTGGAAAATGCTGTGATGAGCATTATTCCTCGGCTGGGATTGATTAAACAAGAAAATGGAGGACTTATCAGTCACTTAATGTGAACAAGAAATCTTTTCTTATGATATTACGTAATGTTACGTAACTTTATTATGAGCCGAGGTCACAAAAAATCAAATTTTTTATAACTTTCTGATAATGCCTGAACTTTTATTATATGTTTTCAAAGCTCCAATATATTGTCTCACAAAAACAGTGGCTTTCATCTTTATCGCAGTCATATAACTAATTTGAGGACTAATCAAAATAGGGAAGCGACTTTTGATCATCCCTGTATTTCACATATTTTATATCTTCTCAGTTACCTTCGCACCCATAAAATGTCTGCGACAGCCGCCATTTATATAAAAATGAATTCATTCCAATTTCGAAATCTAAATATGTATAATCTAATATGTATAATCCCTTTCTCACTCAACCTGTGGCCTCAAAGCGGTGAAAGGGTGAAAGCGGAGTCGCAATAAGACTTTGTCGTTTGAAGCTCATGCTTCTTTGGGTTATACCTTGTCGGAAAGGGTTATTGTAGGCGGTTTGTTACCGTGCACCGGCTAACTAGCAGGCTCTGGAATATTATTTCATTTTACTGGTCATTGAATTCATTTATGTTTGATTAATTGTACATTCTTATTATCCACGTTTGTTTATTTCTTTAAATGTGTGGTAGGCTTCGGCCGTCCCAATTAACACCATCCCCTGGTTTGCCAGAAATGAACAGTCATCAGATGTTTTTCATGTTGTTGAATAAGGTTTTTGGGCATGGCACTTATTTGGCTTTGTGATCGAACTTCCTTCCACTGTTCTCTTTTGCACTTCCCCATTTGTTGCAGGTCAAGATGTGACAGATCCAACGTATTCACGGCATACGGACGTCAGGTGGTTCAAGGGTCCGAACCCACTGGTAGCTTTGGGAGGCAGGCCCGGTCAACTGCTCGAAAAAAGGCGGTAAAGTTCCACTGCCACGGACAAGCGCCGGTAGCTTTGCTGAAGGGTTTAGCCCGTGTAGCTGTATCCGATTTCTCTGCGGCCTACCTGACTTGTACCCATTGTTACGGCGAAGGGGTTCTCATTTTGGGTTTCTTCAAGCTTTTGCCCGTATAAGTGTGCCTATAAAAGAAATGTGCCTATAAGTGTCTTTTTTGCATATTATTGATTGCAGCTTTGTTGCTATAATTTACATTTTTCTGATGCCTTCCAAAGTTTGTTGTATCACTTTGTTGTACAGTATAATTTTCGTTTATTTGATTGATATTCTATGAGAAATTATGAAAATGAGAAAGACACACAAGAAACGTAGTCAAGCCGTCAAGCTCAAAACCCCTCTCAGGATCAGCTTCAGCAACGTAAGAGGACTGAGGTCCAATTACGACGACATCAACATCTTCCTGCAAGGTAAGTCACCAGATCTTCTAGCCCTGTCGGAAACCAGGTTATATCCCAGTGTGTCATCAAGCGACGTTACTCCTGATGGATACATATTTCACCGGATGGATAAAGGACCTTGTCATGGTCTTGGAGTCTATACCAAGACAAGCCATCTCATGAGAAGGCTTCGTAGCTCAGAGGATTTAAGGCATGAGTATCTTGCCTTCATTGCGCCGCTGCAGAAGACCACTCTTCTTCTATTTTTCCTATATCGGTCTCCATCAACTAATGCGGACATTTTCAATGTTCTCTCTGATAAGATCGATTCTCTTCTGCAAGAGTATCCTAGAGCTGAGGTTGCCGTTTTTGGTGACTTCAACGTGCACAATGTTGAATGAATTGTGCACTCACGCACCACTGATCTTTCCGGTCAGGCAGCCCAGGATTTCGCTGTCTCTCACAACCTTAGTCAAATTGTCACTTGTCCTACCAGAGTGCCTGACCGAGCTGGGGATACTGGATATCTCCTTGATCTGTTTCTCACCTCAAATCCAACTTGTTTTTCACACAAGGTTACTTCTCCCCTCGGCACGTCTGATCACTGTGTTATCACAGTTTCTGGCAAACAAGCCGACTCCACACCGTCTGCGCCTTTCCATAGAACAGTTTATCAATTCTCCAAAGCAGACTGGTGTGGCTTCCGTACTTTTCTTAGTCAAGTTCAAGCTGAGAATCTGATTCTGAGCGAGAACGTCCACAAGTCGGTGCAAGAACTGACCACTTTTTCCATAAGTATAAGCGTGACAGTAGCGCTGGCAATCTTGAATTGTACAAAACCGCACGTAGACATTTCAAGGAAACCATACATCAGGCCAAAAGCCGCTACGCTTTGTATGTACGGAAATCCATTGCTACCTAAGAGCTTTGCTCTAAGGACTTCTGGAGGATTTACAACAGTGTCACCAATAGGAACAAATCCTCCATCCCAGCACTCCGTCATGCCGAAGTCAGTACTTCTATGGCGACAACCTCAGCAGACAAAGCCGAGGTTCTTTGCAAGGAGTTTGCGAAGAATTCGTCATTAGACGATGGAGGTAGAATTCCACCTCCAATTCCCATGCGCACTGATGAGACAGTTAGTCCTCCTTCAGTCACAGTCTGAAACGTCAAAAAGATCATCGCCGGTCTCGATAGCTCTAAGTCTAGTGGACCAGATCTCATCCCGGTTTCGGTCTTCAAGCAGCTCTCACCTGAGCTTTCTCCACTTTTGAGAGAATCGAAAATTTCTTCGGGTACTCATAATGAGATGTAATTTTTTCCAGAATTTTCGCCTTCCGGCTTTGTCAATGGAACATGTAGAAATGCAAGCAATGCAAATCTGGCCACTACCAGTGCAGCGTGAGCAACATTCAAAAAGTAATTTACAGCAGAAGTCAAAAATGAGTAAATACTACTAAATACAAATAAAAGTAAAATGAAGGAAAAGACTTAAAGACTTAAGACTTATGGGAAATCCTGTTGCTCCACAAGCGGCGATTATTTTCATGAATTTTGTCGAGCAGAGCATACTATCTGAATTTTCGGGTGAAACAATTTATTGGAAAAGATATATCGATGATATTTTCATAGTATACCCAGCTCATCTCGATTGCACTAATATCCTAAATACTGCCAATCTTATACATCGTTCAATTCGTTTCACAATGAATCTACCTGACTCCGAAGGATTTTTGCCCTATCTTGATTGTGAGGTGAAACTACACGATGCGCAGTTCAGTTCTAGACTATATTTCAAAGACTGTCATAGTGGAGTCATACATCATTGGAACTCAAATTCATCTTTTGCTTCTAAAAGAGGCATAGTTATTGGTGAACTACGTCGAGCAAAATTCAGGTCAACTGATAACTATTATGATTATTCAATTGACAAGATATTTCAAAGATTTTTGAATAATGGATACCCGAGGTCTTTCCTGAATAGAGTTTACAGACAATATAAATCCAACGGTCATCAAACTCAAGAAAAACTAAAACGTTTATTCATCAAGTGTCCTTTTATTTCTCAAGATATCAACAGACAGATCTTGAACACAGTGAGAAGAACTGGTCTAAATGACAAAGTTTACGTTTGTTTCTCTAACAAGCCCGTTAAACAATATTTTTGACCTCCTAAGGAGAGGTCCTTATGCGATTCTTCTTGTAGAAGCTGCAGATGTGCTATCCGTGCCCATATGTGCCAAAGCAAGGGAGTGGTGTACAAAATTGTTTGCAAAATTTGTGGGATGATATACATTGGAGAGACTCAAAGAATGATAAAGAGCAGAATTATGGAGCACCTAAATCCAAACAACAACTGCAGCCATGTGGTATTGCATGCGATGAATATGCATGGAGGCCGAATTGACTTCGAATGGACATTACTGCACACAGGCGTCTCATATACTACTAAAAGGAGAACATTAGAGTCGCTATACATTAACAAATTTCCGAAGCAAAATCTGATGAATGGATGTTATGGACTTAACCTCGCTTGTCATTCATGAACTTCATCCTTTTCTTTCTGTTGTACTTAAGTCTTTTCCTTCATTTTACTTTTATTTGTATTTAGTAGTATTTACTCATTTTTGACTTCTGCTGTAAATTACTTTTTGAATGTTGCTCACGCTGCACTGGTAGTGGCCAGATTTGCATTGCTTGCATTTCTACATGTTCCATTGACAAAGCCGGAAGGCGAAAATTCTGGAAAAAATTACATCTCATTATGAGTACCCGAAGAAATTTTCGATTCTCTCAACGGTCTGTCCGGGTACGTGGAGAACCACATCATGCATTCTCCACTTTTATCTAAACTGTTCAGTAGATGTGTATCCACCGGTGAGTTTCCCCCTTGTTGGAAAGTAGATGTAGCTTCCGTGCCTCCAGTTCCAAAGAAAGGTTCTGACTCATCTCTTCCATCTAGTTACCGTCCTATCAGCCTGCTTCCAATTGCTGGCAAGATTTCTGAAGCAGTGATTAACCAACACATTGTTAACTTCCTTGAAACTCATAACCTTCTATCAGAAGAACAGTATGGCTTCAGGCACTCTCGATCAACTGCAGATCTTCTTTCATATGTCACTGAACGTGTGAGTCGTGTCCTTGACAGACAAGGTGAGATGAGATCAGTTGCTCTGGATATTTCCAAGGCATTCGATAAACTCTGGCATCAGGGACTTAGCTGAAGTCCTATGGAGTTGCTGATCAACTCCACAAACTTCTTGCTTCTTTCCTTAGTGACCGGCAGATATCTGTCGTCTTAGATGGCCAAAAGTCTTCCACCAAGGTTGTTTATGCAGGAGTTCCTCAAGGGTCAATTTTGGGTTCCACTCTTTTTCTGCTGTACATCAACGACCTCCCAGACTGCCTAGTGAGTAAATTGGTGATGTATGCGGATGACGCAACACTCTTCAATTCCAATGAGCGACTTGCTAAGAACACTCAGCAACGTCAGCAGTTATGCGACGTTTTTAATGAAGACTTACGCAGGGTCTCAGAATGGGGCGCCAATTGGCTTGTTTCCTTCAATCCTTCAAAAACTCAGAGTATTCTGCACTCACGACTAAAAGGAGATGATGATCATAGCATTAAGACGTCAGATAATAGGATCAGAGAACAAGATTCCATCTCCTTCCTTGGATTGGCGGTTACGAAAGACTTGTCATGGAAACCGTACATCCAATCCATTAGCAAGCAGGCAGCTCAACACATTGGTAGTCTCTATCGTGCCAGCAGCTATCTTCCACCACAGACTGTCTGCTATCTTTACAAGTCCACTTTTCGTCCTCTGATGAAGTATTGTTGTCATCTGTGGGCAGGCGCCCCACAAACGCATCTTAACCTCCTTGAACGGGTTGAGAAATGTGTCAAGAATCTCATGGGTGAAAAACTTGCTAGCAAGTTGCAGCCGCTCTCCGTCAGACGGGATGTTGCTTCACTCAGTCTCTTCTACAGGTACTATTTCGGTAGAAGCAGCTCTGCAGTAAATGAGTGGGTACCCAAACCTAAGATCTTCTCCAGAAGCACACGCAGAGCTAATGCACTCACATGCTATAATGTGAGCTTAGAACGCGCACGTACTGTGAGTCGCTCGAAAAGCTTTTTTGTTCGCACGGCACAGCTTTGGAATCAGCTTCCCCAGACCACTTTCCCTGACCAATACAATCTTGATACTTTCAAGAGGCGTTCGAATAGGTTTCTGATGGGGACAGCTTAATCACATTAGAAGATCTGTTTTTTTTAAATTTTATTTATTTAAAATAATACAATTTGTTACTTTTCATTGAGTAACCCCTAGCTTTGTTCATGGCTCATAGCTGCGCTAGGGGTGAAAATTCAGTAAAAAAATCATGCACTCACTACACAGTTATGCTATCTATATTAAGTCTGTTTATATTTCTGAATGATTAAATGAAAACAATTGCTTTGTTATGAGCAATGTGTAATTCATCATCATCATCATCAGACTTTCGTGCCACTGCTGGCATATGGCCTCCACTCCCTCCTCCAGCTTCTTCGATCTTGCGCTTTCTGAATCCAGTTGATTCCGCTCTTGTCCTCATCAATATCGTCTCTCCATCTTCTCCTTGACCTTCCTCTTTGCCTTGGTCTTTCTAGCGGCGTCCATTCCGTTACTTTCTTGGCCCATTTTTAGTTGCTCATTCTGACTAAGTGGCCTGCCCAGTGTCCCTTCATCGTTCTGATTTTGCTCGTTATTTCAATGATTCTCGTCCTTTTTTTGATGTTCTCGTTCCGTATTTTGTCCTTCCTCGTGATGTTTAGTATTGCTCTTTCCATACCTTTTAGTGCCACAGCCAGCTTCCATTCTTGTCATTTTGTCAGTGTGATGTGTAATTCAATGTGTAAATCAACCATCATTAAATCAAAAATCCTCAGTCGGTCAGTATATCAGTAAAGTCTAAATTAAAGGAAAGCTGCATAACGTAATACATGTACTTAGGCTACTAATTACAGTTACTGTAATAAAAAATCGTTCCTCACTAATACTACACTTCTCATGGACCCACAAATTATATAGTGTGGCATAAAAATATTGCTAACTTTTAACGCAACACAGCTTTCAAATTATTCAACAGAAATTATCCAATAAGGTCTTTTTTGAAGCCAATGCACATCTCTATAACAATATCACAATGATTTCATTTGAGGATAAGAGTATAATATACACAAGAAGTATGAGAACTCAAAAGTTAAGAAACTAGATGAAAAGAAAAACGACTGAAGAGAACTTCACCATTGTCGCAAATGATCACACAGCATCATTTGGGTGATGGCTGGATCAACTTTCAGCAATCACGCCTAATAATGGACCGGCAAAAATTTCGTATTTTCCTGTTTCATTTCTTCTCGTCTCCACGTCTCTTCCAAGTTAAATCTCAAACACTTTCATTCAGTAAAATGTCATCACACGCACGGTTGACTATTAGACTACATTCATTGTTTTCATGATCGATCATTGCGCTCTTGATCGAGGGATCAATTTATCTCTTTAGCAATTCAATAAGGGGATACAGTGCGCATGCAGGTGATGTAAGCATTCTATGCGCATCGTATGATAGAATTTTGTTTCTCGCTATGTAGTGACATAATTCAGTGACAATTGAACAAATATTTTTTCAGCTATGGTCCCAAGTGTGATTACTTCTCATTATATATTTGAAATTCGATTTTGCTGATATTTCATAGAAATGCAAGTTATACCGTTTTCTAATGAATGCCGCATAATGCTCTGGGTATCGATTTTTATGCATCGATGCTCTGTGTATCGATTATCATTAAATAAAATATATTTCATTTATTTCATCACACCAATCCTTTCATGTACCTAGTTTTGCAGTATTGAAATGAAACCTGTGTGGTCATATGCAACATAAGTCTTCGTCAAGATGATTATCGTTTAAGTGAAGAATTGGAAACAACTTTTCTATTCATTCGTTATTCTTTTCATCTAGTTTCTTAGCTTTCGAGTGCTCATACTTTGTGTGTATATTATACTCTTCTCCCCCAAAGAAATCATTGCAATTTTGCTGTAGAGATGTGTATTGGCTTGAAAATAAGACCTTATTAATATTAGATAATTTCTGTCAGATAATTTGAAAGTTATGCTGTACTAAAATTTAGTCACGTTTTTTATGCCGCACCCTGTACAAGAACAGCGCTTTAAATATGTGCGGCAAGACCTCTTACAAACGCAGCATTTGTACTCGAACGCAGCATCATCATCAGAATTGGCATCTTGTGTGAACTCAAAAGATTGTGACATCAAGGTATTAAATTTTGCTGACTTGATAGTAGCGGTAACATTATCTTTGCGTTTATGAGGTTTGGCATGTGTAATTTTGTCAAAGTTAATTGATATGAACAGTTGAGCATCTGCTGTGTCTTCACTCATCTTTGAACACAAATATGTATAAACAACAGGGCTTGTCTCGAAAAGGCTCTTTTAACTGCGGATTCTGATAACACTATGGCCTAATCACATTGCAGAACTTCCGAAATCCACCCACAAAGCCGTTTTGACAGCTCAGTTTTCGAGGAGTGACAGATTAGTGTCAGATTCCGATGCTTTCCTTCCAATGCAATTTTCAAGTCGCATGAAGAAAGAATTTAGATCGATTGTTTTACGTTGGCGGTTTGCCTTCTCGGTCAACGAAAAACAAGCAGATGGATTGGGGATGTCATTCAGTTTCTGTGTATAAGCGAGCGACCTTAACGAAGTGACGACAAAATCAGCGCACCTTCTCTTGAAACATCGTCTGATGATGAGCCGTCTGGCCTATTTTTGAGATTGTTTGAATACACACTGTCAAAAGATAAGAAATGGAAGAATACTTTTGCAAATATTACTAGGAATGCTTCTTCCACGTCACCGATGATACAATGCGAGGTAATTGAAGTGTTGAAAGATGTTGTTCTAGACAAGGCGGTGTCCGACATAAATACCGCCGGCGTTGAATTTTTCGAAGTTTTGAATTCCACGAAACTATGATTGATATGCCATCATCCCATGATTTAGATGCAGAATCTATCCCAACAGTATTATTGGATAATTTGAAAGAAAGTGACATTAACCGGAAGATGCTATGCCAGTGGTACGACGATGCATCCGTTATGGGTTAATGATCATTTCCAAGCATAGCCAAAAATGATCCAAGCATAGCCAAAACTTTTCTGCCATCAATCAGATTTCCCAAGCGAGCCAAACTTACGCTATCCAAGCATAGAACTAATTAGAAATCATGTTTCAGAGCTCTACGACACAAAACGCCGGAGATAGACGACGTTAAACGCCTAAGCATGGCCAAATATGATCCAAGCGGCCATAATTTTTCTGATATCAATCAGATTTCCCAAGCGAGCCAAACTTACGCCGTTATTTAGGTTTGTCCACAATAGAATATAAGATACAGTAGTCCAACCAATACTGTACTAGTGTGCTTACTCGACTTTCCGATGCTTCACCAGACACTGAGAAGTATCGCAGATTGGATGGATGTAGGTGGGCGTGACGATTTGAACGATGAAACAAAATGAATGTTTTGAAGATTTCACGAGGGGCAGTGAGGAGCAGTAAATCGTCAGTGCGCAGAAGTCGAGAGTGCACGATGTAATGGCGAAGCACACTGTTCTATTGTTTGCTTATAATGAAAACATTCAAAACAACCGATCCCTTGTCTTAAAAATTTGGCCATGCTTAGGCGTTTAACGCCGTCTATCTCTGGCGTTTTGTGTCGTAGAGCTCTGAAACTTGATTTCTAATTAGTTCTATGCTTGGATAGCGTAAGTTTGGCTCGCTTGGGAAATCTGATTGATGGCAGAAAAGTTTCGGCTATGCTTGGGTTTTTGGCTATACTTGGATCATTTTTGGCTATGCTTGGAAATGATCATTAACCCCGTTATGTCAGGAAAGAACAGCGGAAATCCAGGAGAAGCTGAAGAGGATTATTTCCTTCATTTGGCTATAATACATGCAATAGGGGAAAATCCGGACGTTGAGTGTTTTTTTGGAATTATTGATAAAATATGCAATATTGTTCGTCAACCTCCGCTGATCGCTATATAGCGGTTCAAAACGAAAAGATGAACTGGTCACTTAGATTCCACATCAAGAATCATGGGGAACCATGACGCTTTGGCTGACCCTTTTCGATCCTGTAGAGAATGCCCTAACGCTGATATATCTGTCGTTGCAAATGGACTTCTCACACAAAGTCGCGGAAGAAAGTTCATGTTTGTCGCTTGCATGGTGGTACCATATTACTTGCTTGATATGGTACCACCTATTTACTTTTTAGCTACCATTTATTGCATGATATGGTGCCATATCCTTCGGAAGCAAGTTCCGGTTGACAAGCTGCTCCAGGATCGTACCTGCGATGTTACCATCGGAATACAAATAATTAACAACAGTCTAGAATGCTTCAAGGATATGAGAACTGATATCGAAAATAGGTTTTTGACAATCTCGTCAAATCCTGAAAAACATCAGGCAGTAAAACCACGAGAAAAGTGCCGACACAAACTGACTGCATGATTTAATGATGATATTTTCCTTTCTACTTCTGAACATATGATCATCGGCGGATATTGAGAGATACTTGAACTCGTGTATTGGAGAGTTGGAGGGACGATTCAGCGAGCGCAATTCTGCAATTATTGTTTCAATTTCAAAGTAGTGGTCTTTTCGAACCTGGAAAACTGTAGGATTTTGTGGATTTAGTTGGTCTGAACTTTAATGCAGCACTTGTAAGTGCCAAAAAAATCATGATTGACAATTTCGATTCCGAGACTTCAATAGATGATGTATGGAGTTTCCTCTATCCAATTCATCGAGGCTTTACTGCTGGTTATAAACTTTATGCCTTACCTTAACTTTGGTGCAAGTTTGTGAAGTATCATTTTCTTCGTCGAAACGTACTTTCACCCCTTATGGGCTTTCCATCACCCACCGGCAAAAATGCAATCTTGTCTTGCTCGCATTTTTGCATAAATGTCAAAAGAACATCGATTTTGATGCACTCTTGAAGCGATTTTCCATATCGAATCGCGTAGACTACTATCATCTTAATTAGCATTGCTCTGTTTTGTTTTATAATATCTTCTTTTTGGCTTTATCCTGATGAGCATAATCATAATACGTATATTGAGCTATATGGAAAAATCCTTTTTTGATAAATACGGATGTGTATCTAATCGTCAAAATGTAGAATATTACTCTGAATCAGCCGAGAAACGACTGAATCGGTAAATTTGGGTTACATTATTTGATGTAGAATCAAGAGTTAGTAATTTGATCTGTGCACCCTCGGACTAGTTCCTAACCCTCCTATTCACCAAGACTTGGCGACGGGGCTGTAATCCAAATGTTGTAAATCAAAACATAAATTGAATATTCGGTGAATAAAAATCGTAAACTGGTAGACCAACGATTTAACATTTACTTCATCAAAGAATGCATTGACATTATCTCAAAGAATAATTGTTCTATTGTCGAAAATGAATTCTTACAAATATCTGGCACGGCCATGGGCACAGAAATGGCTCCGACCTATGCCACCCTGACTATGGGATTCGTTGAAAAAGAAATGTATCATTTAATGAAAACTGGTCTATCAACTTTTGATGAGTTATTCTGCAAAACATGGTTGATGTATCCCGATGATTGTCTTGTTATTTGGGACAAATCATTTAGAAATGCTGTCGAGTTTCATACTTTCCTTAATAACATAAATAAAAATATCAAGTTCACATGTGAAATGGATAATCATCAACTCTACGTCATAGGTGTTTTAATTTATCGAAGTGGAAATGCTGTCGAAAGAAACATTTTCATAAGCTAACAGATAGCCATGGTTATCTTCAATTCTGGTCATCCTCGACATGTAATGCGTAACATTCCGTTTGCACTTGCGAATCGTATTAGAAGAATTGTATCAGAAAATGAGAAGCAACACTTAAGACTTACAAAGATGAATCAAGTCTTTTGAAGTTAGGCTATCCAAGTAATCTGGTTAACGATGCAGTAATAAAATCCGGTATAATCTCAGAAAGAAAAATGAAAGGTAAAAGCAAAATCATATCGTGTGAAGAGTACAATCCTAACAACCCAAATGTCTTGAAGGATAAAGTCATGCCGGTTTTTTTCTACTTTGAAGCTGTATCGTGTAAGACCTTGTTTTCGACAATCTTCATCTCTATTACAGCTGTTAGAAAAGAAAAATAGAGAACAAATACATGGAATATCGAACTGCAATGACAAAGAATGCATGTGTCGCCACAATTTGATAGTCGGGATGTCAATCGTGTATTTAGCAGGAAATGGGAGAGAAAAAATATTTGAAATTAAAAATGATATGAATTGCAGTTCTAGAGACGTGGTTTATGCTATCAAATGCCGTGGGTGCAACAATTTCTATATGTGACAGACAGGGGACACTTTTCGTGCGAGAATTCGAGAACACAGTCAGCAAATTCATGATGCTGGATATCGAATTCTCCACGTAAGCAATCATATAGAGTGCTTGAAATTTTTCTCCTTATTTTATGCTATGCCTATTTTAAAGCTGCCATCAAGCTTCTCAAAATTGTATCGCGAACATGAAGAAAAGCTATGTATTAAATATGTGGGACCCACACTGAATCGTTACATGTAGTTCTGCTCTTGGCCATCCTACAGATATCTGACTTTGCCATCATGACTTCTAACCTCTAACCGCCATTTGAATTCCTGATCTATGTATGCATTTTAGATTTATGAATTTATTTATTTAATTTTATTTGTATGATAATTTTCAGTAAAGATCACGCCCTTGACAAGTCTGGTGGCAGACAGAAACCGGTCGGGCGTTTCAGTTTAGAATAGTGAGAGATTAGTGAGAATGCATTTATATCTGTGTAATTAGAATGCTCAAATGGAGCACAGATTAATTCAAATCATGACTGTTTGTTATGTGTCTAGACTTGCATAACATCCACAAAATATCTCTGCTGGATATTTGTTTTTTTTTTTTGGTAATATCTGTCGATTTTTCTATCAACAGTTCTCAAGAAGAATCAATCCTATGAGGCGCTGAAAGCAGAGACAGAAAAGGAAATACAGTATTTGAAAAATGAAGTAAGTAATGAATTGAATAGTCGGATTCAACGACTTCGCGCTGATCACGTATTGTCCGCAAGCTTTGACAATTCTCTTGAAAACGTATAGTCTAGGGATGCACCGAGCAGTGATTTTGATATCCGGGTGACTGTCGAATATTGGACTGCCTGACTTAACGATTCCGCATTCCCAGAATATGATTCCGTATTCACATGAAAGCAGACACCCTTCATTCTCGGATGAGATCTCAGATATGGTCTCGGCTTGAAATCTCAGATCCGTTTTACCCGATGCGATCTGCGAAGCAAGTATCTACAACATTTCTGCTGGCATTGGAAAATTCACCCAACTCTACACGACTCATGTCTCACCAGAGTGTCATGACATCTGTTTGTGTGCTCACTGAAGGCTGTACACTTGCACACAAAACTCAACTAGATTCGAAACTATTCAAGCCAGTAACTCTGTTATTGATGTGACGCGCTCATACTCGCAGTTCATGGAATGTGACATGTGGGTCAAACCACGAGTTGGTTGCACCGACGTAAAATTTCAAATCAGTTTTTGACGAATTTTGCCGATGACCATAATATAATATATAGTCTAAAGTTCAGAGTATGCTAGCTAAAGAGCTGAAATATGTCTCATAGATGACAAAGGGCAGTCTAAAAACTATTATATAATTTTCAGTTATGCCCCTATTTTATGAGCTGCGTGCTTCAATGCATTTTGTACATGAAAATGGCAATATTATTTTGAAAAATCGCTTGTGATGCTAGAAAATTTTACGTTACTCAATGTATCTGAAAGACAACTTTCTGTCAAAGTTTATTATGACTCTTAAGAAAATTAAATTTCTATATTAGAAAGTCGCGAGCGTTACCTAAAATACAGAAAAAGTGTTTTCCCTCGGAGACAAGAATGATTAGCCAGTTTATACTACCAAAGATTATCGACTTTCCATGAATGCTAATCAGTGTGATAATCAACAAAGTCATTCTAAGTCTAGTTCCTGGTAGATAATAAATTTAATGTCTGTCGCGAGTGTTGCCATGACATACACTTTGTGAATTTAATCTCGATCTCGAGAATCAATATTTATCAAATCCCGAGATCTCGAGATCTCTAATTCGATATTACAAGTAGACCTATATCAGATTGTGCCAATTTCTCAGAAAGTGTAGTTAATTACAGACAACTGCAAATTTCTGTACAGTAGTCTAACTGTTGGTATGGCAATTATCTACTTCTATGTGTTATTGAAATCAAAATAGCAATACCAATCTGGACTATATTTGGCATTCATTAATGCGCCCAATCCTTTATTGAAGTTGTTTAACCTACAACACAGACATATTTAAATCATGTGCCTACATCAAAGCGAGGCCTGGTCTTATAGGTCTAAGTACAAGGGCATAAGCGGTTGGGGGCGATAAGTATATGTACAAGGACTAAAGAAGTTCCATTTCCTGTCCTAAATCAGAGAAAGACTCTTTGAGGTAGAGGAATTTTCTTCCTCAAGTGATAAAAGCTTGTTCATGATTCATGGCTATAGCTAACGAAGGTATAGCACTCTCCGATGTTGACGTTCATCTTACAATATGTTTAACTGCTGTGTTATAATTCCGGTACGAATAAAATGTTTGGTGTGCTGTTTCTAAACTAATCGTTCAATCTTGTAATCTTCATCATTATTATCTTCTGTGATGACAAATTTAATGGCAAACTTTATGTTATCCGTAATTTTATTAGATAATGTCACGAGCGCTACTACGGCATGTCGCGAGCGTTGCTGTCAAGATTGATTTAAATCTCGCAATCGATGCTTTCAGTAACCTATTGAAGCATGAAGAAATCATCGACTATTCATTATTTATCTATTATTTCGTTTTTGAGTAAACAGCTTCTTTAGTTTAGATAAAACATCAACGCAATCTCAAAAAATTTGCAATGAAATATGTATCTCTGTAGCGAGCGTAACCATATTAAATGATGTCTGTACACACATGAAGGGATAGTATGACATTGTTATTTTGTATACAATAAGATGTCGCATTACATCAAACCGCATCTTCAGAATATACAAAAAGAATATCGTATCATAGAGAATGTTGGTTTTCGATCGCGTTTTGCTATCAAATGTGGCGAGTGCTACCGTGGTTTGGCCCATGTAAGAGCTTTATTAAAAAACTCGTTGTTTTTTTACGTCGATTGTCATTGGATGAACGACTCCCTCACATTGGATTCTTTTTATATTTAATCTGGTTCAAGAGGTCATGCTGTCACCCGCATCCCCGCACATGACTTAGGAGGACTCGAGAGAATGTGTTCGGTGCCGCAATCCATCTTAATACACAACCATTTTTATTCATGTGTGACATTGATTGAAGCCAATAGATCTGGGTTGATTTTCTTGAAGCATGTTAAAAGATGACATGTTGCTTAACTGAGTGGGCTAAAACCGCCACAATTTCAACTTGTCCCGGCTTAAGACCCGTACAGAAATGGAAAGGGTATGAATTATAGTATGACGGTGTATGAAAATTGCATGCGTATGATAATATCATCATTTCAAATGTGAAATCATACATATGAAATATGGTATGCACATTTCATACGTGTGCTCAGCTGAAATACCACAGTGTGATTTATACGTATGTCATTGTATGCACATTTCATACTTATGCTTCAGCTGAAATACCACAGTATGATTTATACGTATGTCATTGTATGCACATTTCATACGTATGCTTCAGCTGAAATAGTGTAATTCATACATATCATCGTGTGCACATTTCATATGTGTGCTTTAGCTGAACCATCATAGCATGATTCATACTTATCATTCTGTATTTATTCAACACCACTTACAGGCAACAATCTTAAAATACAATTGTGCACTTTTCGGCGATGCTATCCGTGAAATACATATTAATTAGAATTATGAACTCGATAGACTACAATTATTCTTGTGATACTTCATTTGTGTTTTTGAGACATAGCAATCAGTTGATAATATTATATCTTCTCCGGGTGTTGCAAAAGTGATAAAAGTTGTTACTTCGTCCATTTACTTCATGTTTATTTCAGCAGCTATAACTTCAACAGTTCATCTGACTGAGCCGTTTCCAAAATCCTGGTCCCCTATGATATCTTTCATACATGTGATATCAGAGAATATAGCGCATCTGGTATTTCTCAGTGCCATTAAACGACGCTCATTCAGAATTATTCAATCGCTAACGAATAGTAAGCTAATACTTTTTGTACAAATAACACAATATGGTACATATAGCAGTTTCCGATCGATGCTGATGTGTCATTCGTTTTCTCTCACATTGCATGTTTAAACTTCATGATGACATGAATGAATATTGTTCGCTGTTATCCATCAACGTTTTTCTCAGGATAATTTTGTATAGCCTCAACTTAATATTATTATCATTACTACGAGGGGCGTACCAAAGGTTCGTGACGTTTGTCTCTCCTATCTATAGACGTCCATTTTGGCCCAAGTGCATATCTAAATATTATTTCTTATAGTTCTGATAATGCCTTTTCACAAGAAAAGCATTTAACTTCCATTTGTACAAATATTCATTGACAAAATTAAAGGCATATCAAAACTCTTTTTGGATTTGGTCACCTTAAATTTCAATACACTTTTCCCATCTCTTCTCAAGTTTCTTGATTCCTTCTTCAAGCCAATCCTGCGGAAATTTCCCGAATGAAGCTTTCGGTGCTCTCTTTAGCTCTTACACCATTGAATCGAATACCCCTGATTGCCTACTTCATCGGACCGAAGAGATGAAAGTCACTGGAGGTCAAGTCAGGGGAATACAGTGGGCGAGGAAACAGCTGCCACTTCAGCTGCTTGATTGTGGTCATCGTTTTCGCTCCTTGGTCCCCTGCGTTATGCTGCAGACATGAAGGACGTCGCAAAATCTTTTCCTGTCTTTTTTTACGGCAAAAGCTTGCGCACGATCTGTGAGGGACTGCTGTAGTATTCGGCATTGATTGTGTGCCGAGGAGGGCAGTAGTCAACATGAATCACATCTTCGCAATCCCAAAAGACTGTCACCTGGAACTTGCCTGCAGAAGAAGTTGTCTTGGCCTGATCCGGTGGCTGCTCACCTCGCATCATCCATTGCATTCATTTTCCTTTTCGTCTCTATTATGGCATGAAGTTTGGCAGCGGAGTTCCATCAACCGTGATGAATCTCCTGCAAAACTTTTCGTCATGGTCTTCCAGAAGACCAAGAACAATAGAGGAGTTGGTGACCCGAGCGCCTTTCTGTTCTGCAGTCAGCAGCCTTGGCACCCAACGAGCCGAAACTTTGGACAACTGAAGGCGGTCATGGAAGATACGCTCAAGAGTCCCACGCGACAGCAGGCTAGACTTTTCCTTCAGTTCATCAAATGTTGGGCGTCTGTCAGACTGGATTAGTTGCCAAACCAGATCTTCATTTTCTTCGCTGGCTTGACTGGATGGATGGCCACAGCGCTCACCGTCTACCAATAACTTCCGTCCCTCTTGGAAGCATTTGCTTGATGGTCGCTCTTGCAGGAACATTGTCTCGAAGACTGTTTTCAGACGGTCAGCCGATCGGGTTGGTGTTTCCCATTCCTTGGACAGAAAGAACAGACATGATCTCCTGTTACGATTTGTGAAGTCCGTCATGCTGACAAAAGTAAAATTGCTTCACTAGTTAACGGCTTCAGTTCGTGTCTTTATAGGTTTCCGATCAACTGACTTAATACTTCACAGGCAATGCACATGATTCATATAACATGACAACGATCAATGATCAAAGAAAAAAGTCGAATTAAAACCACAGCAATCAAACGTCACGAACTTTTGGTACGCCCCTCGTACTTCCGCTGTGTACTTAATATTTCATCTTATTCTGTGATTCATAGAAAGATTCTTATAAAACATACTATGAATCATACCTAGATTTTTGATGAAAATCATATGTATGTTTCATACCATGTCGATTACCAAACTTCATGCGTATGACCTCAAATGCATACTGTGTTTCATGCTACATTTCATACTATGAAAGCGTATGAATCATAGTATGTCAACGCATAGCGTGACGATTAATACGTATAGATTATGCTATGAATCATGCATAGTGAACATACTGTCAATCATAGATACGTTTCACACTATGATTCATACCCAACATTTCCGTACGGGGACAAAATGGAGTCTGCTGGCTCTCTGGAGCCGCACACATTTGCGATAGAAAATAACGCATAGAACTCTACCATAGGGGTGCCGAAAATTGGTGCTGTCTCGTTCGAGGTACGAGGAATTCACAGAAGACAGACCATAGCAATCCACAGTCGAAATTTTTCAAGAATGTTAAAAATTTTTAAGATTTTTGTGTGATGCCCATGCTTTGAAAATTGATTTCTCCTTGTTTTCATAAATGTTTAAATGATGCGAAGCAAAGGCTAGTAGCGCCACCATCAGGCGATTTTCCGAAGTGCCTGTCTTTGGACTTTCATGAAATTCATGACCACAAACGTTCTAGACTACTATAGAAGAGAGGAGAACAATTACTTCTTTTCCATCATAACCTGAAGAAACTTATTTCTTCTGACGACCTTCATTATTACAGACTTCTTTGTAAATCTATGTTTGTTTTTTGGATTTATAAAAGTTTCGTGGAAAACATGTGTACTTACATTCATCATACATATGCTGGTACAGTTGGAATGCTATCAAATAGCACACAAAATATGCAATTTGATTCAATAAGATAGCGCTAATTATTCACACAGGCCTCATTTTCGGTCGAATGCCAAATATCTTGATATTCTTAATATTAGGCCGAATATTCGCCGCAGCCCTAGTATGGTCTTCTCTGCATTTCTGCCAATGTGAGGTTCTCAATAAAACTTTGACCGTGGATGTACATTATGTATTTATACGTACTTTCAACTTGCGATCATTCTTGTAATACAAAAAAATGCTAAAAAAGTGTGAACAAAAAAATGTAATTTTATCATTTTGTAAGGTTTGCATAACATTTATATGTTAAATTTTATATTCTTCTCATAATCTTTATAAGCGAAATTTTGAGGTTCTGATCGCTGAAATTGATTTTCCTAGGATGTTTCAGTGCGTATAGCTAACGTTTATGAATTACTACTCATGAGCTCAGTGCAAGTACGTGAAGCATTTTTATGGATGCCGTGACACTTGTAATGCTAAAACTGGACCGTGACGAGGCTGCCGTTTCCTAAACGTGGAATACTATTCGTTCATCAGGAGATCATATACAACCGTCTACAAATGTCACTACAGAGCTTCCTAGACTTAAATTGTGATGGAATTTACGATGTATGTCCCAATGCCATGTGCTAAACTACACGCTACCGGGTTGCCGATATCAAATTCAACGTACTTTGAGAAGGAACATGTCACGCAATTGTTCTGCAAATGAAAACATGTCGTAGGAACGTAGGAGACGAGAATCGCGCGTAAATTGCACGGAAATTTTTCTCATTGTATAAGTCATCATTCAAAACCATGCAAGTGTGTAGGTCAACATGTATTTTGAAGTGTTATTTCGAAAGTAGCAATAAATGTACATGCATTCAACTTGCAATGACTTGTTGAAAGCGATTGAAAATCTCGTATTTTGTGAGAAACTTAGCCGAAGAAGGTTATATTTAAGACTTTCCTCGCTTTATATAAAAGTATGTGTTGCTTCATCGCATTTCTTGATATCAATATTTCCAAATTTTTACCAGCTCGTTTGCAAAAGTAGCTTTATAAGGTTTTAAGTTCTCTATTGCAATTTTTCAATAGTTAAGTATATTTCTTACATGTAGTAAATATTTCTTCTCTTACGTTTGCATGCATCCTAACTTATGAATGGAATTCGAATCATGCTGTTTACGTAATCAATCATTTTCAGTTGATGAATGCAACAGATGACAAGGAAAATCTTGGAAAATCTCTCGAAGAAAAAATTACAGAGCTTGAATCTTCTAAAGAATCGGAATGCCGCTTACGCGAAAATAATCGTAAGTTTCGAAAACCAATTTTTATAATTTTACTACAGTTTGATTTCCATGCTTAATAGCATGCGTATTGGTAATGCAGTGTTCTATGTGCCCTCAAAGTTAATGTCTATGTATGTAGCGTAGTTGTTAATTTGTAAGATGTGGAAATCGGCAGATGAATTTCACAAACTGCACAAAGCGACAATATAAGTGAAACATAATGCAGAGCAAATATAGTGTCAACGTAGCGCTACTTTAGTGATAGATTTGTGCTACCCTAGCAGTCACTTATATTTATAATATAGAAGAAGCCAAGAAGTAATGCTAAGCCAGTATGTTTGAGAACTAGTGCTAGGGTGTCATTGTACTAGCTTAGCACTGCCCTTTTGCTGTGTCCTCTTTCTGGCAAATTCCTTTTCAAGATAGAAACTTTGCTAGGAATGATGCTAGATTCAATAATTAGGCATGATGTTGATTGCTATTTTTCATCATCACAGCACAGTAATATTGAGTGCATTGATTTTAAGATGCGATGGCGTACAATTTTCAAATTGGAATAAGTGTGTCGAGTTGCTTGCTCTAAATATTTTTGAACTCTATTAAGCAATTAAACATATTTTGCTTTAAAATAGACCTCAACCCTGAAAATCCGCCTCTATCTTGTCTCTACTATTTAATTGTTCCACCATGCCTGCTCACGGTGGCAAAAAGATCAACCTGAAAAAAGAGACTAAGTGCGGAAACTTACTTTGTTTAGATTATCAGATCTGAAGCCTATTGCATTGAAGCACTTTTTGCCCGGCCTTTTTCTTTACCAACTAGAAGATTTATTTTCTCGTTGTAAACTTCGAATAATTCGACTGTTTAAGCTGTCAAGACTACCTTGTGTTTGCTTCTATATCTAGTCGGTGCTACAGGTATGAAGTTGCGTGCTTCATTCTCGCATCATGCTCACGAATTTGTTTGTACAGGTAAACATTGAATTAATCGACTACACCGAAAACTGCATGTAGACTATGGAGGCATCAAATTGATAGCTGAAAAAGCTTTTTCCTGATATGCTTTCGTAGTTAAGCGCTTTGCCTTTCGTGCTCACGCTCGTACTTTCATAGTTAAATTCTGCCTTAAAAAAGAAAGCAACAACTATTGCTCTCTATTCACTTTCGCAGCATTTGGTATTTCTGTTATTCTCGATTTGTAGTTAGCTTCCGCAATTAAAATCAGCTAACTTTCGTGGATTACAGTTTTCAGTGCACCACGAGTGCTTTGATTTCCATAAAATAATTATCTATGTGACCGTTGCAATCAGTCTTCCACTTTTCACTTGATAAGGAAGATTTATTCTATAAGTAATTTAGAATTTTTGTCCTTTGCATCAAAATTGTATACTAGGGTTGTCTCAGACGTTCTGTGTATTGCCTTGCAACATTGAAAGTAAGTATGATAAAACCAAAATTTCCAGAGAATAACTCGAATAACCTCGAGACACTTTTTCCACGTGCGCTTATGACCATCGATGCCGACTTGAAGTCTGGACTTCGTTACCACACATAAACTGGATTTGTACGCCTTGCTGACTTCCTTTTCGGTCTTGAATCGCTGTCCTCAAATGGCCTCATCAATCTACGGGAAAAGGTCACAAGATCCGGTGAGTAGGGCGGCTGAGGCCGTGCAGTGATGGTCCCAGTTCCACGACTCCAGTGCCTCCAGGACTTCGCGTTTTCGATGTGGTACAGCGTTGTATCGAAGGAGCATCACCGTGAGAGCCGCAATGGCTCGGCCTGCATTCTATGGTCTTGGAGAGATTTCCCAAGAATGAGTCCACCTCTCGTCACATGCCGGTTCCTTTGAAGAAATGCAGCTCCTTTTCGCCGGGATTATCGCAGATGTGCAGCGCAAAGAATGACACGCTCACTTGTGAGTAGATGTGGTACACAATTGGCACATCTTTTTCTAAAATTCTCTGCTAGGATCATGTGAAAAGAATTGTGAGACCGTCTGACCTTCTCTGACAGTTAAGCCAAGTTGTAAGTCTCCTCTCTTGCTGCAACGCATAAGCCACTTTGTCCACAGCATCTGGTGAAGTAGCTGTGACTGGGACTGGGTTTCGTCATCGACTCCTCCTTGCCCTAGCATAGCGGATGGCCACCACTCATCGGCAGATGGTCTCATATGAAGGATTGAATTCTTGGAGACGATTTTCTTGTCATTTTTCAAGAAACTTTCCCGAGCGACATTCACTGTTATCTTGCAGAAATGACAGCAGTGGTAATCCAGAAGATCCGATTTTGCGTTCAACTCGGTGTGAGCGTTTTTAGATGTCAGGCTTCATGACCCAACCAGCTTAATCGCCAGCAGATTGATTGCTCTTTGCGAAGGTGATCAATGCACCGAACGTGTGTGACAACCCCCTCAGTATATCTCCGCATTTCAAATGAACTGTATGTTTATCAATTTCTTATGACTAAACGACTTACTTCATTAAGCAGTAGGTTGTCCGAAATGTAGTGGATTTTATTTACATTTTCAATATTCTTCAATAAATCGTGATTTTGACTTTTCACAGCGAATAATATTCTTGAACTAATATCAGCATCCGTTGACAACTGTTCCATATTTTAATAAGTCTGTTGCTAATTCATAATGAATACTCAAAAGATTACTCCCAAGCAATAGAACAAAAATTCTGCTGCTGTAGGTGCTTCTTAGACAGATTATTTTAGAATTAATATATTCATCTAATGCTTTCTCGTGACAAATGTAATCGATGGTAATCAATAAGTCGATAACTTCGCAAGTGTATCCTCCAATTTATGCGAATACATCATGACTACTGTCGATAAATTGTTGATGAAATTCCCGGAGTACAAGGTATATATGACAGGAGACTTCAATCACTTTGACACATCATATTTTGAGATGGCGTTCGGCGTTGAGAATGTTGTACATCAACCTACGAGAGGTGAAGATGTTCTGGACCTTATATTGATCCCCGATGACCATCTTAGTTTCTATATGAAACCACAGATTTTGCCACCTCTTGGATCCAGTGATCATAATGTGTTGCTTTTGAAACCGCTCACATCCTTCCCTGTGTGTGAAACATTCAAACAAGTTTTAGACTTTCAGGAGTCATTTTTGCAATGTGCAGCAAAACTTCTGGATATCGACTGGGATTGCTTGTTTCAAGATTTAGATATAAATGAATCAACAGAACTATTTTATTTGCATCTTAACAAAGCCATCGATAGTTTACCGTGTGAAATTGTGACAAGAAAGGCGACTGAGAAACCATGGATTACTAATGTAATTAAATCTACCATTAACAAACGTTACAAGGCATATAGACAAAAGAACTGGACACTATTGCTTCATTATAAAGAAAAAGTAAAGGAAATGATACATGCAGCGAAGCAAAAATGGAGTAGACTCTTTTTATCAAAGCAGTCTATTTGGGATATCAAGAATATCGTTGCCGGTAGCTCAACTCACAATGACAAATGGTTATCACAGTGCATTCCAGATGATGCGAATATTCTTGAAGTTATACGTATGGTTAGTGATAATCTATCTTCTGAATTTGTTGTTGATCCCCCTGATGATGTGCAATTACCTTTCGTCGTACCATTTCAATTTACTCAAAGTCACGTCGAATCACTGTTATCCAAAGTTCGGCCCAACTCAAGTAGAGGATCAGATGAAATTCCATCCATGGTGTGGTCAAAGTTTTCAACTTTCATTTCTAAGCCGTTGACGATAATATTCAATAAATGTTTGTGCACTGCTGACTTGCCTATGAGATGGAAAACAGCTGATGTTATTTTGTTTCCCAAGTCTAATCCGCCTAAACTGAATGCCATTCGCCCAATCTCCCTGTTGCCCATCCCAGAACGCCTGTTTGAAAAGGAGCTTATGAAATCAATTGGATCGCACATAACGACTAAATTTGACTGCCATCAATTTGGGTACCGTAAAAAATCCTCAACAACTTGTGCCCTTTTGAATATTGAAAACTTCGTAACGTCGAATTTGCAAGATCATAACACCGTTGCATGTCATCTTCTTTCCATCGACCTTGCAAAAGGTTTTGACAAGGTTTCTCATAGACTTCTCATTCATAAGCTGCTTCAAGATCAACTTGATCCTTACATTGTTTGTTTCATTAAAAACTATTTAAAGTCAAGATACCAAATAATCAAATGGAAAGACTTTCGTAGTGAGTCCGTTCCTGTAACAAGCGGTTTGCCACAGGGGTCATCTATTGGGCCCTCAATGTTTGGGTATTTCACGGCCGACTTGGTAATAAGGAATTGTCGGGAATTATTATCAACAAAATACGCGGACGATGTCATTGTCACTGGATCTATTCAAAGGAACTGCAGTCAGAGTCCACTTATCCCTGCGCTTGCAGAAATTACCCAGTGGACTGTGAAGAATCGCATGATCATAAAGCAAGAAAAGTGTGCTCAAATGTTTATCCGACCCTCCAAATCCGAAGATTTTCGCAGTTTAGAAGTTGATAACATTCCGTTAACAAAAACTATAAAATTTCTTGGTGTCACATTGAATGAAACTTTTAAATGGAATTCTCATGTCACAAATATTACCAAGCGGGCATCATCTAAATTATCGGTCCTAAGGCAATTGAAGCCATTTATAAGTAAGGATGATCTGGTTGTGATATACAACAACTGCATAAGAGGAATCATGGAATATGCAGCGCCGGTTTTTAGCAATCTTCAGGCTAAAGAAAGCAATCAAATGGAAATGGTACAGTCGAGAGCACACAAAATCATCTGTGGGAGTACAAGTTGTGTCTGCAACAATTTCCTTCCGTTGGACTATCGTCGTCTTATATTGGGTTAAGATTTTTTAACAATTTCGTCAGTGATGCTACTCACCCTCTGCACAAACTATCCCCCGAAGTAAATCCGTACTCAAAATCGTATCGCATGCCTAAAGTGATCTCTTCCTACCGCCATAGATCATTTATTGTCACGATGATAAGGCTATCTAATAATTGTTTTTCTTAATTTCAGTTTGTGTTTTTTTTTGTTGTTGTTATTGACTTCAACTTTCGTATGTTACTTGTAAAACGTCATTTGTTGCCTCACGATTACCATTATTTGATTAAATACCAGGCTTTGATTAAATATACGACTTTTATTATTATTATTATTAATGCACGAACACGCAATACGATTTCTCATTTGATCCTTTTTTGACGTACACAGATGATTATGAAGTTCGACTGAAGGAAATGGAATCAGAAAAGAAGTCTGTGATCGTCGAAAGAGAAGATTTAAAGACTGATATTGCCGTACTCGAGGTAATTATGTAGCTGCGAATGTGTCATTTAAGCAATGATATTGCAATTTTGATATTGTTTCACCTTTTAACGCCCTCTTTTTGCTTTTCTATTGAGAGTTGGATGATGTGAGACTTCTCCAATTCCAATGGTCACAAAGATGTCCTCAGACTTGATCAATTTAAGCACAAAGTTTCCTTGGCAGCCGTAATCCGCCCTACTTAAGGGCTCATCAGAACGGCGTGAACTACACAACAGGCTGCTCTGTGTTTATCCTGGCTTCGACATGCGGCCAAAAATCATTGAAATTGCAGAGTGCCAGTTTGCCCGGAAATGGAATAGAAACATGTCGTTAGACTTGAACAGTTTGAACACAAAACTTCCTTGGTAGCCTCAGACGCTACGTTTCACTCTTCAAGTCAATGCCATACTCGTCAATGATATAACTGCCATGCCCTCACTTACCTATATTCTGAATACGAAGGGGCAAAAGCCGCTCATATTCACATAGTTTCTCAAAATTTTGTTCGTTGTAAGTAAAAGAAAGGAAAGCAGGAATCTTGAAATACTTTTTCGTCAGAAGAGGCTGAATACTTTTCACGAAGTGTGCTGGATCAAAGACCAGAAATTTTTTACGGACAGTTTTGAAATGGATGTTGAATCGGCGAAAAAGCGCTCTGTTCACTGAGTTGTCTATATAGCAGAAATTAACACACCATTAAAACCTGTATCACTCTCTATCCTGAGAATAGAAGGAAAAGCATCCATGCTTCTGGAAGAGGCTAGGTTTTCATCGGAAATGATTCAATGACATCCCTTTTTTCTGCTTAATTTAGAATATCACACGGTCAAATATTGTTTCTCCTATACTCAAGGCTTAGCTCTTTTACTGATTTGGTTAGTTTGGCAAAAGTCAGTAGGTACCGTTGAATTTCCTAGCTAAGGCATAGCTTGACGAAAAATTGCAATCTACGATGATTGTCGGATTCAAGATCTGACAATGTTATTTTATGACTATGTTTTTTGACAAATGTTATTTCAACAGTTCACATTTCAGCGATTTTTACAAAACGATTCGGAATAAATCCATTCGAAATGAACGACATAAGAAAAAGCATCGAATTGATAACCTTGATAAAGAGTGACAGTATACGAAAAATGCTCTTTTTTTGTGTGACTTTCCAGCAGACAACCGCTTGTAATCCCATCGGAGATTGTGTGAAAGTGTTTATTAGAGTGATTTGACTTATTGAGGGTTTTTCATTACTTTACGTAATCGCAATCGACGAAATAATTTGAATGTAATCAATCGGCTGTGAGATGATGAAGTGCAATCTTTCCTACATCATCAATCAATCCGGTTTATTATACCGGCGTAATTTCCCTCCTAGCAGGGGTTGGCCAATCTTTTCACTGATTTTCTTCTACCTTCATTTCTGTTTGTGCTTGCAGTCAACTCCTTGGTAGCAGTTCTTCTCTCCATTTCTTTGCTGGTCGGCCTCTCCTTGAATTTCCTGCGATTGTGGTTGGTTGTCATCATTTTCTACGAAAGCATTTGTTCCACGACGTTAAGTGTGTATTATAAATTAAAAGCTGACATTTCACAGCACAAGTCAAATGGAAACACAGCTCGCTAGACAGAATGACGTCCGTGACGATTATTATACGAAATCAAATAATGCTTTGTATTGAAGGGACATAAAGTTTACATCGGTTCATAGTAGGCAAGCGATTTGAATGCCTAGCCTCAAGAATATAAGTGGCTTTTGAAAAATTGGTCTCAAATTCAAGAGCTTCGACACCGTTCCAGTTTATCCCGTGGTTAGAGAGTAGAGACTGCTGACCGCTCAGGATTCATGAGCCTCAGACCGACGCAATGTTGACCAATTCGAGTGTTCAGGCAGTTACCAGATTTTCAATATATGAAAGCTCACAATCTTGACAGGGTGTCTTATAAATAATACCACATCTTTGAGCGCAATCAACTTTGCCGTAAAGACCAGGCAAAAAATTCCTTTTACGCAGACATGGCTTGTAAAAGGCACTATCATGAAATCGGAGAAGACTGCGGCAATGCATTCAGATGTATTTGAAATACATGGAAGAGTTACACTACTAACGATTTCATCCTGATCGCGCCTAGCATTTGTTTAATTAGAAATATTGACTAACAAACGAATAGAGATACCCATTCCCTATCAAGGCTTCACAAGCCTTCTGTGTTTGACTTAAGCTAGCTTGAACATCAGATGAGAAAAGCGTCGCTCTCTTAGTCAAACACTTCACAACTGTTCTTCTATGGCATTATGAGAAAGGATTATGAGAAGAAAAATGTAAATACCTATCAGACTGAGTAGGCTTTGAAAGCAAAGATACATAGAATGTACACGTATCGGGAACTCTCGTAACACGCACATCTAAAAAGGGTCATGAAAATGCTTGATCTTCTGGGTCTATGGTAAATTGAATAGACCTCTCAATGGTGTTGATAAAATGAAACTGTTTTGAACATTCGTTTTAGGCAAAACAATCAATGTGTCATCTACGTATCTTGGTATATTTTGGTATACTATTAATTCTAGGGCACAAAGCATCGGTACTCCTTAGCCTGAGGTACAATGCAATGGGTATTTCCCTTCATTCCTTAGGCGTAGAAGAATACAGTTCGTCATATGTCGTCATATGATAATCGGTCTAAAACGACGGCAGCATTGCCTTTGTCACCGGGCTGTATTTCCAGAGATGGGTCCTGTCTCAGAGATTTGAGTGCTTCACGATCAGCCCTGCTAAGGTTGGATCGAGGAACCTTCGATGTCTGTAGAACACGACTCACTTGTGCACGAATGATAGATTTGCTATCCTCAGACAGCTTGCTTATTCCATGCATGATAGAAGCAATAATTTTGACTTTGGGAATCTCCTGTTGAGTTACTGCGAAGTTTTAACCTTTCTCAAGAACATTGACCCGCTCTGTTGTAAAAAGTTTGCTCGATAAGTTCACAACCCATTTTGATTTATCAACTTGGCCATTTGCATTAGACGGAAGAAGTTTTTAACGTTTTTCTTGTAGATGATCTTGCAAAGTTCAGGAATTAATCTCTGGTCTTCTGTCAGAGCCACTTTAATAATGATAATGTTCTGTAACTCATCCTCAGATAAAATAGAACGAAGGTAATGAGCAATTCGTACCATCAACACAAGTTCGAATTTGATCTTGGCTTGGTTTTGTCCAATCCTTAGTTGTAAATTTTGAAACCCTTGACGTCTTGCCAATCGATAACCAGCACTGGTCTTTAAAGGCCGACGCAGCCATACTTGTGCTGTGAAATCGGCTTTTAATTTATAATGCATACTCAACTCGTGGAATAAATTGTTTTCGTATTAACGCCGACGTACTACCGATGTTCTCATCACTTTCTTCATCTCCTCGTCCTCTTATCGACGCATGACAATCCTTCCGACAGTGGAGTATAATCTTTCCGACTTGTTGGACTTAACCATTTGGGTCTTCTCAGTAAATTCACCCCTCTGAGAAAATTGCTTTCTTTCTCTTACTTTTCTTCACGCGATTCAAGTTCAAAGTTTCCAAGATGTCAGTAAATGGGAAAAGTGTTATCATATTGATAAAAGACATAAAACATGTCATGCTTCTTCAGTCATCTGAGCTTTCAACATGCTACTGGGGAATACAAACTTCATTCGTGCGTTAATTCTAGCACAACTAGTCTGAGTGCATATTATGCACCAAAATGAACCCACACAGAAATAAGTGGGTGTGATCATGTGTATGCAATCATACGCATGATTTTGGGTGTGAATTGTGTATTTACATTTACGCATGAAAATCATACATACGTAGTGATCTGGTGGATGTACGCTTTCACCAGAACTCCATACGTAGGATTTTACCAATGAATTTCTGCACAAAATCATACTATGCAATATTCACACCCATTTCACGCTGCATTTACAATGCATGAGAATCCTGAAGTTTAATTTGCTATATTTCTTGTGATAATTCAATATATATTCGAACATGGGAAATACATATTAATGGGAAATGTATATTAACAAAGCAGTGAACAAACCCTTAAAGCCATCAAGAAAAGGTCTGCATATCTACATGTACGTATCTAATATGCCTGCCTTACCTACCTGCATCACGTACCTGTCCAAAGCAGTTGATCTAAAATCACAGGAACCTGTAGTTACCCGGATGTTATTTAGCGACAACTGCTATCAGAGACGAACATTTGGAGATTCATTTTTTCATATCTGAACTGCTACTTGTGTACGCAATCTAATCTATGGTTTCTGCAGTGGGACAAATACTTACGGAGCAGTATAAATTTGTCATACCTTTTTGTACATACATGATTATATCATACTATTATCATGCTGATATCATACCTGATATGGATGTGTACATGTATCATACCTTCTGCATACATATGAAAATATCATACTATTTTCATACTGACATCATACATAGTATAAGATGGAGTGTCACATGTCTGAGAAACAAGTATGAAATCACAGAATGATTTCCTCATACCCTCTATATATGTGTGACTATATCATACTATTTTCATATTTATATCATGCTGTGTATTTCTCATGTATTTCGCTTCATTCATTTCACATATGTATTTCTCATACCTTACGCATGCGAATGAAAATATCATACTATTTTCACTGATATCATGTGTAATATAAGATTGAGTGTCATATGTATGAGAAATATGCATGAAATCACAGAATGAATTCCTCATGCCTTTTGCACATGTAAGAAAATTTCATAGTATAACCATACTACTGTCACACGCAAAATTACTTGAGCTTTTCACACGTATCTCAAAAATCATGCCAAATTTTGGTATGATTCACACCTATTTATTTCTGTTCAAGCAAAGTCAGTGGACAAAGTCAGTCGTCATCCACACACATGAAAATGGCAACGTAAGAAGTTATTGAATAACTCAATAATAGTTCTCCCAGAATCGAAGCTGCCCTGCATGAATTCCAGGTTGGTTTTAAAAAAAGAAAGAGTCACATTTGAGGTATTGAAAATTTGAGACTTTTGTGCGATAAACATCGTTTTATGGATTTTAAAAAAAGCGTTTTACCGCGTCTGATACGATGAGCTCTGTCATATCATGGCGAAACACAAAATAGAGAAAGAGATCACCGCACTGATCTCTTTATGAGACTGCAAAAAGCATAATTCTTTTTCACTCATGATTATAACAAGGCAAAGGCTTAAGCAAGGTTGCATACTCTTCCCATTGTTGTTTAATCTTTTTTTTGAACGCATCATGACTGGTGCTTTGGATGAACAGCTGAGTGATTATTAAATGTGGAGGATTGCGAATGCTGACTTGCGGTTTGCGGATGACATCGTTTTCATTGCCAAGTTTGAAGCTGAACTGAAGACACTTACTAGCAGAATAAATGATGATGCTAACCTATGCGGCATGAAAATCACAGGGTCAAAAAATAAAATCCTCATGACTGAGCGTGTGCCTATTATTATCCGGTCTAAATAGAGTGTGGGAACAAGTAGGTAGTTTTAAGTATCTCGACTTGTTGAACATCAGAGATCAACACTAGATTTGTATTGGCTGCAAGTGTTTTGCTAAGCATAGACACGATATTGAAAGAAAAAAGCTCTCATTGAAAACCGAAGTTGACCTACTTCGTGATGTTGTGAAAGCCACAGTCTTATACGGTTGCGAAACCTGGACACTAAATGAGAAAACAGCAAAGTGCATCGAGGCCATTGACCTTAAGTGTTGAAGAAGATTTTTATGTATATCTTGGGAAGAGCACAAGGCGTGAGATATGTGAGAAGTGAAATCTGCCACAGATAAGATGCAATGGAGGGTTTTCTGAGCACCGTGTGCAAAGACATTACACGGGCAAGTGGAAGGACCAAGGTAAAGAGCAAGACCCTGACGAACGTACATCTTGGAGTGGGCGTTATGAACGGCAACCGAGTGTGTGAGACGATCCGACGACAGGGAGAGATGATAATAATGACAAATAAGAATTATTATTATAATTGAGATGGAGATTTTTGTGCTTGTATGGGTACACCAACCGTCTCAATTGAAGCTATGGTCATGAGTGAGTGAGTGCAGTTTGACAAGCACGTCCTCTACTGATATTCAAAGAATCGTCTATGCTTCTCAAGGCATTTTATAATAAACCGAAGTCGCTTACTGTTACGACGTCACTCCATCTTTCCACACCTTGCCAAGTGATTGAATACCCGCGAGGAAATAGGTGGGTATGAATCATACTATGATTTGAGCATGAATTTTTCATACGCATGAAAAATGAAATTTTCATACTGCGTATGAAATCTTCATACTATGATTTGTGTACAAAAAATATTTCACTTTCATACTATGATCATAGTATGAAACATACGCATAATTCATACGTTTGACCATCCCCACTTATTTCCTCGTGGGTATCGACAGGTCTAGAAGTTTGTTGCAGTGATTTGTATATCTTCATCACACTTAGAACTGTATTATTTCTTATCTGTCATTGCTTACTCACTTTGTAACTTACATATTTCTTTGAAATATGCACTGCTAATATTATGTTGACACATTATCATGATTATACAAAATGTTACGCACAAAATCAAATGAATCGGTACTAAAGCTAATATCAGATATACATACATATTCTATGACAAACATGGAAGCAGCCGTAGCCTGGTCATCTTTCAAGTCAAATTTGTATGCATGTCGATGCTGTATTGCGCTGTTGAAGGCAGCAGCTAGAGCAAAGTCATAATTTGATTTGAAATCAGGTGATTTACAAGTTTGAAAATGGATTTTCTCTCAAAGAATGTGTAGTTGTATACGAATATATTTGGTATCAACCTATTATATTTAATCTTTCATATCAACTGTATTGCCTGTACATAATATGGTGTTTAAATTACACGATATCTTGTATTTTTTGTAATCTAATCACATGTCTTCAATTTGCAGGAGCGAATTCAATTAATGAAGGCATCTGTAAAGGAATTCGAAGATTCTGTGTTAGTCAAAGATAACACTATTGCTAATCTTAAGGAGGAATTGACATCTCAAATGAATGACCTAGACGAAGAAAAAGAAAAGATTATTCGTATGGAAAAGACTTTGGAGACATTTGCAGAGAACACAAAAAATGAAAAGCAACGTGCTGATGACCTGGAATCAAGCCTTAGCGAAGCTCGTTCGAAAATTGTTTGTCAGATAGACCAACTAAATGATCTAGATAAAAAACTAGATAATGAGAGAGTTCTTGCTTTAACTAACGCTACCATCAATGCCGCAGCAATCGATAGCAAGGACGAAGAGATTTCATCTTTGAAGATCAAACTGAATGACGCAGAGAACCAAATAATAGATATGGAGGAAAGCTTCACCAAACAAATTGACGAAGCAAGTAAGCATATTTAGATATCGAAATTATTTTTTCATAATCCACAATGAACTTGGTATTTTATTTCTTAAGTTCTACTGCCTTAAATTGCACAAAATTGATTGTTCGACAACTCACCAGACCTGAAGTGATCCATTTTCAAGTACGATATATTCAAAAATCGTAAGTTACATGTGAATAATATCTCACATCAAATTACGCTTCAATTTCTGGTTAATCCCATATCTATCCTGTTTACAGTGGGATTTCATTCCTTAATTATTGATAATGGAAATATTAATAGCTTTGACGATCTGTAAATCACTGATGTCGGATAATTTGTCTGGCACATGCATAAAACCGACGAGATTTTTGGGTTTTCTGTGGTGTGTCAAGTGCTGCTTGATGAAGTCATTGTTATCGTGTTGCTTGGATTGAACATCCAATTGGTTTTTCGTAAGTTTTTCCCACCCAAAAATCAGTTTTGAAAATATTGTCCACTATGGTAGAATATATCAGCTTAATCGAATGGCACCGCTCCCAAAGCTCTACGAGGCCGTAAACACTACGAGAAAACGAGTTGTCCTGTGACGTTGCTCTAATATACTACTAGCGATACACCCATTCGAAACCGTATGCTCCATAGACTATTTTGCGTCCTTTAGTGATCAGTTGTGGTGAGTAGGCCTTACGAAAGAAAATTGTGCGTTTTCTTTGATGTAGGATTTTAACATGAAGACGATAGAATTTTTTAATAAAAGCTGACAGACTGTGTGAGCAGCCGATCAAATTTTTCATGATGTAATGATTTTGGGATCCGCTAAATATACAAAAAGATGTAGTACCAATAGATTTAATTTGTCAATTAAAATATTTTCTGTACTATATTTCAATTATTTTGTCACTCTCGTTAAAGAATCACGAAACGTTGAGTAAAAAGTCTTTTTATTCCTGCGAAAGCCAGTGGCAAATATTTATAATCAACATCATCCAAGAATGGCCAATCGAAACCCTAACCGTCTCTCTGTAATAGATTTTATTTAAAAAAATGTTGCTAAAAACATACGACACGACGATTTTTCAATTATGAAGATGCTCAATTTCAATAAACTTAATACCATTTGAAAGGTTGTGTTTTGTGCTTTAAATTGCCAGAACGCTTAGGTTGTGTCTGGTCAGTTGTTTAGCAGTTTGTTCAGCAGACTTAAAAGTATGAATTTTTGGTCAATTCATTCACTGATGCGAACCACGCAATTCAAAAAGCTAGGATCATCATCATTGAATCAGGCTCAGACATACCATGTTGAGCTTTCATACTCGTATGATAATTTTCTATCCAATTTCGACAACATTAGGTGCAATTTCTCTATATTTATCTTTTAACTTAACTTTCCGCTGCGTTAACAATGCTTTAGGCGTCAACTGCACACAACTTAAAAACCTTTGTTACATTAGCACTGGCGTTTTAAAGTTTTGGCTTAAAAGAATGCTGGTGCCATCAACTCAAAGAATATGTAAGTTTTTTTTGAATTTTAATGGACATGTACTTAGCTTATTTTAGTTATTGAAATTGGCTGATAGCTTGCACGATTTTGATTTACTATTTGATGTTGGATAAAACATGTAATTTTTGACTGATGAAAAAGTAAATTACAAATTGCATATTAGACAAATTGACTGCCGCTTGTATGCCCATTCGTAACCCAACGTAGCTAACAAACTGATAGTAAATGACCAACATGATTGAGCAGGGCTGATCATGCGTAATCCTCTGTAGCGAAATCTTATCATGATTCGGAGTACTAGTAGGCTGCTTTGGTAAATGGTTTAGCTATTGAAAAATTCTTTGATATCAAATTTGACAGGAGAAACTGTTGTGATAAGTTAAAAATTATGAAAAAAGTTGAAATGTTAGCAGTTTGTCTCCATTTGCTAGCATGCATGTGGCCAATGATGTGCGCTTGGAAAATGTGTAGCGCAATATTTATCTATAGTAAATATTTTTATAGTAACATTTGTTGTTGGTTCGTTTTCAGTTTGAGAGAGCAATATCAAGAATTATCAAACTAAGCATAGAAGGCAAGCTTGGTTATGATAAAAAATCACTGATAGTTGATAAAAAAATGGTCTACACGGCAAAACTAAGTAAAGATGAAAATTTGCCGACAGCACCGGTGTACCGGGCTTAAGTTACTCCCATCCAAGGTCACTCCCTTGCAACTTTGTCCTAGGCCATACGTATTTCACACACGGTTGCTACATGAAATCTGGTTGCATACTCATACTCGGCAAGCTTAGATTGACAAAGGAGCACTGATTAAGATTGGAAGCACCCTGAAGCAAGCAAGGAAAACTATAGTAAAAAGGGAGTAACTTTGGGTTGGTGGGAGTAACTTTAGACTATTCCTAAGTTAATGGGTGAGTAATTGTAGACTGGGCTATGGGGAGTAACTTTAGTCAGTGAAGACTGTCACACCCACAGAATTAGACCAACAGAATTAGACAGGTCGTCTCTTCTTCCGTTTGACTAGAAGCATAGAAATTGACAACAATAAAACTTCAGATAAACAGTTTATTTCTATGACTAGAAGGGAAGCATTAGAACATGTAGCATTATTGAAATGGCACAATCTGCTGACTTAATACCATAGCAATCGAACATTGAGCATCCAGTTCAACATTAAACACGCCAATTGTGTAAAAATTCAGTGACTGTTATCAACCAGATCACACAGCAAAGAGACACAGACGATGTCAAGTTCTACACAGAAGTTTGCTAACGTTTTTTCATGCGCCTGCTAACTTTTTTAAAAATGATTGGAGGGCCCAACACAATCGAGAAAACTTTTGCGCAATGATCTGAATTCTTCGAATCTGAAGGAATGGTGGCGATCGGAGCATTTTGAAGGAATTCAGAGCTATCCGCAAGCGACGCACGACTATTTTTCCTATCTCTGCAAGGTATTGAAAAATTCTTTTTGCCCACTTATTAAGTTCCTGCATGTACCATCTGTTTGAATCAGTTTGCACTTCCAGCAGAGTGATACGATTAAACAATCTAATTCTGTGATTAGACCGGTCGTCTCTTCTTCTGTTTGACTAGAAAGGAAGCATTGGAACATGTAATGCCTACGAAATGGCACAGTCTGCTGACATCATACCATAGAAATCGATCAATAAGCAGCCAGTTCAACATTGCACACGCCAAATTGTGCAAATCACACAGCAAAAAGACACAGACGATATTAAGTTCTACAGATAAGTTTGTGAACGTTTTTTCGTGCGCCTGCAAACTTTTTTAATAACTTTTTTGTTAATTTTATTTCGCGCAGTGATCTGAATTCTTCGAATCTGAAAGAATCGTGGCGATCGGAGCATTTTGAAGGAACTCACAGCAATCCGCAAGCGACGCACGACTATTTTTCCTATCTCAGTAGGGCATTGAAAATTTCTTTTTGTCCATTTAGTAAGTTCCTGCATGAGCCATCCTTTTGAATCAGCTTGTGCTTCTAACAAAATGATGAAGTTAAACACTCTAATTCTGTGGTTACACAGGTCGTCTTCGTCACATTGTTCCATATCTAGGTCATGTTGACATGCTTGACCAGAGTTGCCCACTTGGTGCGATCCTTTTTGACTGGAACATGGGCACTTTTAATGATAAACTGAGGGATGCCTAGCACCCTGCGCCCGCACAACATCTCAAACGCCTCCTGCTTCCTTCTTTACTCAGAGTTCATGTTTCATAGCCATATAAATATCGAGAGCACCAGAAATTAAACATGCTACATGACATGCATTTCTTTTTGGGACAAAATAGCAGCAAGGCTTCCAACTCTTTAACTTCCATCGCTGTTGACCGACCCATCGTTTGTCTCTCTATCTTTCCCTAGTTATTGGCTTGATTTAGACGAAGGCGAAATACTAGATCTACTTCGTCTCTATCTGGAAAGTTATATTCTAAGCCAGACAAATTACTCAAATGTCTTCTCTTCAATTCCCGTTCTATTTGTAATCAAATAAGTGAATTGCAAGCACTGCTTGATTCAGATATTTATGATCTAATTTTTGCTACTGAAAACATGGCTAGGAAAGAACTCATGATAACTTTTAACTCATAACTCCTCATGCACACGGTATTTTGCACAGATCGTTCGTCGCCTGGTGGAGGTACCATGATTTTTGCATGGAAAAATCATTTGAATTGCATCCGGGTACAATTGCCTTCAAATTTTCATAATTTAGAAGTAACTGCTGACGAATTTGCAGTTATGGATATAACATATAAAAAATTCAACATATATCTCCCACCGTCTGCACTCTTGACATATATATCACGCCTGAATTATGTCAACTCTTCGAATTTGGCACACAAAATTGTAGTTTAAAGTCAATATTTGTCGGTGATTTCAATTTTTCATTCATTGATTGGTCAGTGCCAATGTCTTTTGGAAATGCTCAGCATCTCCAATTTCTAAATACTTGTAGAAAATTGAATTTGGTTTAAATGGTTGCGCAACGAACTCCTGGAGAGAGAATATAGTAGATCTTGTGCTAATCTCGGACGTTTCTTGAATTCATTTCGATATTGAATTAAGTTAGCATGATCCATTTCATCAGTTTAGAGGTTTACATCAGAGGAAGGCATGCAAATACAAAGCCATAATGTCTACAGTCCTGGTATTGATCAGCATATACCATACATTGACGTAGACTGCATTTCATGGCTGACAGTTAGCAGCAGCATCGAGAACATAAGATAGATATGCATCCATTTAATGAGTGCCGGAACGTGAAATGACATGGATTATTGAAATAAGTAACCATGACATCATTCGCGACTATGATGTCACTAATAAAATTATCAGACTCCTAGCCAACAATAATTCAATTGGCCATATAATGCGATTTGACTTTGATATTATTGTCACAACATTGAATTTATCTATGTAAATGATACAGCTGAATCGGCCAGTCCGGCGAAATAATTATTCTGTTTAAATAACTTCCTATTATTTTTCTTATTCCGTTACAATCACGCATCGAATTGTTCTTTAGATACATATATAATATAATAAGTTCGATGATATAATCTGACGATAGGTGCTAAACTTCACTACGTGACAGCACTACTGCAATCCCTTCTTCTTTATGGCAACGGGAGACAGAATTCGTTTTGACTCAATTGGCCACCAGATATGAAAAGCAATTCTAAATATTGGATGGGGGGACAACGGCTCAAACGATCGCTTGATTCAGATGGCTGGACCGCATCAGATAGTTGAACATGCTGTTTGCATCAGGCGAAAATGTATGGTCACACCTTGAGGACAGAACAACAAAATTGGATATTCTGAATAGTTAGTCATTCATTGGATAAAATGAAAAGTTTTATTCTCAGCTATCAGTGTCTCAGCTATCCATCGAATTTCCAGCACTTGTCGGAAGAGTCAGATTCCTGCATTAAATGCTCTGTTGTGGGTAGTTGTTGCATTATTGAATTGACAAAGTCGTAGTCGAAAGCTCTTCAATACAATTTGTTATTGACCTTGTCTTCGTTTTTCAAAATTAAGCAATTAGGTCAATGGTGAACCGAATAAGTAAAGATCATCTGTAGATTTGCAGACACCTCGAATAAATCACAGTGCATGTATACCTAAACCACGGGTTCAGTAATTTCTGATGAGCGGTGATGCAATAGCTTCCTGAACAACTTCTCTAATTTCATATGGTATCATCCGTTGTATCAAATCCTTAACTTCAATACAATGTATTGCATGCGAATATGTATCTATAATTCAAAACAATGCCTCTTAAGATAGCATCCGGTATATGTTGTGATAAAACATAGAACTTTTGTCCATTACAGATTCTGCGCAAGCTGATATGAAGAAAGAAATCGCCGAGCTGAAGCTTAATCTTGTAGGTATATTTTTTATAATTTGTGATTAAATCTGCCGGTATTTCATTTTTGATATTTTGGTCATGGAGTTTCAAAGGATGGACTTGTATTTCATGAATGTAGAATTGAATAATCGCGATCATGCATCGAAAGAGGATCATGATCCCAATAGCACAGCTAATTTCTTTGTGATCATCGGAAATTGACTCATGCAATTTTAAAATATTCACTTTGACCATCGAAAATCACATCCTAAGAATTCTGAGTCAGTTAAATACAATAATCGGATTTGACATTAGTATACTTATTACATGCTACTATACTATACTAATAAACATGTATTTATTTTGGCATTTTCCTGTAATGTAGGCTTGCTATGCGAGTGAATATGCTAAAATGACATAAGCACTTTGCCATGCTTAGCGATTAAAAATATTACAATTCATGATTCTAATCAGAAATGAACAAGCCTACAGTATAACTACAAGTAGGACGATGCACCAGCTTATTGCAAGCTATGAAATGAGAACTAATCATAATTTGGAGCCAGAAATAATTTTATCGGGCTAGCCTCAAACTGTAAAGCAGAAGCCACTTATAATAATAGAGAATAATAAAGCGTACTCAATCCTATCAATATAAAATAACGTAATTGGAATAATCCATTAATGCCATATGGATGTCTTGATCGTCAACACACTGTTAGGTTTATAAAATGACTTCATTCCTATCCAGAGATTAGTCAATCGCTAGTACATGTATCACAGGTTTTCCCGATGAAATGTAGCACTTGTTATAATCGAATGGAACACGTTAACATTAGATAGTTATCAAACATAACGTGCCAAATCAAATGTCACTTAGGTTGATATCTAATGTAATAATGATTGATTAGTCAAATGCAAATTTAACAATGACGAATAAAACATGATTGACGAATCAAAAAAAGTCATGGATCTTATTGAGTTATTATGCCACAAAGAATGTAACTGCCTCACATTTGAACCTCAATCATTAATTGAATGTCATATTGGTGAATGTCTGTAACATAGTTGGTTGATGACGATGCACGGGAGGTGATAAATTAACTTCATTTTTCGAGGATAAAGTGAAAGCACTCCCTCTTTTTTATAATCGTCTATTGGTAAAGGTTAAAATAAAATATCTTTACAGTGCCCTGACGTTTCGTCCTGCAAGGACTTGTTCACAGGTTTGACAAAGCCATGTACGGGGTTTGAAATTGGCTTATAAATACGAATGACCACTCGTCAGCTCCTGTTTGCGATTAATGCAAGGTTGATGAATGCTAATAAGCTTAGCTTCAGCAATACGGGTAGAAACTGGATCATTAAGACATTGCATAATAATGATGTCAAAATCATCAATAGTTAAAATCGACCAATAATGGCCTTTCTTCGCATGTTCTGAGAGGGCACTCTTGCTGTCCTGATTATGCAAACTACGTTTGTGTTCCGAATATCTTGCACTTAAAGTATGGTTCGTAGCGCCAATATAGTTTTTGCCGCAATGTTTGCAAATGAACTTATATACAACATATCAACATATTTTAAGTTACATATGTTAGGTTTGCCAATTATACCACAGAGATTACAATTACAGTTGTGTAAATTATTGCGATAGTTGAAGCATGAGCTAATTTGACTGCCAGGTTTACTGACAAGATTAATAGGCAAATCATATTTATCGGCTAATCTGTTTAGTTTACGATTGTTTACGATTGGTACTATCGTTAATGTAATCCAATTTCAAATTGACACTATTTTTATTCTTATTTTTGTTGCCTATTTTCGTAGTATTATCACTACTGGTATGCTTCGAGTAACATTGAATTCGATGAACATTGAACATTCGAGTAACAGGAATACTCGTATATGAAACGTAACACTAAGTATAAGTATTGTGATGATGTGGTAAAAAAAACGGAAGCGTTTATGAAAACAAACAATTTATTAGCAGTCTCATCTGATAAAACTAACCGCATAGTTGTCACTGATATGTTGTAATAAAAAGTTTGGACTAGCTAAATTATTGTTAAACACTTCGAGATATATAGACGATATATGCGTAATAAATTACAAGCATTTCAATACCTTAATTCCAAAAATTTACCCAGTGGAGCTTCTTGCAGATAGAAACTGAGTCAATGATAAAGCCGTTGTAGCCCGCCTGGGCTTGAGCGTTCAGGTAGAGGGGCCGAAACGCGACCAGGCGGGTACCTGCTGACCACTGGCTATTGTTTTATTTGTTTTAACGTTGTTTTTTTTATCGCTTACTGCCCTAGTGTGATGAATGGACTGTGTCCGTTACTGGTCTCCATGGGGTTGACATTGTGATTACTAAGTGTCTATTTATATATAAGTTCCTAATCAATCGAGCCTGAAACTTTGACCAAGCAGATCACTTGTTAAGCGGCCTTGTACGATCTCGTACACTTAAGGGTGAAGTCCAGCCCGTATAGCGCTATGTTATGGACCCCCGGGAAGGTCCGCCCGGCACGCAATCAGATCCGTCAAGTCTTTGTGCTTAAAGACCTTCATGCATTCATGCATTTGTCGAGGATCACAAGTCAGAGGACCATTAGGGGTAAGGTCCAGCCCCGCTTTAGAAGCGCTGATTGAAAAATGGACTAGTGGGAAGGTCCTCCACACCGATCTCGTCAAGTTTGGCTCTAAAATGTAGTCCTAGGATAGTCAAAAGTTTGACGCGCCTTGAACGTTTAATGTCTGCCGGTGGGAACGCACTACCTGTCCTCTTAAGGACAAACCTTAAGTCTTATTAACTATAAGTTTATTAAAATTATGAAACATTTAGACGTCGTTATGGGAATGTCCCAGCTTCAATAAGTTATCCTTTATTCAACGGGTAGAAAATGTCCTTAGTGATACTAATATTTATAAACCATTACCAAAATCTAAATGCAACGCTATCGAAAAGCAGGCCAATACTCTAATTAGATCAACTTACAAGAATAAACCTAACATTTATTCCAAACTTCTTATTTCGTGTGGTAGTAAACCGCAGAAACTATCGCAATAATTTACACAACTGTAATTGTAATCTCTGTGATATAATTGGCAAACCTAACATATGTAACTTAAAATATGTTGATATGTTGTATATAAGTTCATTTGCAAACATTGCGGCAAAAACTATATTGGCGCTACGAACCGTACTTTAAGTGCAAGATATTCGGAACACAAACGTAGTTTGCATAATCAGGACAGCAAGAGTGCCCTCTCAGAACATGCGAGGAAAGACCATTATTGGTCGATTTTAACTATTGATGATTTTGACATCATTATTATGCAATGTCTTAATGATCCAGTTTCTACCCGTATTGCTGAAGCTAAGCTTATTAGCATTCATCAACCTTGCATTAATCGCAAACAGGAGCTGACGAGTGGTCATTCGTATTTATAAGCCAATTTCAAACCCCGTACATGGCTTTGTCAAACCTGTGAACAAGTCCTTGCAGGACGAAACGTCAGGGCACTGTAACGATATTTTATTTTAACCTTTACCAATAGACGATTATAAAGAAGAGGGAGTGCTTTCACTTTATGCTCGAAAAATGAAGTTAATTTATCACCTCCCGTGCATCGTCATCAACCATCTTAATTCCGTGCGCTTGGATAGACAAGCACGTGAAAATGGAAGGAAATTGACAAACCTGGCCATGAGTATGTTTCGTATGTCCTGTCATATACTATTCATTCAGGCTTGCTTAAATTTCAAAGTGGTTCCAAAATTTGTTGATGGAATGGTCGGAATACAAGATTCAATCACCATGAATGCAGCTTTAACACGGAAGACTGCTTCTTTGAAGATGGAGATCTTGAGATCCAGCCTCCTTACTCTGCGAAAAATGGAAGAGGAAACTAATATGCATTTCTCTTATGCATATTTCAACTTCATCAACTAAGTGGCGGATCCCGTAGAGGTCAAAGCATCTCTGAATTTGATTAACGAAGCTGTCTCAAAACAACAAGAGGTGATATACGAAAGACATTCGCGTAAGTGGACTGGCTTGACTAGCAAAAGCTATCCACTTTTTAAGTATGATTATAATGTGACTTGTAGACCTTGTCTACCATTTGAGTATTATGACAGTTTCTGGTTTTGCAAAACTAATGACCGCCCGTCAGACTCTGTTGCTAGCAATGACGATCGTATTACCAACGAGACTGATATCAGTCTGCCTAATGATGTTGTCCTGCTTTTGACCAAGGGCCCTAAGCATCGTGTCCCACAGCGATTTGATCGTAAACTCCTCAACAGTAATTTTTTAGCTATTGATACTTTGCCGTATTATCTAAGATGGCACTCAACATTTGCAAATACTGATAATGCAGAACGTCTACATATACCGTATCAAAAGAATACTGTATTCTTTCCAAATAAAATGAAAGATGAAGCTGAGAACAATTTGAAATTATTTCAATTCGAGGCTAAAAAAATTCTTGAAAAGGAATACTCGTATATGAAACGTAACACTAAGTATAAGTATTGTGATACTGTGGCAAAAAAACGGAAGCGTTTATGAAAACAAACAATTTATTAGCAGTCTCATCTGATAAAACTAGCCGTATAGTTGTCACTGATAAGTTATCCTTTATTCAACGGGTAGAAAATGTCCTTAGTGATACTAATATTTATAAACCATTACCAAAATCTAAATGCAACGCTATCGAAAAGCAGGCCAATACTCCAATTAGATCAACTTGCAAGAATAAATCTAACATTGATTCCAAACGTCTTATTTCGTGTGGTAGTAAACCCGCCAAATTTCATTGCACTATTAAGGATCATAAAGACAAAAATGACGGGAATTTCCCATTGAGACCCATTGCCTCATCGATAGGAACACCAACTGAAAAGGTTGATTGGTTATTAAGCAAAATTCTCAATAATCTAGTCCCAAAAGTCATTAGTAACATAAAAAGCACTGACGAGCTCATTGAGTATCTGAGAAACATTTCGTTACCTAGAAAAAACAACCTAACATTCATTTCCTTAGATGTGAAAAATTTATATACTAGTATACCTCTTCTCCATGGTATCGAAACCGTCATAAAATTTGTTAAAGAACACAAAAACAGTTTCGATAGTTACGGGTTCTCACATAGTGAAATTGAAAAATTTTTTAAATTTATAACATTCAACAACGAAGTATATTACAATAATAAAACGTACCGGTATCTCCAAATTCAAGGCTGCCCTATGGGTTCTCACTATGCTCCAGCCTTTGCCATTATTTATATGAATCACATTGAAAACATGGCGTTGAATAAATTGAGCTCTAGCCACAATATACAACCATGTCTATATAAGAGGTATATAGACGACATTATTATGGGACCATTCCCAAATGAACCTAGCATTTTGAATAGTATCCTCGACATTTTCAATTCGGTATCAGCAAATATAAAATTTTCCATAGACGTACCTATGAACAACGTTCTTAATTTTTTGGATATCAGCATCAGCATAGCCAATAATCAGATAAAGTATGAATTATATAGAAAAGACTGCCATTCTGGTAATACCCTTCACTATGATAGTTGGGTCCCCTCACATGTGAAGACCAATTTTATTAAAAATAGTTACACGTATGTTGAAAAGCGTTGTTCTACGCATGAGTCAGTACGTAAGGATAAAAATAAAATGACTAAAAGATTGAGGAGGAATGGCTTCAATCAATGTTACTCGAAGCATACCAGTAGTGATAATACTACGAAAATAGGCAACAAAAATAAGAATAAAAATAGTGTCAATTTGAAATTGGATTACATTAACGATAGTACCAATCGTAAACTAAACAGATTATCCGATAAATATGATTTGCCTATTAATCTTGTCAGTAAACCTGGCAGACAAATTAGCTCATGCTTCAACTATCGCAATAATTTACACAACTGTAATTGTAATCTCTGTGGTATAATTGGCAAACCTAACATATGTAACTTAAAATATGTTGATATGTTGTATATAAGTTCATTTGCAAACATTGCGGCAAAAACTACATTGGCTCTACGAACCGTACTTTAAGTGCAAGATATTCGGAACACAAACGTAGTTTTCATAATCAGGACAGCAAGAGTACCCTCTCAGAACATGCGAAGAAAGGCCATTATTGGTCGATTTTAACTATTGATGATTTTGACATCATTATTATGCAATGTCTTAATGATCCAGTTTCTACCCGTATTGCTGAAGCTAAGCTTATTAGCATTCATCAACCTTGCATTAATCGCAAACAGGAGCTGACGAGTGGTCATTCGTATTTATAAGCCAATTTCAAACCCCGTACATGGCTTTGTCAAACCTGTGAACAAGTCCTTGCAGGACGAAACGTCAGGGCACTGTAAAGATATTTTATTTTAACCTTTACCAATAGACGATTATAAAAAAGAGGGAGTGCTTTCACTTTGTGCTCGAAAAATGAAGATAGTCTGTAACATAAAAGATGTGAAAGAGAGAATAGAAAACAGTTGAATTATCCATGTCTGAGCATGAATCTGCATCATCTACATCAAAATGTCCTGCTCCGAGAAGCAACCTGGCAGATGTCGCTGCAAATGTCTGAAGTGATAACCATTTACTCAGGAATGATGACCGACACACTGCTCCGCAAGTTGGCATGTAGAGTAGCTTTTTCTTGAGGAGCTTGCTCGTGATGTTGATCTTATTTCGCTAACTTACTACTGCAATATGCAGTATTTGACGTAAATGCTTAGCAATTCAATGAACACAATTTAAGATATTGAGCATCGATTATGCATTCAATTTTCACACACAAAATAGTTTTAAACCTAATTTCAACTACTAAGATAACTAATAAATTAATTCCGGGAAATCAGGACATACAAAATCCAACGGGATCCCGTGATTGTAATCCCTACTTCCACTCTGAGACGCAGTTTTCCACAATGTTCAGCATGTGAATAAGGTGGACACCACTGTAGTGTAATTGTCTCTGGAAAAAACATCACCGACAACTCAATCAGCTTCAAAATATAAATATTTTGGAAGGAGCCAAATTTTTTGATCGTAAAATATTTAATTATCGATAGCGATATATTTCAGCTGCCACCAGCAGCTATCTTCAGGCAACTATTGAAGGAATATCGTTACAAGCAAAATTTGAAATTTACACTGATTCAACTGTTGGATAGGAAATAGAAAATAGAAGATTGAGATAGATATAGAAGTGCAAGAGAGAGAAGATGAGAGAGCTATGAGGCAGGTAGCATCGGGTTACATAGTACCGATAGCAAAACTATGACCTGACTGAGGGGAGAGAAGAAATATATAAAAGCAGTAGACACAGTATAAAAATGTGAAGTCAAATTTAGATGGATGGTAAGTATTCAATGAAAAAGAAAATCACTGTAGCTATTCAGTTCAAATCGATCGTTTATTTCTTCAGGTTTCATTTTCTTGATGTAATACGCTTCACGGAGTCTGAGATTTGTGGCGTCCTTGTCGGTTGATAATATTGAAGTCTATTATTTATATATTATTTATAATTCTACGCAATACATACTTTCATTTCAAAGGAAAGGTGTATCTCCAAACAAAGGGTCTGCCTATGGGATCATCCCTTTCTGGAATCTTGGCGATCATTTTCATGGACAATATTGAAACCACTGCACTTAGACAAATGAGAGTGATGTATGATGTCCCTATATTTATGAGATACGTTGACGATTGCTTCGCTGTTATCAAAGACAAAACTCAAGCGATGATTTTACTCGAGTATCTAAACTCACAGCATCACAACATCAAATTTGAAATAGAATTACCCAACGAAGAAAATAACAGCCTATATCTTTTAGACTTTTGTGTGAAACTGAACGTCAACAATCCTTCTGAATTTGAATTTTATTGTAAACCTGTAAAGAAGAACATTTTCGTGAATTACAGATCGCACATCCCTCAAACACTAAAACTAAATTATGTGAGAAATGAAAAACAACGAATAAATGAACACTGTTCAAACATCACATTACAAAACAAACATACGAGCTATTTTGACAATACCCTACGTCTCAATGATTATCCAGAAACAATAATCCAGTGGAGAAACAGCAAACCGAAAAGAAGAATATCAAAAGATAATCAAAATGAAAGAAAGAACGATGACTTCATATATTTCAGAGAAAGTTGACAAGCAAATTCGAGGAATATTCCATCAAGAAAAAATAGCAGTCCGACTAACAAGAAAGAATAAAACCCTTCGAAATGTTCTCCAACAGTCGCCACATCAACATCAATGTAATCTTCGAAATCGTCCTATGACAGACAAAACTATGTGTAACCGACAAAATAACATGCAATACCTGCAATAAATTCTACCTAGGTAATACTATCAGACCACTCCACATCCGTATTCGTGAACATTCTATCAGCACATCTTCATCTGTCTACAAACATATACAATCATGCAATAATCAAAGCACATTTTCTAATATAACAACGACTTCAATAATATCAACCGACAAGGACGCCACAAATCTCAGACTCCGTGAAGCGTATTACATCAAGAAAATGAAACCTGAAGAAATAAACGATCGATTTGAACTGAATAGCTACAGTGATTTTCTTTTTCATTGAATACTTACCATCCATCTAAATTTGACTTCACATTTTTATACTGTGTCTACTGCTTTTATATACTTCTTCTCTCCCCTCAGTCAGGTCATAGTTTTGCTATCGGTACTATGTAACCCGATGCTACCTGCCTCATAGCTCTCTCATCTTCTCTCTCTTGCACTTCTATATCTATCTCAATCTTCTATTTTCTATTTCCTATCCAACAGTTGAATCAGTGTAAATTTCAAATTTTGCTTGTAACGATATTCCTTCAATAGTTGCCTGAAGATAGCTGCTGGTGGCAGCTGAAATATGTCGCTATCGATAATTAAATATTTTACGATCAAAAAATTTGGCTCTTTCCAAAATATTTATATTTTAAATGTCTGGCCAAAATGTATTCAGAATCAAAAAGCTTCATAAGCCATTTGTCTATCATCTTCCTGTCGCCTTGTCGCCTTTGTTTCACTTCCTCCGAGTTTTGCTGACCCTACGTGTGTTCGTAGAATTATTCGTAGTTCGAAGTGCATTTGATTTAAAGTGAAGCGTGGATCCTGCTGGTGTCACACACGTCCGTTGTGGACGAGCTTCATCACGAGGAATGGCGACGATGCCGCTATTATCATTCACTCTTCGAATGAAGGCGTACATTGTTGAATTCTTGATCAGAAGTTGGCATCATGATCTTCGTCACTATTATGAGTGTCTATGAAGCGCATCATGGATATCCAATAATGGCAATACATAGTTGATTCGAATGTGCCACTTATAAATTGACTAGATTTTGTTCTATCTAATGCGCACAATAGAAAGTTGGAAAAATAATGGAAATCAACACTTGATATTAAAAGTCATATTTGATCAGCCTACGATTAGATTTGCAGTCGATTCGTCCAGTTGAATTTACATTTTGTTCTGTCATGCTACAAAGCGATTGCCTAGTTTCATATTTGGTTTTACTTAGTTTTATATTTGATCGGAAGACCTACACCATGCTTATCTTTATGAATCTCACTCTATGGCCGTGTGTGTAAAATGTTTAATTTCATATCCATGTTATGAGTTAAGTTAGTTATGTTATTATGCTGTGTTCATAATATTATGTTATGTACTTTTATCATTTGACTATTTGCTACAGGATGAATCTTTGAAAGTCAATATGGATCAATCATTAAGAATAACTGAGTATAGTGAAAAAGTGGTTATTCTGAAGGCTCGGGAAACGGAATTGAATGTGAGTATTTGTTGCTGCAATATTCCCGTTCGGTAGACTTTGATGTGACATCAATTCTTATTGAAAACAGTTTCATTTGCCTACCTAATTAGACCTCTACAATCCAAGTACTACCAATTTTTAGGCATTTAAAATGGTTTCGGTTGAATGTACGCAACGCCATAGATCATCTGGTCGAGCTCTCATGGACCTTAGGTTTTGGGGGTCATTCAGCAATCATGCAATCGGTCTAGGAAGAGGGAGGCATTATCCGGAATTTTTACAGGCAGTTGCCATGTGGGCTATCGATGGTGATAAAGTAGTCGGCATCCTTTTGACTAGACAAATGTCAAAGTTAGATAAACAAAAGTTGTGGATTTTGCATATTTTTGATTTGAAACTAACCTACTTTTGACATTATTTTCGACCGAAATGTCAGGCCACTAACGCGACACAATTGAACGAAGCAGTCTCTTCGAGGATGCCTCGGACCATTGCAGAGCATAGTGTCGTGGAAAACAGTTGTGAAGAAGAAAACGGGCGCAAATGATGGGGGTTGGACGGTCCTAATTTCCCCTTCACACCGGCGGCACACGAATGTACCCATGTCATCCAGTGCGTCAAAACAAATTTTCACATGCTCTTCCACTTCAGATGAGGAATCGACGAGAAAAGGAAATAGTTTCTTTTCGTTTTCATATGAGCCTGAAAATTGTTATAATGTAAGTTTAATTGTCACACAGTAACAAAATAGGAAGTCACAGCCCAGCGTGTGCTAATTCACTTGCACCTACAGTTACACAGCTACGAAACACTTTGGGTTATCTCCCCCCCTCGTTTTCAAATTCGTCAAAAATCTGTAGAAATGAATCAATCGTCACAAAACTTCATAGTACACGCAAGTGAGCATATTTTCTACCCACATGCCAAAATTTGTGCAAATCGGACAAGTACTTTTTGAATTAGGGGCTATAATTTGAAGTGCAGCGATGTCTGCAGCTTGATCTGACTTCTTCTGACCTCATCGTCCGAGCAGAAAGCACTTGACGTAAAAAAAGACATTTCCCGACAACTCCTGAAGTGACGATGGTCACATCCCTTACACAAACATTTTTAACTTAAAAAATGTGTGGCAAGGTAGTGGTCGTGGGAAGATTTCAAATAGAAGTGGATGAGAGACGAAGAGGGAGAGAGAACAATTGACACACGAGTAACAATAAATCGTGAAACAGACGAAGTCAGATCAAACTGTTGACATCGCTACAATAAACGTTATCGTCTCTAATTTCTTTCCTATCCTGGAGACGTAGGAAAACTATGACTTTCTCATTCATGCACAACTTTTCCGTTCATGGAGAAATATCTATTTGCATTGCTGTTCGAAAAGTTGACTTTTCTTCACCTGGATATTTAATATCCAATAATTGCTATAAATATTTATTATAACCCTCATATGTTTAGATATCCGTGATGTTAGCGGGCTTTAATGGTCGAAAAAGCAATAATGCCCTGTAATTTTTTATTCTACAAAACTCTACACTACTAAGATATCTATATCTACCACTAGTACAGATATCTTAGCTCAACATGAAGGTAAAAATCAACATGTAAATGCAATGAAGAATCATGTATGAAAACATGATTCGAAACAGAAAAGATCACTCCCTTCTTGAGTAAACCACGATATATTGTAATAAGATAAATAGCTAAAACTTTGTACAGTGGCATACGTTTCGCGACCCAGTCGCTGCCTCAGTGCCAAATAAAACTAAAACGGAAGGTGACAGAACACTGTGTGTGGACTTAAATAGGTACGGATCGATTGCTTAGACGCGAGTATTCATCAGCCAACCAGCTCGTGCTTCCTATTCAGACTCGGTGACTTATTGTTGATGTGCCTCGCTTCAGCAATACGGCTTTCAATAGGCGAACTTAGTTTGTCTAAAATACAATACCTGAAATCGTTAATGGACATGTTACGATTGTGGCGGTCTTGGCATGCTCAGTAAGAGCGCTGGTATTATTAAGACTCCTTAAACTACTGGCGTGCTCCTTAAGGCGAGTGACAAAAGGACGGCTAGTTTGCCCAATGTACGATTGGTTACAAAGACTACATGTAAATTGATATACCACGTATCGATCATCGCACGCATAGCTACACCGTTCAAACCAGTACATATTTCGCAATTTTCATGTTTACGACTATTTTTCTTATTATTTAAGCAGTGTTTTAAAGTTTTATTCGGTTTGTTAACTAGGGTGATGGGTAAGTTGTATTTTTTCACGAGTGATTTAAGTTTTCTATTACAGCTATCGCTTACATAGTCTACAGTAAATTTTACGTTATTATTATTTATTTTCTCTTTCTTACTCTTGTTTTTATTGAAATCTCGGTTGCTAAACCCATTCTTACGAAGTCGGTTTTGTGCCTTTTTTAAAGACTCGTCTTTCAAGGCCTGATTCGAACATCTGGCTGGATGCAACCCGCTGTTCAGTACTCTTCACGAAATTATCCTTAATGTGACGAGGCACCCAACTATCTTTTTTCAGAGTGATGTCGGAGTGGGTAGGTTTCGAGTACCACTGATAGCTAATATCATTATTTTTTATTCTAATAGATATATCGAGGAAATTTAGGGCGGTATTCAGATCTGGAACTTCGATAGTAAACTGTATACTTTTATTAATGGAATTGAATACTTCTAGTATTTTTTCAAAAGTTTCTATGTTACGGGAAAACGGACCCATAGTTATGTCGTCGACATACCGTAAAAAGATATTCGGAATGATACCACTTTTATCCACCTTTATTTCGTTGGATATAATTAGCCTTTACCCTAGCATTCCAATTCAATTTGGCATTGAATGTGTGATCAACTTTGCCGAAAACAATTGGAATAAAATTAAAATCTTTGGTCTCACCTTAGATCAATTAAAAAATTGCCTTACTTTATAGCTTTTAACTATGAAATAAGTTTCGAAAATGAGACCTACCTCCAAATACACGGCTGTCCGATGGGCTCCCACTTCGCTCCTCGATTTGCGATCATCGCAATTCATTTTATTGAGACGCAAGCGTTGGAGCACCTCGATAAAAGTGGTATCATTCCGAATATCTTTTTACGGTATGTCGACGACATAATTATGGGTCCGTTTTCCCGTAACATAGAAACTTTTGAAAAAATACTAGAAGTATTCAATTCCATTAATAAAAGTATACAGTTTATTATCGAAGTTCCAGATCTGAATACCGCCCTAAATTTCCTCGATATATCTATTAGAATAAAAAATACTGATATTAGCTATCAGTGGTACTCGAAACCTACCCACTCCGACATCACTCTGAAAAAAGATAGTTGGGTGCCTCGTCACATTAAGGATAATTTCGTGAAGAGTACTGAACAGCGGGTTGCATCCAGATGTTCGAATCCGGCCTTGAAAGACGAGTCTTTAAAAAAGGCACAAAACCGACTTCGTAAGAATGGGTTTAGCAACCGAGATTTCAATAAAAACAAGAGTAAGAAAGAGAAAATAAATAATAATAACGTAAAATTTACTGTAGACTATGTAAGCGATAGCTGTAATAGAAAACTTAAATCACTCGTGAAAAAATACAACTTACCCATCACCCTAGTTAACAAACCGAATAAAACTTTAAAACACTGCTTAAATAATAAGAAAAATAGTCGTAAACATGAAAATTGCGAAATATGTACTGGTTTGAACGGTGTAGCTATGCGTGCGATGATCGATACGTGGTATATCAATTTACATGTAGTCTTTGTAACCAATCGTACATTGGGCAAACTAGCCGTCCTTTTGTCACTCGCCTTAAGGAGCACGCCAGTAGTTTAAGGAGTCTTAATAATACCAGCGCTCTTACTGAGCATGCCAAGACCGCCACAATCGTAACATGTCCATTAACGATTTCAGGTATTGTATTTTAGACAAACTAAGTTCGCCTATTGAAAGCCGTATTGCTGAAGCGAGGCACATCAACAATAAGTCACCGAGTCTGAATAGGAAGCACGAGCTGGTTGGCTGATGAATACTCGCGTCTAAGCAATCGATCCGTACCTATTTAAGTCCACACACAGTGTTCTGTCACCTTCCGTTTTAGTTTTATTTGGCACTGAGGCAGCGACTGGGTCGCGAAACGTATGCCACTGTACAAAGTTTTAGCTATTTATCTTATTACAATATATCGTGGTTTACTCAAGAAGGGAATGATCTTTTCTGTTTCGAATCATGCCTAAATACCTCCCGTGCGCCACAATCAACCATGTATGAAAAGTTACTTTGAAACGTAGAAGTTGTAATTGCTGATCGAACACTCTTGAAAGATCGAGGGTGTTTGACGATCTGAGGTCGAGACATGAATATTTGTGTGTGATTCTGAATGTATCGGCATTTCTCTTTGCTGGTTTTCAATATTCCCTCCACTTCCTGAAGCGCAAGCAATAGTGCTGTTGCCGATGTTACGGACTTCAGTTCGAATGTCACCTGAGCCATGTAAAGAAAAGCTCAAATCATTTGACATCTTTTGCTTTTTCGTTTGCGTTGTTTGCTTGATGTATCTTTGGACAGATTCTGGTCGTTTCTGTCCAGTAACGGTTTGAATTTTTGGTATTGTGTATCTTTTATTGTTCAGTTCTTACAACTGTGCATCTGATGCAATGATTTGTATAAAGTTCAGGGAGCTTTGCATGGATGGAAATCTTTTTCATCATCTCATTTAATGTGTTCTTTCCAAGTACGAGTTTTCCGTTGTAAGATTCGTTCCCGATTGATAAACACGGTTTTGGAAACAAAGTATCATTTTCATCTGGAAGTTTTGAAAGATATAATTTCGTTGCGAAAACTGGACATTTTTCAGGAGTTTCAGGAGTAGAATACATTAAAATTGTCCTAATGGATTCGAAATGTCGTCTGTTAGTCGAGACCTTAACATTTTTTTCTTCGGCAGTTCTTACTAAATCGAAGAATTCTCGTCCATTGGGATCTGTGTGCAATTTAAGGGAATGTTTCGTTATGCCTCTCGACCATTCCCGCCCGTGGTATCCAAAATGATAAATAATAAGATAAAAAACTTCATATTGCAAAACTATATTGAAAAAACATTTATTCATGCCTTCACTTCATAGCATTCTATCAAGGTTGCCGGGCATAAACTGGAAATCTCCCATTTTAGCCCGCCAATTTCACTGTATTTTCAACGGAGGAACAACCTCCCATTTATGTCATCCGTTTTCGTATATTCATCTTAAACATAATCATTTCAATGTTATTACTCATTTTTCGACATCTATGGACTACGTCACAAGTGTTTTTTAATCCATGATAGTTCAGGCATGAATAGAAATTATAGCTATCTGTCGTCGGGTATAAATGGGAAGATATCCTCGAGTGCTGCGCGCCCTCAGATATCTTCCAATCTATGCCCTCGACAAATAGTCATAATTCCTATATTCTTTCTGCAATGGCCGCAAAGAAATTGGATTATATCTATTCTAATTGTTCCTGTTCATAGAAATGTACAAGAAGAATGATTTGATTCATAGACATGCACAGGAAAATTATATTCCTTCATAGCCTTTTGGTATAATTGGTGTAAGCTTCTGGTACATGAATACAATCCCCCCCCCCCCACACACACACACACAGTGACCATGTCGGCGATCGTCAAATTTCAAAAATTTTAGGTAATGGATGATTTTGTCCGGTAAAACTTCTACTGTCGGTTTTTTATTGAAAGTATTAAGCAAGTAGGCGTGATTTTTCGAAATACTTGCCTGACTGACGGATAGAAAATTCTTTAATTTGATTTATTTTGCATTAACTTGGGTATATTTGTACGTTACTCTGTATCGGCATGCGGACTGCGCGGATGGCATCGTCATGCCGGGACGAAGTCTTAAGTCACGGTGGCAACGCTGTTGAGAAATGAATGTTATCACTACTGATGGATTGGTGATGGTTATTAATGGCATTCCCGGTAACGTTCCCGATATGTCAAACATTTGGGTAGCAGATTTGGAAGTTAACTCAATTCTCTATGACAATTGATAAGATTCAGGATTTATCAGTTAAATGCTTGTGTCGCATAAAGGAACTTAGAGTAAATGTTTCGTCAATGACATTCTTTTCTTTTGTAAAGCAGGTAGCAAGAGGCATGCATGTACCAGTACTTGAATTGCGCAATATATGCATTCTTGACAACGAATCATCAAAATTATAACGTCTAGCACTGAATAATATGGAGTAATATTTGAATTCAAAATTGAAATACATCTTCAGGAGGAAACAATACAAAAAGGAAAAACAATTTCAAGATTAATGGAAGAATCTTCTGAAAAAACGACACTTATTGGAAGCCTTCAACGGGAAGCTGTGACTGCTAGGTGAGATAACTCGTAATGTGAATAATCATGTGCGTCTTTTCAAAGGCATAATTACTTTTTCAGTGAGACGTGCATTAGATTGAGAGAAGCATTACAAGCAAAGGACTGCCAAGTAAATGACATTGAAGCTCATTTGAATGAATCCATGAAGCTGTGTGATGAATTGAGAGAGAAAAATGCGGTAAGTCAATGCTGTAATAAGATTTTCAAACTATCAATGTAAAGTTGTAAATTATAATCATTATGCATTAATGGTTCTACGAGGATCAATGTATAAGTATTGTTATTGAAAGTCTCATCAATGTCTTCGAGTTATTTTTCCAACCAAAAATATACGAGAAGAGTCGTTCACTTTTAGGCTGCAACGTGGCCAATTAGGCAACATTATTCGTCTTTTTAGTAGCCTTGAAATGAATTTCATTGCAGTGAGTTTGATAATTTACTTAAACTCTGTCGTCGTCGGTCGTGTCACCGCTGTGCTTCTGAAAGAATCATTGAAAGGTCTGTATGCGCAGCCGAGGCATCGTAGGGGCTGTAATGGCCGTTGATAATCATCATAGGTAACTATCCACAATTTAAAAAACATCTTGGGCTTGTCATAACACTTCATTTCGCATCTCAACACTGTTTGATATTGTGTTTTCCATGTCTGGTATGTCAGAAAAACACAGTGAAAACATAGTCGTAATCGTAAAAAATATGCTAATGTCAATATCAAACAATGCTGAGATTCATGACAAGCTCAAGATGCTTATTAAATTCCGAACAGAGACTGAGTCATATGTGCTTAGGTTTGAATACCAGAAGGACCCAGATTCAAGAGATCTTGTATGTATTTATATTTTTTAAAATGATACAGTCGAGCGTTTTCGGCTAGCACCCACTAGCCATGTTCACGACAAAGCCACAAGCCTCTTTAAAAATCCTTTTAAAATAATTGTTCTCCATATCCAACCTTCTGGTCCCATCCCAGTCCATATTGTGTCCCTGCTGATGGACGGGCTGGGCAATCTCGAAGGAAGTCGAAAAATTGCTCACAGCCCGTCTGTGCTCCTTGAGACGCTCTTCTAGCGTTCGAGCTGTCTCACTTACATAATTCCAGGAGCAATCTTGACAAGAAACTCCGTAAACCAAAACCCCTCTTCTTGCTTTGTGTAGTCCGTTTTTTGACCAACATACCACCTACAGTGTTCCCCGACTTCATCCCGATTTCCACCTCAGCCCTGCAAAACAACGTACCAACCCTCTCAGAAAGACCTGGAACGTATGGAATCAACCCTCTTATCTGAACTGCCTCTATGTTGCCATTACTCTTGTTCGCAACATTATTCCTCCTCCTCTTGTTGAGAAAAGCAAAATCGTTTCTTCCATAACCTCCTAAGGCAAGACCTTTACGAATATGACTGTGCCCAAGTTCTCCTTTGAAGTGATGTAATGTTAAGGCACTGTCACCCGTAGTTAAATGAATAAAGTAAAAACCACACTAGTACGGAAGAATGTTATTCGAGCTTTCGACCGTCCTTCAGACAGTCATAATCATGAAAAATTCATGATTTTTCATGATTTTTCATCATTTTTCATGATTATGACTGTCTGAAGGACGGTCGAAAGCTCGAATAACATTCTTCCGTACTAGTGTGGTTTTTACTTTATTCATTCTCCTTTGAACATACTTTCTCACCTCTATCACCAAGACATGAAACAATACCGGTAAAAACTCTTTTGGGATGACAAGAATCTCTGTGCAGATAGCTATCGGAGTGTGTAGGCTTCCTGTGAACACTGAAGTCTACTCCATTAGTTCCCTTTCTGATCAGGACATCAAGGAAAGGTAAGCTGTTCTCAGACTCGACCTCTAAAGTAAACTTAATTGTATGCCTCAGTTTACTCATAAACTCCGCCAAGGATACCAGGATTGCTAAGGATTGCCGTGATATATCTGATTCCAAGTGTCTTTGCAAATCGTCTTTGTCAATTTGTCTTGAGCATGGCTAGTGGACGCTAGCCGAAAATGTTCGACTGTATCATTTTTAAAAATATAGATAAATGAAAGATCTCTTGAATCGGGGTCCTTCCGCTATTCAAACCCAATGGTGCTTAAATTATGGATTGTTGCCACTGAAATTGGCAACGACCATGGAAGCGCGTACAATTCCACATTTTCTAGTCGCCTGCTTGTGATACTGCTTTTATTTAATTTTTGGATAGTGTATGCTGTGCCGGCGTCCACAGTATCTATTAATATCATTTGGTCATCGTGCTGCCTACACTTGTGCAGAATGTCATTCACGTAAGGTGTGTCAGGCAAACACGACCGTAGAATAGGCTCAAAAATATACTAATTTCAACGAATAATCAGACATTCACATGATCATCATGGAAGTGCTTCCGGATAAGTTTCACATGAATCATGTGATTAAAGCTGATTGCAAGAGTTTAGCTAGGCCTATCTGTTTGCCTAAAAAAGAAAACCAAAATCATGGATTATGCACTCTATGGGTTTATGGCGGTTGAGTAGGAAATTCACTTTCTGTGCTTCTATTATTCAAAAAAAAACTATGATGGCTTGCTGAAAATTAGGAAAGAAATGGTAAACTCTATTTATATTTTAGCCACAAAAAATCAGGCCTATGTCCAGTCTACGTTTCCAGTCTTGGACGGGATCCCGAATAAGACTTTTGCTGCAAGCCCAGACGGACTTCCCAGACTTTCTAAAATCCTGTACATGATAATGCCAGTCAGAGACTTAACCAGCAGCGATCATGTTAGATGATATTGATAACGACGATTGGCAACCTCGCATCAGTCGCAAAATTATTCATATTTGATCCTCATGTAACCTGCAAAATTGATAAGTTATAAATATTATGACCTAAATACCTTGAGGCATGACTAGAAATGCTGAAAGAAAAAAACCTAGAATTTTGCATAAATTGATCTGAGAATACTTGGAACTTTTAGATCAAAAAGGCGCGGAAACTGCATTAGAGCGTATAGCAGGGTGGGCCGATGTGACAATATGTGACATTTTTTCATCTCAAAATAAAATGTGACATAATGTGTAATTTTCATTGCTGGTGTGACAAAATGTGACAAATTCACGTAACCAGAAAATAATTTGACAGAAGTAATGCTTTTACGGTAGTATGACATAGTATAATGAGCTTTGAACTCACAGAGAAGCATCAGCTTCGTCTGAGTGAAATAACGACAACTTTATTCTTTGACTTTGATTTGTACTCGGCATATGTAAGATAGATATGTTTCTCCATGCTCCCATTGGTGACTTGCACTTCCGCCAGGTAAATCGTGATGCTACTAGTTCGCTTGTTTAAAGTTGACTTTGAGCTTGATGGCCCAATTGCAACATTCATTTCATGTGGTTATGCGTTTTTCGATCGTCATTTCCAAATCGCAGTAGTCCTTGCGAAGATGTAGTTCCGATAATGCACGCAATCCAAGGAATGATCGCAATTGTAGCAAAACTGATTGATATTTCTTCACTGAAAACAGAATTACGAGTAAAAGTGCTCTTTTTTGGTGCGAATTTATATTGTCTGTGAATTAATTTTGTTGAATTTATTCCGAATGCGTGCTTATTGTTTACCATTAAAATGAATTCAAGACATTGAGAATAATCATTATCGCAACCTTTGAGTGTAATTTTTCGCTTAAAACAAAAATAAAGGTGTTAAAGTCTTACCCATGGTTTGTTTCGCTGTGGCCACATATCTCGGGGCAACTGTTAGATATCTTAAATGGCAATTTCTATGAAACACCTTAGATGACAAAAAGTAGTAATTATAAGTTGTAGATTTCTCGATCTTGTCACATTATAACGCGTGTGATATACATTCATCGATAGGGCAGCAAAAATGGCAATTTCGAAAGCTGCCAATTTCCTGCACATCATGTGTCAAAATTTGTACATATGCTTCCATCAGCATGTGACGAAATGTGGCATTCATGCCAATGAGCATGTGACAAAATGTGACATGAAAGCTCATCGATGTGTGACTAAATGTGACAAATCTTGAATATCAAAATGTGACAAAATGTGTCACAGATCCAAATGTGGCGGCCCATCCCTGGTATAATCATAACTCTGAATGCGAGTATAGTACTTAATACCCGCGAGGAAATAAGTGGGTATGAATCATACTATGATTTGGGCATGAATTTTTCATACGTATAAATTTTCATACTAAAATCGTACTCAAATCATAGTATGAAAATTTCATACCCACTTATTTCCTCGCGGGTAAGTACCAATTTAACCGGTTGAGCATTCCTGATGTAATTTATATATTCTCACTGACTATATTTTGTTATTTTTGTTTAACCTTGCATTCAGCAGTTTTTATAAATGAATATTAATCAAAGCCTCTTTCCCTACTTCTTTTTAACGAATTATGTTCTAGAAACCAACTTAATGTTGCTGTTGTGTCACTATGGTAGTAGTATGCACTTTTGTGAAACGTGGGGATACACGAAGTTTAGTAGAAGACGTACACGAATATTAATGATTTTTTTTCAAGAATTTAATGCAGCTACCGTGCTGCCTGTCTTATTCAACCGGTGTTTGTGGAGGGAGACAGATTCAAACAAAAAACTTCTGTGCTGCAACATTATCCTGTGTCAATGTAAAAAGATCAATGAAAATGATGCAGTGTCAAATTAAGTGAGATATCTTCATTGAGAAGACTGAATAACCAACCGCTTTAAGAATGAGCGCTTTTCTGCACATGATCGACCTTGTCTGCTAATTGACTGCCATTGTCTCTCAACATCTGCAAGCGGCTATGCAGAATTATTGCTTTTAGTGGAATATTTTCCGTGTGAGAATTGATATAAACATACTGCTCCATTCCCATGAGATTCCACTTTCAAGTAGCAAACATGTCTTCGAATTGATACTTATACAAAAAGTGCCTTACTTTCTCTGATGATTTTCTTACAAATACAAGTAGGTATGTTAGGTTTTGGGATTTGTAAGAAATTGAACACAATCTAGCATGTTTATCTTAAACTAACTCCAAAACGTACAAGTTTTCTCTAAATTGGAGCACTCCAAAAAATAAAACGGTTTTGCTACTTCATCAATAAATCTTAATGAATACCTTTCTTTTAAGTTGATGTTGTACAGCAATTTCAAATGCCGAATTGAGTTGAAAAATTCATCAGATAGATTTTAATCAACAATTTAAATACAGTAGAACAATCCAATTAATTCAAAGCGCTTACAGAGCTAGTGAGAAACTAGTTAGAAAGAAAGACAGAAAAGAGAATAAATTGCTGCCAAAGTATAATCGATGTCGTCACTCCTATTTCTTCAGCATTCAGTGTCGTCAGTTCGCATAGCACAAATGTCACTTTCATATTTCTATACTTATTGAGAAAAATGACCATGGAGTACACCTTGAGAGCAATATGTACTAGGTTCAAGACTTGCAAAAGTTGCATTGCAAGTGACTTCACCTTAAATAAATAATACGTTATTCATGCTCATGTCGATAACGCTGTAACCACAGCTGCAGCCATGAAATGGGGCAAGGGTCAAAACTATCTCACATGTTTTGTTGAATACTTTCAGGAAACTGCTCATTGCTTGGATGACATCACAGAAGAACGAGATCACCTGGCCTCCAATCTTCAAAGTCAAAGCGAACTTTTGAGAAATGCTCAAGTAGAGCTTTCCCAACTTAAAGATCAGTATTCTCAGAATGTTCTATCTATCGAGTCTTTGAACAAACAGATGAGCATCGGTCATTCAGAAAACGCTGAGTTGCAGAGTCTCATTACAAAGAAAAATGAAGAGGTTACTACCATTCAAAATGAATACATCAAGTTGAAAAATGAGTTGAGTTTGACTCTTGAAGACTATCAACGTGAAATGAATTCTGCTGTAAGAGAGAAAGAAGAGCAAATGAAACAGATGATGAACAAAACGGTTAAGGAACATAACCAGAATTGTGAAAAAATGGTAAGATCGATTATCAACTTTGAGCTCACAATGTTCAAAATAATAATGCAGATTAGTACATCAACTTTTAATGGCGTTTAATTGAAATCTTAGTTCTCCACATCAGCAAAAAGTAAAATATTCCATAGGAGTAGGCATAGGAATAGATGTTGGAGTTAGGGATATCACACGAGTATGAATATGCATACGAACGAATAAGCGCATAACGCAAGTAAGTTAAGAAGACTTCATAACGTGTATAAATGGATGTCATCAGTGTTATTCCCTACTACGTAGCAAACCAAGTATCATAAATGTGTGTGTTAGAACGCATTAAAATTCACATTAAATATCCCACAAAATTCCACATCACTATGCCAAGAAACTCACGGATTGGCAATCACAGGCCTGTACTCCTATACTGATATGAACTACAAAGTAGAAGGTGGGAGGCTGAAAAGGATATGAAAAAGTGCATATCGGCCAAATGTTTGGAAAAATAATATTATGATGAAGCATGAAATGATGTATGCTGAAACTATAAGAGGCTGTAATAGACTAATGAAGTTACATATATGCCGTATTCCGATTCGCATTACATTGATGTAGCGAACCGATGTAGCTACGAGATATGTCTTCATTATCATTATTGCTATCATTGACTTCATCCGTGTTCTTGATCGATCTGCAAGTTATGTCGACTTGATTGTAATCAATTCTAATAATAAATCGAATTAACGTCTATTTGTGCACAACGGCTCAAGCACAAATGTTGGGAGCATATTCTCCACGGTCAGAGTAATTTAATTTGTCAATGAATCTTTTTTCGGGTCATATTCGGGCTTTAGTATCGATAAAATTTTCGGGTCACCTTGAAAAAATTATGGTTCGGGGTCGGGTGGAAGGTGGCTGGGTCTGGTTTCAATGCATGGCCGTTGCACTTCTCTATAATCTAAGGACCTGTGATGAAGCATGTGTCACGACCAGCGAAGAATTAATTGATCAAGGTGACACCTAGTGCGATGATGAAGTGAAGAGCGCCATTAGAAAATAGAGGCAATCAGAGCCATAGAGTAGGGATATATACAGTAGGTAGAGTGTCGACTCAAAAAGTATCCGCATACAATGAAAATTTTTATATGAAAAGATTCATTTTTTGCGGAGATTACGTTCCCGTGGTCCAAAAAATCATTTGAGCAGTTTTCAAAAAGTTGTCAATTTATATACTATCGAGATAACGCCGCTATATAAGTAGTATGAAGCAGGTTGGATGTCAAAAGGAATGAATATTTACTAATAAGCATCCTAACTAAGCGGAAATTAAGCTGATTATCAAGGGAATTTCATGAACCTCATTATAATGGAAGTCTTCATGAAAAGGTCGCGGTATTATTCGTGCTTTCTTGGGTAAAATTTCAAGTTTTTCATTCAATTTTCATCGGCATGAATTCATGATTCACTAAATTTATGTTTCATTTCTTGAATCTGAATAGTGATGTACGGACCCATTTACATATTTCAAAGTTAATTGAAATCATTGTCTTTGATTATGTGATTTTGCTCTGCCAGTGGCAGGTTGCCTGTGATGTGATCACGCTTAAGAAAATGCTCTTGAGGCTGAGCATGAAAGTAATAGGAACCCATCGAATGGCTAATTTAACAAACATCAAATCTCTAAGGGCTGTTATGCCACTGAGAATCTGTAAAATACCATAATTCTTTCTGCATTACTATCATGATCACTCAATTCGGTGGCAATTTCTTCAAAACTGCATAAATGCGCATGTCTCACATTTGGTAACAATTACCAACTGTATCCCCCTCGAGTTCATTTAATAAAATCGAAAGTGTATACACGTAGGGGATTCAATAAATGCAGAGTTACCACTCTATCTAATATATCTACTCTATGATCAGAGCGTTGTGTAATGATAGTTGTGAAAAAAGCAAAACTATTTGTGGAAACGTAAAAAACCGGGTGAAGAAAATGGTTGCCAAAAAAACCATGAAGCCAAAGATCAAGTAAGCTGCAGCTTTAGAGATTGAACGAAAGCACGAGCAAAATCTCTCAGTGCGTAAAAGCATTAAAACGACACGGAAGAAATGGTGAGGTTACCAGATGAGTGAAGGAAAATAACAACGGACTCGGATTTACTGAAAATGAAAGAGGAGTGATATGGAAGTAGTAATGAATAAGCAAAGTGATTAAAGCAGCTGATGCCGATAAGGCGGAAAGACCCGAGTAGAGTGTCTCTTCGGAGGAACTGATGCTGTCATTACATTAATCAGTGCTGAGATGATAACTATACGAATGTAGGTGCATGCATCATAGTTAATATATAGCTATGTTAACATGCATCAGATGGGAGAGGAATACTAGACGAAAGGATGGCAAGTGTACATCCATAGCGCGTCAAATTACAAAGAAAAAATATATATGATGAGCTATTATTTTTTTAAAATAGAATTGAATAATATAAAATTACAATGTATGCTTGACGGTTGCAAGTAATATGCATCTTAAAGAAGCGATAGTCAACTTCTCGTCTTCATTAAGAGTCAGACAGCGCGATTTAATTTCACTTGTCAGATATAGTGAAAACAACCAGGCTAAAATTTCCGTATTTGATCCTCACACGTACATGTATACATGTAGTCTATTTTCAAACTTAGAACTTAGGCACCTACTCTATAAAGACCTGCTTCCATCCAGGTTGACCAGGTTCCAGTGTCGTGTGAGCAAAATGCTTGAATACACGTTAGAATTACACATGTACTAGTATGTATACTATGGACTGAACTTCTTACGATCCACTAAATAACGTTTCAATAGCTACATGTAGATACAAGGCTATCCACTCGCAACGGTTGGTAGCAGTATTTCATGTAGGGACGTATTTGCATTAGGTCAAATCAAATTCATGTTAGAATTGATGCATCGATGGTCTTTTAAGCTGTTAGTAAAGTCTAGTAGGTCCTATCTTGTGAAAAGCAGGTGCCCATGAAGGGAAATGACCTCTGATAGCGAAGCGAGCGTTGATATTCGAAATGCAAGTTTGTAGGGTAGTCTTTTATTGTGGATTGTAGACCTATCTGTATATCCTTGAAAGCGTAGAGTCCTTTGCTTTGAGTTGTCTAACAACACACGAAACTAGCCATGGTTGGTAAGTTCCGGCAAGAAGACTTGATGTACTTTGTACATGTAGGACTATCATGCATGGGCAGTAGATCGACAGTGTAACAGAATGTTTCCAGGCCTCCCACTCAACCTAAAAAACCTAAATAACAGAATTATTTCCTAAATTCTTCATATGAACACCACTTCTCCCGAAGAAACCTAAAATCTGTTATTTCATCATCAGTATTGAAATTTTTTAGATCTTCCTTCATAATTGATAGAAAATTGCGTCTGTGAAGTCATGTTTTCTCAGTGATCTTTTCCAAATCGTGCTATCCAACTTGGATAACTAATCGCGATATTCACTTTTACAGATTCCATCGTTGGTTTGCGAAATGCGTGACGTGAATTATCTGACGTTGCTGACTTTTGAATGGTACACTGAAGTATCGTGTTTTCTGCAGTCAACGACTTAGTTCGAATTAAATATGATTGATTTGATTACATCGATGAAAATGACGAGATGACGTGATGGCGAACAGTATTAACTTGTGGCACCTAGGCTTTCATATACTCATGATAATCTTCGTGCCATTGACCATTATAATATTACGAATCAGATCTGATATTTTTGATTTTATTTTACAATTTTAATTTTTTGATGAATTATTAGATAATAGAATAATCATCGAATTCTAATGGCAAGAATTATTTTGTTGTTATCGCGACAAAAACATTCCAACCAAACTCATTATAAAGTTTAATTGTGAAATATTTTTTCTTTTCTTTGGGCATATGCCGTTACGAGCATATAAATAGGTAGTTATAACATTCATAAACATCGTTTTTCGTATCTTTTTATCTTATTAGATCATGCAATAGCTAGTGTGTGTCAGAGTTAGGAAGAAATACCAAAAATCAGTGGCGGCTTGTAACATTTGGTACATCCAGGTTGACTGAATCCTGGATTCTGACTTTCCTAAAATGACATCAATTCCGTGATCATGGGATTATGATCCCGAGGAAAAATAAATCACGAGAGTTCACTAAGGCCTACTCACGCTGCTTTTGTTGGTGCCAAGACAAGCCGCCACTGCCGAGCATGATTTACATGTAAGTCTATAACAAGAAGCGATACTAAAAGTCTAATCATGATCGCAGGTACATGACATGTACAATGCAATGAAAAATATTGGGGCCTCATCCCTTACATCAGATTTTTTCAATTGCAAAATGATAATAGTAAATTGAACTAGTCAGATGACGTCAATTTTATGAAATTTAGTGCGTTTGAATTGGAAAATATAATCCTAAAAAACCTAAAAAAAATTTTTCGTTATTGGTGGGAGGCCTGTGTTTCCTCACCTAGCTGGGTTTTCAGTCGGATAAGCTTATGAAATAAATATTAGGCTAATGGGAAATAATCAACAATTTTGAAAAATCCTGTTTGCGTCTTCGACTGAAATTGCTTTCATGCTTTCTATGTTCTATTTATGTACTTCTGAACTCATAGCCATTTCATACTCTGTTTGGTGAGTACCATGGACTCCTAGGTATTGTTTGTGGCAAGGACATTTCACAGGGTAAGTTATCCATGTCAGCGTTACCAATTGACGGCTAACTGATTATTTGGAAGAGCATGGAAAAAGTGATGATATGAACAAAGTTTAATGGCAATAACTTTTGCTACTTTCGTAGACAAATCAATCGTACGCATAATCAATGAACATTTCTTCTAAAATGGTGACCAGATGCATTGCATGTCCGAAAAGGGGTGGAGAAAATGATGACGTTGTTTCCGTAGATTTCCTCGTAGAAATCCGATATTATTGGTAAAAAGGATGAATCGTATGCGCGTTAAAGCGACCAAAGCTACTTGCACCTCGGAGGTATCCGACCAACAAATGATGTTCGCCGAATTATCAATTATCGTTTTACTCTCACAGAACAAGTGATATTGCAAGTGCAAGTGCAAACAAAGTAGCATCAGGCACATAAGCAGGGATGCGGAGTCCTATCATTTTGATAGGACTCCGACTCCGGGTAGAAAGTATATATAGCCTAGTTTTTTTAAGAAAAACGGTGACCCACAACATAGATCATTATAGGCTTCTTTAGTGATAATTTCTATATCAATTATCAATCATTTTCGATGAAAGTTTATCAAATGTCGCTTCTAGTTGGATGTATGCGATTCTGCTCTTCCCATCTTTTTGACGTGTGCTTCACACGGGTTTCTCTAGTCTCTACCAGGCAGGATAATCCCCATCCTTCTCCAAAAATATATGAGTACACTTTCGATTTTAATATGCGCTTTGGAGTAGAAATCACACACGAATAACGTGAGGGTAAGAGGTAATGTTCTCATACAAACTAGTATTTCATTTTTGTGTCTGACGTGACCTTTGGTGCGCAGTTGTGATCGAGGCCAGGAAGGTTTGTCTTCTCTACTAAATCACCGAGTGAAAAGACAATCCTTTTTACATTTTCACGGTTCATTCCCTCAACTATTGCAAGCTTTACATGCAGCAGTGTCTATGTACTTTTGTTTGACGAAGAAAGTTGGCATCAAGACACTGACAGCTATGCACGAGGATAAATAATTTGTTTGTATTATATTTCGGATCTAGTTATAGGCCGGAGTCCTATAATTTGATAGGACTCCGACTCCAGCAAAAAATGATAGGACTCGGGGACTCCGACTCCGCATCCCTGCACATAAGCAGTGAATATTTGGACGTCTGTCAAAGACATCATTGGAAAATGTAAAACCAAATACTGAATCGTTGATTGAGAACGCTATTCACCATCTTGAAAAGCATAAAGTAAAACTGTACAGCTCAAATTTTCATCACTTCCAAAAAATCGAAGACATTTTCACCTAGTCTTTCGGTGTCTGGAAAGCAATTAAGTTGCTTGTCAGGAATTGCTACAAGGAATGCTTTATGTGAATATCCCCACTCTCCCATCACCGTCTGCGTTAAACAGAATCAGCAACATTTTATCAGTGAGAGCAACAAATGAAGCACTCCTGAAACATTTTCAATTAAAAATCCAAAATCTCAGATATTGCTTTATGATCAAGTCATTGAGATATCGCTATAAAGATAATGTGGTTTTGTTTCCTTACAAAACGCTCACAGTGACTGCAATACAAAATCATTTGACATTATCAATATTGTTCCCTTCGAAATTTTGTCCCGCAATCATTTAATGCTGCCTTTCCTTATTCATGAAAGGAATGTATTTCACTTGAATTCGAGCAAGGATGTTATCCAGTCCTGTCGGCGCAGTTTGTCAGAGACATTGACGGAGGTGACCTTTACTATCCATCTAAAGAGCATATTATGCTTGTGATCTTCGTGTGGATGTATTTGTAACACTGACCTCTGACACAGTGTTGCGATTCGCGCGTGTTTACACGCGCGCGCGTTTTTTTGACAATTTGCGCGTGTAAGCGTGTTTTCTTCCATTTTTATCCATTTTGCGCGTTTTTTAAGTTTTCGACTTCTATTTTTAATTTTTGATAATAGAAAACTTTGGTTCTAAAATATCAAAATCAAGATATCAAAATTTCAAATTACATGCAGTTTCTAGATAAGCCACATGTATAGCCTATCAAAGATCATTTAGGTTCATTAACATCTCACTCAATGGATAGCCTATAGGCCCACTGCTCGTGTGCATCTACCACTTAAGGCACGTTTGTATTTGACTTGTCCTGAGAAATACCAAGCTATCTGATCTGCAAATTTAAGCTTTGTAAAAATTCGTTTCATCAAATATTAGCGATCATAGTTGCCATTTTGACTTATTTGTAAGGAAATACATGTGCGCGTGTTTTTCGACCTTGCGCGTTTTTTTTACCCTACGCCAAGAATCGCAACACTGCTCTGACACCAATTTAAGAGAAAATTGATGCCAGATAGTAATCCCATCGGGATGTCTGTCGAAATTGAGCTGGCTACGCAAATGTCTTTGTTCGATGAACTACCAAAAGTAGTGTGATTTTAGCCATCATGTGGTAAAGAATTGGAAGCAATTAATCACTGAAGTCATCAACTGTTTGTCAGAAATTTTGTCAAAAAATGAAGAATCCGTGAAAAATCGATCAACATCATCAAAAAGAAGAAAGTTGAAATCAAATTGGAATGCACGAGAATTCTCATTAAACATGATTTAATCTGAATATGTCATCCATTTTTAATTATTTGATTGATTAATTTATATACTTAATGTATGTGTACATTTATTATAATTTAAGTGGAAGCATATGATTTCACGTGTAAACGCATAGACCTGCATGCAACATAATAGGCCTATTTGTATATATACATTATTTTTCGTAAAGCTTATTGATCCTGGCATCTGCCATCAATTTGGCAATGCGACATTTTCGTGAAATGTCCTTATGCTCTAGATGTCTATGGGTAGTATATTAATCGTCCAAACATAGATTTACCGCAACCCATTGATAGTGTCATCAATTCGTTCAACTTTGAAAATTATATAGATATAGAAACAAGTAATACATTACCTTGAAAACAAAGAAGAGGACGATGCTCTTTATCGTAATGCAGAAAGTGTTCATAGCCTAATGTAGATAATAAAATTCCAACTAAATTTCTGTCTCACTCGTCAAGTAGTAGGTCACGATGATCTGCCATGGGAAATAATTTCATACGTTCATATTTAAACCTTATTGATATTCTCCAACAAATCATATGTCGTTAACGGCTCAGCACACGAGTGCATTTTTCTTATTAATAGGTAAATAGACATGTTTACCCTTAAATACTTTTTTAAGCGAGGTGGTAGTTGTATAACTTTGTATAGAGATTTGATTATGATGTCGATTATGATTTATACGTACAACTGTTATCTAACAAAAATTTCTTTGTGGAGGGAACACAATCATTTACTCAATAAGTGCACTATATAGTTTCGCAGAAAGAGGGTTATTGGCTCTTATTTTCTTCACCATTAACAGGAGAAAAAGTTGAATGATGCACTGGCCAAGCTGGAGGCCTCCAAAGCTGATGCAAAGAAATTGAAGACTGAAAAAGTAAGTTTGAAAGTTTTTACAGATTCACTTTGAAATTTTGCGGACAAAGCACTATATATTACTCATGAGGTCATAATAGTGAGTCTGAAACTATATGCCGCAAAATTGAATCTCTTCATTCCCTATTTTTCCACCTCAATGAATGGCAAGTTCAATTTTTGTGTTTATATACAAGATGTGACAACTATGTTCTCTGATAAATCAAATATTTTTTACACTGTTGAATTATTTCTAAATGTTATGTAAAACTCATGCATGCAATGATTTACATCAATTTACAACCCATCGTTTCTAAAAGGAATTCAAAGAACTGACTGATTTCGTATTATATACCTTGCTATCCGATGCTTCCACTGCTGTTCGAAATCAATTTTGAAAGTTTACCCTCGGGATGCTTCTTAAAACTGTTCGAGCATGTTGTTGGAAAGTAGCAGTGTTTTGGAAGCTTTGACCTTCAAATGTAATTCAGTTTGAAAAAGCTGGTAAAGACTGGCAATCAACTTCCTCGTAAGAAATTCACAAACCACTAACATTGGATACTGCATGCACCAGTGCATTGTCTTGGCAAAGAATCCAACCACCATGAAAAGGTTTGGTCTTTTTCGTTGCACAGCTTCCCAAAGCTTCGACAGCATTTCGAGGTATTCGATTTGATAACCTGGCGAACATTGCTCACAAATTCACTGTACACACCTCAATGCTGTCAGAAGGAGCAAACACTTGCACTCGACGTTCCTTTTGCTCATTGGTGAGATCTTTAGCTCCATTTTTCCGGGAGGTGCCACGCCCACAGTCGAGCAGTATTTTATATTGATACACTGTTTGGCAACAATCTCCAAAGTGATTCTCTAGAATTTCTCAGCATCAGACAATATTTACTAAATTGCTTACATTAATATTACTTCGGAACGACAGAAGATATCAGACGGCGCTAACTATTCATCGATGCTGCAATTCTATTCATATCAATAATGCTATTACTGAACGAATTTCAATGACTTAGCTCGTAGAATTTCATCCAGTCCGGCGACGTAATTGCCACACCTTGTATTTCTTTCCTGACTATGGAAGACAGCTTTGTAGACGTTTTGAGTTCTGGCTAAGGGTGAATATTGTGATTTCATTTTTATAGGTGTAAGCAATTTGGGTGTTATTTTATAATTGAAAAGTGAAAAGCCAAAAGAGAACAACTCTCCTTTCGACTTTTTCGGAGACGCTTTCCAGACTGCTTCATGAGATTGCAGCACATGTTCCATAGGAAGCGAAAGTCAGGTAAAAAAATAATGCTCACCAATTTCATAATAATTTCCTTTTTTCCTTGCTTCTGCAGCGTCAGTAACCTCACCTTTACCATTTAATGCGATGTTAGAGTAGGGAAGAACCAATGTGTGGTTGCACGCAAAATCCAAAACCAGACAACGGTCACGCTCCCAAGCAGAGCTAGACCGCTATGATGCTTGCTGTCCCCCCGGTCCGGCTCAGCTGTGTTTGGTGCCAGCACCACATGGCGAGCAGAAACCAGTGCCTCGCTGACGAAGGCGTGTCTCTGTAAGCAACCGTTGGATATTAACCAAGGGATATTGACCACGAATGTCCTAAGTTTCACCATCTACGGCTACACGTACACACGATTGTTCAATTCATCGCAAAATGGCGCACCGAGTCTTACTTAGAGCAGGCAATTGTGAATGTTTCATCAGTCATTAAGAAACCAAATGAAGAGTTAGGACAGGTGTTCAACCAGATTGACCAGATTCTTTTGACGAGAATGATTATGAGCGTACTCAGATTGCATCACTACATGCTTTGAATAATTCCTCAAAACATGATCCTAATTCTTCTGAACATGATGAGGAGATAGATTGAACATGAAAATCTGCAATTGTTTGGGATGAGTTGCTTAGTCTGAAATTTGCATATATAAACTGTGAAGCTGTAAGTGTGAGAACAGAAGTAATCTTTGTTTTTCGTTGTACTATGCTTCATGCATGTAGACTTGTATGCATCATGTACTTTGAGAAATTGCTTGCATGCATCGATGTTGACAGTCGTTATCTCATAACTTGATGTTTTGAAGCAGTTAAAAACAATTACTCTGATGTTGTCCACATAAGTTGTGATATTATGAAGTATGAATGATGTATTATGTATAACTCAAACATTTTCTTGTTATTTGTTGTTTGAACATTTCCATCAACTTATGTGCTTGATACAGCTTTGCACGATACGTATGAAATGTTGCATCTAAATTTATTACTTGGGATCTTGGGATGTATTGTTATATTTTAGTCTGCGAATTTGAAAGACGTGAAAAACCCCGACTATTAGATACCTCCAATTAGGACTTATTATACTGTGGTTCGAATTGTGACTTGCATGTATATTTTAGATATAAAGGAGTTTGTATTATAGATCTAGTTTTGGCAACTGCTTTCACAATGCTTGATACTAACATTTTAGGATAAAATGAAGAAAGATTTTGAAGAGAAGCAGAAGGCCTCAAATAGCAGAATGAAGAGTTCAAAAGCAGAACAGGTAAGTCACGAATGCGAAAAAGTAGTGATACTGAAGGAAGAGAGTGTAGAGGTATTTTAGGGCCTGCTACATGACATTGTGTCGTTAATGATCTCACCTTCTTCTCGCAAGTACATTATTTGCTGAAACACGTAAATGTGTTACTTCTAAGGTCTGTGAAAACGTTTTCGAAAGGGGCAATGAAAAGTCAAGCGCATTCGATCGATGGCAAAATAGCCAAATAAAAATTGGCCAGAATTCTGGGGCCTTGATGTCTTTTATCTAATGTCATCAATTATGGTCGCAGAATATGATTGCTTCAAGGGCTTTGGTCAAAACAAAGACAAGAAGAGCTATTATACGAATAATATGAAAGCTTTGCTATATGAATAATCATGATAATCTGAGATTTCATGAGCACAATTGATTTTATTTTACAATTATGCTTCATTCTATGAAAATCATTTCAATAATTAAGTAGAAAATAAGAAGCACGTTCAAGTTTCTAGCTGTAGTGATCAATTAAGGCAATTCACACCGTCATAGGACCGCTTACAGACATAGATGCCTAGCATATATGCAACGATCCTCCTGAGGACCTATACTTCATACTTAGCATGGAGCACAATATTCATCAATCATATCATCAATTTTATATGATAGAGTTTCTAGCTTTAAAGAGTAGCGGTTATCAAAAATCCTATAAAGCAGTTAGTATATTGCAGCGACAGAATAATTGTCGCTGAAAGGTTTAAGTCGACTAATCGGCTGCCAACAATTAATTTCCGCTAGTTGGAATATTCAAATAAATTTTGTCAAATATAAATGGATAAGTCTGAAGTTATATATAATTGCATAAATCTTCAAATTCCACGTGTATGGATTTTCATAGGAATGACATTCATCCACATTATCCCCCCCATATCTACGTACAGTGTACACAAATGACTGCTGGACTAGATCGACCACGGTAGTAATTGCATGTAAAATCTCCTTTATATCTCTAGCCAAACCTCACTTGAATAATATATTCAAACTCGTGACACTCAACGTTTTAGTCACCTTGACCTTCCTCGATGAGAATTTGACATACGCCATCGTACTTGATTTCAATAATTCTGAGGATAGCATTTATATCGGCGTACACCACATTTCAATGAAGTATTATACTGACGTTCAATCGCCTTTACGGCAAATTTTATTCATTTCTTTCAGGAAAAAGTAATAGAGAATCTTGAACAAGAAATCAGCTCTTTGAAGCTTCAGATGAACGCTTATGAAGATGAGAAGGTAACAATTTCCTACTAAATGTATTTTTGCCTAAATTTCAATTTAACTTATTAAATTCAATCTAAAATATGATAACTAAATGCAGAATAAATGCTATGACAATAACTAGAGCGCTTGGTATTATTGCGTGAATAGGACGTGATTTGCACTAAGCGCAAGGTTTGGTCTTGGGTTCACTCTTGGGTTTTGGGTAGTCTTGGGGGGTACCCAAGAAATCTTGGGGTGCGGACCCAAGAGCTTGGGTCCCACCCCAAGAGTGGGAACCCAACAGTAAAGAAATTGACCATGAATGATCATTTGCGGTTTTCTTGGAAAAATTCTGCCTAAGTGTATGACCACGTCATGTCATAGCAAGTCATCTACATGCAAGCTTGCATGTATGTACATGTAAATATGTAACCTGCTTCAACCACACGATTGGTCTTTCTATGATAAAACTGTGCTATCATCATCAACTTTGATATAGACCTACCTTAAATGTCTATCTGATAGTTTGTTTAATTAGTTTTTTAAACTATGCTTTAATTACCTATGGCTTCCTTGTAAATTTAATCCATTAAGCTAGATGTAATGCATATTGTATTAGACAGAATTGTGTATATATCATTTTGCGTGAAATAAAGCAAATAGTATATGAAAAAATGCAATGCATTAAACCAATACCTGTATAACGCTTATGCTGTTAAATTGGTAGCCTACAAAAATTCGTAGATAACTTGCTTCATGTAGCCTCTTGCCTTGAAAGTTAAAAACTTCGGCCTATATTGTTCATTCTACTATTAGGCTACATGCGCTAGAAATAGAAAGATGTCGGCATCATTTAATGCAGTGATATTCTTTGATGATTGCTTCTTACGATTATAAAAAATATTGCGAAAACGTCTGTCTGAGGTTTTGATTTTGTTTTTGGATCGTTCATAATCCACATCGACAAAAAATGGGGTTTTATAACTCCCCTTCTAATTCATGGACATTGACCCACACCCACTCCCCCCCCTGTGGACAATTACTGATGTTCATTGTGGATATGTATTCAAATTTACCAATCTGAATTTACGGGACGACAGTGTGGATACAGTGCTAAATTTTATTCTTCGTTTTATTCGATGATCCGGCTTCCAGTAGTGGGCTGTCCGTCGATCTCTATTCATGAATATAGGCCGGTTGTGTATACCACAAGATAAGCATCTTCTAAGCTAAATGCACAGGACAAAATAAAAAAGGCAGACCAAAATATGTTAGTACGAGTATCTTATGAAGTTTGTCCATGAATATATTGAAGCTGGGACATTCCCATAACGACGTCTAAATGTTTCATAATTTTAATAAACTTATAGTTAATAAGACTTAAGGTTTGTCCTTAAGAGGACAGGTGGTGCGTTCCCACCGGCAGACATTAAACGTTCAAGGCGCGTCAAACTTTTGACTATCCTAGGACTACATTTTAGAGCCAAACTTGACGAGATCGGTGTGGAGGACCTTCCCACTAGTCCATTTTTCAATCAGTGCTTCTAAAGCGGGGCTGGACCTTACCCCTAATGGTCCTTTGACTTGTGATCCTCGACAAATGCATGAATGCATGAAGGTCTTTAAGCACAAAGACTTGACGGATCTGATTGCGTGCCGGGCGGACCTTCCCGGGAGTCCATAACATAGCGCTATACGGGCTGGACTTCACCCTTAAGTGTACGAGATCGTACAAGGCCGCTTAACAAGTGCTCTCCTTGGTCAAAGTTTCAGGCTCGATTGATTAGGAACTTATATATAAATAGACACTTAGTAATCACAATGTCAACCCCAGGTCTTCAGCGTTCTTATATGAAAATCTTCCTTACTGTTAAGCTCGAAGGCAATTTCTGTATCAGATTTATTACGAACATCGACAAAGTCAATAATTTGTATACTTACATCATCCCAACTGTGATTAGAACTATTAAAATGATTACTTAAATACGTATTGAGATGATTCTTTTGAACAGATTGCCGATGCCCATTAAGTCTGCAATGTAATGGCTGTTTTGTCTGTCCAACATACCGGACCCCACATGATTGACATGTGATCAAATATATTACATGTCTACTCTTACACGAGAAACTACTAGGATAATTTAAAACGAACCGTCTGCCGGTACTAAAACTCTTAAAAGTATTATTAGTGTCAAGAGATTTACAACATAGGCATCTTTTGCTGCCACAGACATCAACACTATTGACGCATGTGGAGGGCGCTATCCACTCCTTCGCATTAACGTCATACACTTTAGCTTGCATTATATCAATATTTCAAAATGCCAGGACCCCATACTAAGCAAGGAATCCTTTCAGAGGTTGGCCTTTAGATCCTTGCTATCTAATTGGTACTTAGACCTAACACAACTACCGATGTCATTAATAAACCGCTATAAGAATGTGAGGCTTTTGCCTGCTAGCAGAGGTCCAGTAGCGGGGTCATAAACCACCAGCATCTGCAGACTTACTGTGTTAGCAATTGAAGCTGGGACATTACCGTAACGACGTCTAAATGTTTCATAATTTTAATAAACTTGTAGTTAATAAGACTTAAGGTTTGTCCTTAAGAGGACATGTGGTGCGTTCCCACCGGCAGACATTAAACGTTCAAGGCGCGTCAAACTTTTGACTATCCTAGGACTACATTTTAGAGCCAAACTTGACGAGATCGGTGTGGAGGACCTTCCCACTAGTCCATTTTTCAATCAGCGCTTCTAAAGCGGGGCTGGACCTTACCCCTAATGGTCCTTTGACTTGTGATCCTCGACAAATGCATGAATGCATGAAGGTCTTTAAGCACAAAGACTTGACGGATCTGATTGCGTGCCGGGCGGACCTTCCCGGGAGTCCATAACATAGCGCTATACGGGCTGGACTTCACCCTTAAGTGTACGAGATCGTACAAGGCCGCTTAACAAGTGATCTCCTTGGTCAAAGTTTCAGGCTCGATTGATTAGGAACTTATATATAAATAGACACTTAGTAATCACCATGTCAACCCCATGGAGACCAGTAACCGACACAGTCCATTCATCACACTAGGGCAGTAAGCGATAAAAAAACAACGTTAAAACAAATAAAACAATAGCCAGTCGTCAGCAGGTACCCGCCTGGTCGCGTTTCGGCCCCTCTACCTGAACGCTCAAGCCCAGGCGGGCGGGGCCCCGCATAAACTTATATGCGGCTGGCATTCTAAAATCAATACAGTAATGATATGTGTAATAATAAGTAATACTGATAGTAATAGTAAAAACAAAAACAAAACATCCGCAAAAGACGGATACAACCAAAACAAACTAAAATATATGTGTGAAATACTGAAATGATATAACCAATAAAAAAAATAAAAAAAGCTAAGAAAACAAACAAAGTGTTAATTTTATTGTTTAAAATGCGCACTGCGATGTCAGCTGCCTGGCTGAGAAATATCCAAACTTGACTAGAAAATTGTTATGACCGGTTAGGATTTTCTCAGTACATGCCTTCATTTTAGACTTACAATATCCTCTGCCGCTCATCACAAAAAGTGTCATATTAATTCGTTTAATTATATCTTCAAGATGCGAGCAGATGCGACAATAACGTAAAACCTGGCCGGCAAATACATTAATTCCCATGTTATAAGGTATTGCACTGTCTGGAAATGTCAACAGAACAACAGGGAAATCAAAATCTTCCACTATATGATATATTGACGTTCGAAGACCGTCACTACTAGAATGGAATCTCACATCGAGGTAAACAACGGCTTTGTCATTGACTCCGTTTCTATCTGCAAGAAGCTCCACTGGGTAAATTTTTGGAATTAAGGTATTGAAATGCTTGTAATTTATTACGCATATATCGTCTATATATCTCGAAGTGTTTGACAATAATTTAGCTAGTCCAAACTTTTTATTTTTAACCAATTGTTTCATAAAAGCAAATTCGCAATTTAACAGAAACAAACAAGTCGGCAAGTAAAGGACTGCAATTCCCTCCCATTGGTACTCCTCGAATTTGTCTGAACACATAACCGGAAAAAGAAATGTAGACTTCAGACACTATAAAATCAATAGCCTTCTTAAAAGAGTCCACGTCATAACAAAAATACCCCTTATATTTGATTTTGGAGAAAAACGACTTCTCATATCCTACACACAAGTATCTACGATTAGTGGAATTGAATGCGAGATCAAGGATGGAAAAAATATCATTCTTGATAGTACCTTGATCTAAGTTTGTATAAAGAGTAGAGAAGTCAAAAACTTGCATAGAGTGGACGTTCACGTTAGAAATATTCCTCAAAAAATCTTGAGTCGAGGCTACACTCCAAAAATAAGAATAACCAGTATTACTCCTGATTAACTCACAGTATTTATGGAAATTTTCTCTTATCGCTTTCAGACCTTTGTTGATATTCACCGATAACTTTTTAGTTGTACAATTTCTGGCTCCGGCAATGAATCTAAACTTATAAGGATTTTTATGCAATTTTGGAATCCAGAAAAGTTTTGGTAGTTTAAGGTCCTTGTCACTAACATTAATATTAAAGTTTGATTTCATATCTTTGACGTGTTTATTAAGGACTTCCTTTTCAGAAATTAGCTCAGGTTTATAAGTTGCATTGCCTACTGCAGTGGAAGAATCTATGTCAAAACCAAGCTCGTCCATCAGGATTTTGAGATAGAACTTTTTACATATGAAACTAAAGTTGTTGGATGCTTTATCGACAGGAACGACTATCAAGTTTTTATGGAGATCTTGCAACTCCTTATCAACACAAACGCTGCTGCCATTATCTTTCCTACCCAATTTCTTACAACGAAAGATGCGGTGCTTTACTAACATCATGACCCTGTTTTTCCAAATAGAGAAGTCATCAACTTTTAAGTGAAGGCGACTGGTATAAGTAGACATATATATGAACTTGCACGATGGCAGCTTCACTTTGATTTTCACTCATCCATCGAACCACAGACTGCTCCAAGCAATCAGCCATGGACAATTGGAGGGACTCTCTCCAGATGTCCTTGTATCAACAAAGCTATTAATAGAAAACGGTCAGTAGTAAGCAAGTGACAAACACTCGACCGGCGCCCCCCCCCCTCTGGAACGGCAGAGTGTCGTGGTCGGCCGCCGTGGTGCTTCGTGTCTGAGTCCCCCCCCCCTCTGGAACGACAGAGTCTGCCGTGGTGTGCCGGCCAGGTGGGTTCCCGTTCACAACATGTTCGCTGACTCCCCCCCCCCCTCGAAAACGACAGAGTGTGAGACTCGGGTGAGTTGGTCCGACCGCCTGGTTGACGTGGGCGACCGTCTAGGTTGACGTGGGCGACCGCCAGGATTAGTCTTGAGGCTATAGTGTGTGATGTTTTTGGTGCAATCTGCTGAATGTTGGGTTGTAAAATGGGTTGTTTCGAGTGGAAGGAGTGGTCGGATGAGAAAACGGAGGTCGGATTCGTGTTTAGCGTGAAATTCTGCATCGGTAGGGTGAGTTTCAAGGCAATCGGTGAGAAAAAATTTTTCTTCAAAATTTTAACAGAGTTAGAATTTGGGACGTTTTGGTGTGTAGCGCCCAAACGAAGCATCGGATGAGAAAACGGAGGCCAGATTCGGAATCTACGTGAAATTTTGGGTTAGGAAGGATGTTTCCAGCGAAATCGGAGAGAAAAAATTTTCACTGACGTCCCCCCCCCCTCTGGACAGCTTGCTTCGATTTTGGCTTCCAGTGGACGGATTTTGTCGTGCGATAGCTCGTTTGAAAGCTAAGAGTGAGACAAATTCAGTGAAAGAATCGGCTTGTTCCTATCTGTCTTCGTTCAAAAGTTAGAGCGGTTACAAGATTTTAGGTCGGAGCTCGGTTACCTGAAAAAATCCTAAGTGTCAGAGTGACTTTGTATGGGTAAAATTTTGAAAATTTTCCAAAGTGTGGAATTTCGACCTGGGACCGTCACCAAAACATTTTTCATCAAATTTTGAAATTTCACTGACCTCCCCCCCCCTCTGGACAGCTTGCTTCGATTTTGGCTTCCAGTGGACGGATTTTGTCGTGCGATAGCTCGTTTGAAAGCTAAGAGTGAGACAAATTCAGTGAAAGAATCGGCTTGTTCCTATCTGTCTTCGTTCAAAAGTTAGAGCGGTTACAAGATTTTAGGTCGGAGCTCGGTTACCTGAAAAAATCCTAAGTGTCAGAGTGACTTTGTATGGGTAAAATTTTGAAAATTTTCCAAAGTGTGGAATTTCGACCTGGGACCGTCACCAAAACATTTTTCATCAAATTTTGAAATTTCACTGACGTCCCCCCCCCTCTGGACAGCTTGCTTCGATTTTGGCTTCCAGTGGACGGATTTTGTCGTGCGATAGCTCGTTTGAAAGCTAAGAGTGAGACAAATTCAGTGAAAGAATCGGCTTGTTCCTATCTGTCTTCGTTTAGATGTGAGACACCATTTAAGATTTTGGAACATTGGCGAAAACGACAGAGTTAGAATTTGGGACGTTTTGGGTTGTAGCACCAAAACGAAGGCTCGGATGGGTAAACGGAGGCCAGATTTCGAATCAGCTTGATGTTATTGTCCAATGAGGATCATCATCCAATGAGAATCAAGCATTTCTTTATAAATAGCGAGCCTTCCACAGTGAGAATCATTCCATCGTTGAATCACACGAGTGACGGACGCACATTTTCTCTCTCTCTCTAGTTCCCTGTTCTATTATCCAACTAAAATGGTAAGTCGCTACTTCCCTCCCTCTCCTCCCTTGAACGTAAACTTAATACAATCTTTTTTCATTTTCAGGCATCTACTCCATCTGCTGCACTAGTAGGACAAAATGGCGGTCAAACGTTACAAGGTTCGCTACGGTCAGATCATCTACAACTGAGGCCAGTGGAAGAAACATCCAAGGTACATAATCCTACACCGCTACAGCGTAAATTTAAACAAGCCTTGCGTTATGATGATCATAGCGTAGTACTCCAAACGGGAATGCTCCCTTCCACGGATGTCAAGATAATGCACAATCAGTATGGGGACTACATACTGATCCCCGTGAGTCCGTACATTCGCCACCAACTTGATATTATTGAGGAGTACGTGACATTAAATATGGACATTCCTACTCCTCTTGCTCAAGAGTGGAAGGCGAGAGATGACAAGGATACTCCCTATAGAAAGATTTGGGATGGTAATCACATTTGCCTACCGGTATCACATTGGTGTACTTACTATAAGAAGGATGGAGATCATTCAATACCCATCAGATGTGATGAGCTCGGAGAAGGTACTTGGGATATCCTTTTCAAAGTGAATGGGCTATATTATGGTCAGCACAAAGATAATAAAATAGCCTCTCTCTCCATGCATATGGAATCCATCCTATATATTCCGAAACCACCCAACGTGGACGACATAATTGATCAAATCCTTAACAGCAGTGGTACGAAGCGCAAGTCGGAGAAGAATGCTACATCAAAACGCAAATCAAAGAAGGAGAATTGCTAGTCCTTTCCTAACTCTACCCTATGACAATTCGCTTATGTGCTTTGAGTGTCGTAGACGTGGTCTTATTAGATACATTTTACTTCTTCGTTGCCATCATATCATTTGTGTATTTTGTCGTGAAAAGCATCGATGTAATTCTTCATTTTGTAATATGTTATAGAACGTTTCCTTAGATGTGTAAATTTCCGTTTTAGGCTTCTATCATCATTTTTATGGATTGTGAGGGTGAACCTGTACAGGAGCTCAGTGCTATTGCTATGAACAATTGGACATATCAGATTGTTAGTGTCTATCATCAACATGCCAACTGCGATCCCAATGTTGATCAATGGGCGAGAAAACACATTCATGGACTTAATCTGAAATATTTGCAAGACTATGGCTTTTCTTGTGAAAGTGCTCTTCTTATTGACTTTAAACGATGGTTAGCTGCTTTCAATGTTATACGCATCTTTTGTAATAATCCTGGTAAGGAGAGGAAAGTATTTCCCAATCTAATCATTGATGATATTTTGCTCCCGCCTTGGGATAGTAGAGTGAATCAACATTATCATGAAGTCACGAAACGTTTTAAGGATTTGTGTGTTCCTATTTTGTCTGTTCGTTGTAGTAGCTACGTTCATAACCAATGCTTCTTTCCTCCTTACCTCAACACTGCCAAAGTCCTGTATGGTTATCATTGCTCGCTGTATGATAGTTATCAGCTGTATCTATTTTATCTCTTTCAAACCATTGATTTATAATGCATGCTTGTTACCGTTATTCGATAAATGTTACTATGAGAAGAGTTGTTGTTTTCATGCAATGGATGGGTTAGTTAAAGGGCGATAATGTCTTTCTCAAACGACTGCGGAACATTACGTTTTCATAGGCAAAGTTTAAAAGGAGCTGTTCAAGATTATGTGATAAATTTTCATAAAGATGAGACCGACATCGAAGCAGTGGTCGATGATGCTAGCACTCTATTTCTAGAGTTAATGAATACATTCTCTGATAGCATTGTCATGGCGCGATTAGTTGCGAAAATTAAGTTTAGTCATTTTGGAAAGGAAGAGGTGGAAAGTCGCTCTTTCCATTTTGCTTCTTATTCAATGGAAGTGGTAGATCACCCCGAAGAAATTTTTAAAAGACATATGATAAAAATTGCTGAACGTCTTAACGCATTTAACCATCATGGTAGCAGTCTAGTGATTGAAGCGATTTCAGATATTCACATTCAACTTTCCATAAAGAAAAATTGAAAATGCAGTGGTACTTGATTGTAGCACAACTGGTTTTCGAGCTATGTCTGCTCACTCTCGAAGTATATTCCTTCTGTACATGCGTCTATTATTTAGAAAAGGCTAGCAAATTCATATCTTCAAAAAGACTTGCTATAGACATCAGTAACGGTGAAACTATGTGTTGCGATGTATGTAAGCGAAAGGATGGAAATGAAAAGCGCATCTTCAAGAGATGTAAGCATGCTTTTTGTCAACGCTGTTTGATACGTAATTGCATTCAACTTTGCCAATGTAACCACTGTGACATTGCTCATTTCGAGTGTCACTTATGTCGCAATAGTTAGTACCTATGCAAATGTGGTAAAGATAGGTTTTAGCAAAGACTAACACGGAAAATGGCGAAACGTAAAATGACGAAACGTAAAAGTCAAAAGTTTTCTTCAGCCATTCAAGCTCTCCGACGAATGAAAGCAAATCAGCGATACAATGCTATACGACATGCTAACGATAAATTCATTTGTGAAATTATTTCTCATGTGAGGAAGTTGAGGACGAAGAAATTAGCGCCAAAACAACGAAAGTTACTTAAGCGATATGCTACGAAATTGCGTTTCATCTCCAATCCTAAAGTCGCCCTTCAAAGAAAGAGGAAAACTCTAACACAAAAGGGCGGTTTCCTTTCAGCAACCTATTGGGAAATATCTTTGGCTCTAAGCGTTAATTATGCAAATGTTGAGTCTCAAAGTAATAAAATGGATTTCAGACTTCAATGTGATAAAGTTCTGACTGTATCAGGTCCATCTCATGCAGGTAAAACTGTTTTCACGCTGAATTTATTGGATAAAAGAAGGGAGTTGTTTAAGGAACCTATCAATCGAGTGATTTGGTGTTATGGTATTTATCAACCGTCGCTGTTTCAGGAATTGAAAAGTCGCAACTTTATTCGACATGAAGGAATTATTCCAGTGGATAAACTTCAGTCTAATGATGTTGTTGTATTGGATGATTTATTAAAAGAAAGTAAGAATTCAAAAGATGTTACAGATATGTTCACTCGCGCAGCACACCATAAAAGGTGTTTTATCATCTATATTACACAAAATTTGTTTCCTGATGGAAAAGAAGCTCGTACACGAAACCTGAATACACACTATTATGCTATTTTCAAGAATCCGCGAGATAAAAGTCAATTTGAAATTTTAGCGCGACAAGTTGCACCCAGAGGATCAAAAGCCTTAATTGAAATTTTTCAAGCAGCTACTGAAAAACCATACGGTTACTTATTCATTGACTTTACGCAAGAGTGTCCGGAAGAATTTAGATTTCGAAGTGATATTTTGAAAACTCCCATGATTATCTACAAACTATGAGTTCTTATTCTCGCATGATTGTTATTCCTCAGGATGAATATGTACAATTGACTGCCATGCAGCAAGTAAAGCAACCTCTTGCAAATCAAATGTATAGGAAAGAAATAGATTATCAGCAAAATGTTCACATCAAAGATCCACATCGTGCTGTATTATTACAATCGGAAACTGTTGAGCAATTGAAAAACTTGAAGAATAAGATGCGTGACTCTGTATCGACTGCTACACCTTTAGCATCTCGCGCACATGCCATATCTCTTTTCAACAGTATTGAACCCCATCTCAATGTAAATGATAGAGGAGAAATCATTACAGATGAAAATAAAGTGATTGATGCTTCACGTTATGAAGACTTGATTCAGTATGCGACACGTAGAAAGCGCCGTCAGGGCTATGTTCCACCTGGTTGGTCATACTTTCTTAAACTATTGAAAAAGCATAATGTGCCAAAATTTGCTTTAAATAATGAGACATTGAAAGAACTTGATTCAACAGTGGCTACTACTCCAATGCTTCAGGCGATGAAAATGCCAACAAATTGGTTTAAGGCGTCACCTGCTACATCCCCTCCCACACTCACTAAGCAAACAAGAGGAAGAACTCGACGTAGATCTACATCGCCACTAAAACTGGTAAAAGGAAAACGTAAAACAGCTCCTCCTAGGAAATACATGTTCTCAGACTATTAACATGAAGCAGATGTGTTGCTTGCCATGTAATGAGCCGCCAGAGGTGAATGTCGTTGTCACTTGCACTTGCTGCGCCAGCTCTCATAATGAAACCCCTAAGCAATGTGAACACGATCGCAAAACCGCTAAAGCTAAATGCTGCAGTTGTTGTAAATGTAGAAAGGCAAGAAAACAAAAAGATGAGAAGGAGGAAAAAGAGTCAGCCGTCATCGACTGAACGTTTGAAGTCAATCTATTATGATGTAAAACATCCGGCAGGATTTGCATCTATCAAGAAATTATCAAAAGCGAGTGGTCTTCCACAATCACAAGTGAAACGATGGTTAAAGGGTCAGGCTACCTATACACTCCACAAACAAGCGAAAAAGAAGTACCGCACCCGCCATTATATTGTTCATGACATCGATGAACAGTGGCAAGCAGATTTGTGCGATGTTGCCTCCATTTCAAAACATAACTCGGGCAATAATTTTATTTTAACCGTCATTGATATTTTCTCGCGTTATGCGTGGGCTCAACCTTTAAAAACTAAAGAAGGGAAAGGAGTAGCAAAAGCATCCCAAACAATTTTTCGAGAAGGTCGCATTCCAAAAAGAATTCAGAGTGATCAAGGAAAAGAGTTTGAAAATCAGCATGTGACAAGATTATTTGAGAGGCATGACATTGAGTTGTTTAGTGTAAAGAGCGCTTATAAAGCTGCACTCGTTGAACGTTTTAATCGCACATTAAAAAATCGCTTGTGGCGACATTTTACTGCCAACTTGACACAAAATTGGACAAAGGTTCTACAAGATACACTCCATGCCTACAATCACTCTATCCATCGTTCTATTGGACTCAGACCAGTAGATGTAAATGCTGACAATGTAGATAAAGTGCGCGAATCATTCCAACGTAAACGCACTCATGTGAAAAGTGATGTGAAAATTGGTGATAAAGTTCGTATCTCAAAAGTGAAAAGTGTTTTTGCTAAAGGGTACCTTCCGAATTGGACAGAGGAATCTATTTACAGTATCAAGGATTAATCAAAAAGACTCTCCAACCACCTACAAGTTGAAAGATTACGATAATGAAGAAATTGAGGGTAGCTTTTACCGCGATGAGATTGAGGTAGTCACTGAAAGTGAAACATATTTGGTAGAGAAAATCATTCGATGTAAAAAACGGCAAGGTGAAGAATGGTGTCTTGTTAAATGGACTGGTTATCCTTCAAGTATAAACTCTTGGATGCGTCGTGCCGACATCTTTCATCTAAGTGATCGACAGTGATTCATGCAAAGTTGTAACTAACAATGTTTAGGGTTTGAGCTATGAATCCAACTGCCTCATTTTATTCACGACCCTCCTATGTAAGTGGCGGAGGACAAATTTACATCGGTGCTCGCCGCCAACGTGGAGGTAGCATACTTGGTGCACTGAAATCTGTTGTAGCACCTCTCATATCCAATGTCGGTAGATCTTTAAAACGAAATGTTTTAAGTAATGCCGTTGGCTTTGCTGGTGATGTTGCTAGTGATCTTTCCAGAGGTAGAAGTTTTAAGAGCAGTTTGTTGAATCGTGGGAAGGAACGCGGTTTAAAAACATTGAAGCAGACCATTGCTGGTGTTACTCAAGGAAAGAAATCACCTAAACGAATGAATAAAGGAAGGAGGAAACATCGCGGAGCTGGTAAGGTGCGATCTTCAGTCAAAAGGCATTCACGCAAACGTCGCAGAGGCTCTAATCATTCATCAGGCGCTAAACGACGACGCTGCTATAACTTCTAATCATGGAGTGTAAAACTTCCGGTTTTTGTTTGTTCGATCAACAAGCCATACAGACAGATATTCTTAGTTCAAGTATTGTAGATTATCATCCTCGAACAGCTGAGAATGCTGGTCCCATTGAATTTGTTATTCCTGGTGGTAGTGATGACTACATAGATTTGAGTTATGCGATGCTTGATTTGAGGTTTAGAATTCAGCAAGCAGATGGAACTGCTATTGACGATGCACATAAAGTTGGACTGAACAATTTACCATTGACTACACTACTTCGTGATGTTTCTCTAACGATTGGAGAGCAGCAAGTGGAAGGTGGTCAAAGCGATTATCCCTATAAATCATATTTCAATCATGTATCACAGTTTCATCCAGCAGCACAAAAAAGTCATATGGAAGCCATGGGATGGTACAGAGATGAAGCAGGAAAATTTGATGTTGAAACAAACAGTGGCTTTGTAAAGCGATCTGCTATGATTAAAGATAGTAGAGTATGTCAGCTATATGGTCCGCTGAATTTAGACTTCTTTAGACAGTCAAAGTTTTTACTGTGTAATACCAGCATGCGACTCAAGCTGACATTGAATAAGCCTGAATTTGCGCTGAATGCATTTGCTAAAGTTGACAATTTTAGAATTCATGTGGAAGATATTGCACTTTACATTCGTCGAGTAGTACCGAATCCAAGTGTCATTAGAGGGCATGCTGAAGGCCTTAACCGCCAAAATGCCATTTACCCCATTCAGCATACAAAGCTTCTCACCTTTACAATTCCGAAAGATCAAAAGAGTTTCATGAAAGATGGTCTCTTTCCATCGGAGGCACCGAAGCTCCTCATGGTGGCAATGGTTGAAAATGATGCATTTAATGGTAATATAAAGAAGAATCCTTTCAATTTTAAACACAATCAGTTAAGTGAAATTGCTTTACGTGTAAATGGTGTGAGTCATCCTGGTCCACCCTACAAACCAGATTTTGCTTCGGATCAATTTATGCGCAGTTATGTTGATTTTATGGATGTTTTTGGCTTTTACAATACGGATGACACCAACGGACTGACTATGAAAGAGTTTAAGATTGGATATACTATTTATGCATTTGATTTGACTGCTGACAGCGATATTAGTGCACCCTATCGTCAAGCGAACGTGCCTCATAATATTCGTTTGGATTTGACGTTCAAAAGAACACTACCTGAGACGATCAATGTATTAATTTATGCAGTCTTCGATTCAAATATTGAAATTACAAAGTATCGTGACGTGATTCTTCAGTATAATCGTTAATGAGTTGGTTGACTGCTGACGATATTAAGACTAAAGTGCAGCGTAATGCAGACGAAGCGACGTTGAAAGCTTTCGATAATGTCTATTCACTCGATACCTTACCACCTGCAGTAAATCACTATCCCATCTTTATTGTGCTAAACACTCATTCACAGAATTTAGGCGGTGAGCATTGGAAAGCGATCTTTATTGGAGAAGACCGACGTGGTGAACTATTTGACTCTCTTGCTCAACCTCCAAATATACCAACACAGCAGTGGTTGAGAAAGCATACGCGTCAATATCAGCGAAATGAACGCATACTACAACATCCAATTTCATCAACGTGTGGTGCTTTTGTACTGTACTTCATCTTAAAACGTTTACATGTATCTCGATTTGCATCTATTATTCAAAACTTTTCATGTAATCCATCCTCTAATGAAAAAATGATTTGTAAGTTCTATCATGATTTGAAATAAAAACATCATGTTGGAAAAATTGTTTTTTATTTTACAATCCGCTGGGTACGTACATACTCAATGAGATAGTCTAGGATCATATTTGCTTGTACATGAGATTTTAGTCCAGTAATGATCACTTTACTATTATGAAAGATTGCCACATGCACAGGTAACCAACAACTAATGAGAGCTGCAGGAAAAAGTTCGGGTTCATAACACAAACTGTAACTGCTGGTACGAATCTTCAAAAATGATAGACTGTCACTCAATTGAGTAGAGATCACCATATTGTCCACAGTCAGATTCGACATCACACACCTCTCCCTCTTCCATATCCGACGTAGTAGTCTTTGTAGCTCTAAGCGCATTGACTGCGCCGATGAATGAGAAAGGGCGCCGAGAATCTGTACAGTCCCATTTGGGAAGAGTTGAAGATTTCGTGAATTGTTCATCTTCACCACTAACATTTGAGGACAGCCCAGGTAATACTTGCTGTTTGGAAGCTGTTGGTGTAATGTTGTGAGATCGATTTTGGTGTAGAGTCTGAAGCGACGGAGAATGTTGACGATGGTGTAGCGATGGCGCTTCATGATGAAAGAATGAGTAAATTGAGCGATGTACCTTCCTTTTATACTTTTCCCAACTACCTTGATGAAATGTGAAGTTAGTATGAAGTTGGGAATGATAGAGTTGAATTCGCCGATTGTTGACGCGCAGCCAGATGCGATTTCCAATACGTGAATGTCTTTTCATATAGAAGTATTTCAAGTCCTTCATGATATGATGTAGAGATTGAAAATGACGATAAGATAAAGCAAACTCTCTTCTCACATTTCCAGTTGAATCTTTGAAATAGACGTTTCGATCATGATCCGTTTCAATACGTTGTAGGGAATCTAATTTCCAACTCATGATGTGTGGTAGTCATGTCTGATTAAGATTTGCATAGTAGGGCGATGAACTCACGACGAATAAATGTCATGATGGAGCGATGTATGTATCTTCTATACTTCTCCCAATTGTATTTGCGAAATGAGAAACAGTTTGCGGAATGAGAATGGTAGATTTGAATTTCATTTCTGTAATGTTGAAGCCAAACTTGATCACCCAAGGAGATGAATCTTAATGTTTCAAAATATTCCAAATCCCTCATGATATCATTGAGGTTGACAAATTGTCGCCATGTTAATGTAATTCCTCTTGATGTATGACCATGAGAATTTTTGAAATGTACGTTTCCATCACGATCAACTCTGATATATTGTAGAGAGTCCAAAATCCAAGTCTTCATGATGTTATGCAAAGTTGCAGATTAGCAATATAAAAATGTCGTTTTATCATATTTTGCTTAGCAATGCGGCTACAAAGAGATTTACTAGTAATCGAGCCGCACTCTTTTCTACTCCCATTGATCATGCACAACAGCTAAATGGAAATTGGGAAGTGGGTGTCACTCAACTTGTTTATAGCAACTGTGTCTATACTTTTGATCATGAGGTGATGACTATTAATATGAGGCGTACAGCTGCTTACCAATGTGAAAAGGGCTGCCGAGTATACATTCCACAGTGGTCAAAGAAAGATCTCTTATTATGTAAAAAGTTTATATATGATTTCCTGAATAAAGCGTGTAAACATATTGTCCAATTTACTCCGCACAATGATGATTATAATTATGTACATCATGTAGTTGAGAAAGATTGGATTGTTGGTTTAAGTCCAAGTTTAAGAAATGATTTAGGCTACCTCGCTAGCGCCTTGACAAGCTATGATAATTTTAACGTTAATTACCACATAAGTGGTCATAAACAGTTAATATATCGAGAGGAAGCTTATTATGTAGATCTTATTCCAAAAATGAGAAGACGTTGGTGAAGAAGATTGTGATTAAGCCAAGAAAGACAAACATGACTCCTGAAACATTATTGAAGAAATTTAATTATCTCCTTCGAGTTGATGGTAAACAAGTGGCAACATTGACTTATATCAAATCATCTAATCATATTGCAATAAGCAAATTAAATGATGATGATCTAGTATTAGTTTGTTCAAAAGATTTTCATCAGTTCTTACGACATCGTTCTGCAGCTGTTCATGGAAAATCTGATATGCAACATTTACCATGTGAAAGGCCAAATCAATTTGATACAGAATGGGCCGTATCTTTATACAGAAAGTGTGTAGAGCCTTTTGGTGGTTTCTTACATGAAACAAGAGTGTTGATGCCTCGCATTATTACTTCGGTTAAATTGGTTGTAGATTATTTAAATGAAGTGATTAATGAGCAACATATTTCATTTTCTGAAAAAGAAGGTACTTTGTCTCTCACTATAAATGGAAAAGGTATTGAACTAATTATGGATAAAACTCTAATGGACATTTTGGGTTTTGATCAAAATATCTTTAAAAGTGGTACTGTAACCAAAGCTAGCGCAGACATGTCGCTATCGCGTCGTATTAACTATTTTCAGATATATTCCAATATTGGTGAAGATGTACGTGTGGGAGATGTTGAAGCTCCATTGCTAGCAATGATACCATACCAGCCAAAAAGCTGCAGTATTTTATCTGAGCATACTTTCAAGAAAGTGCATTATACAAAGCTGAAATCAAACTACATCCCACAAATTGATATTGCCATTTATGACGATGCTGGTGCGTTGATTCCTTTTCATAAAGATGCTGTGACAAGTATTACACTCCATTTCCGAATGAAGAGTTAATGCAAAAGTATGCTATTATATTTTTCCAATGTGAATAATATGGAAAGTGAAAATAAGGACTCGTTTCTAATCTACTTGCCCAGTAATGCTTCTATGAATAAATTTCCCAAAAATAAACCATCAGACTATCGAGTAGAATTAAATCGGCCACTGCATTTAGAAGGTGAATGGGAGGTTGGCGTTTCTAGTATTTGCTATGATAGCAATATTCAGAATGTGAATGATTTGGAAGAAATGATATTGACTCCTCGCACCCATGATGGAATAATGATGAATAATGCATTCCAGTTCCCATACAATTTAACATCAGATGGAAAATGGAACTATGAATGGATTCAGATAAAATCAGATTCTTATGAGCCATTTGGGAATGAGAAAATTATTAAGGCATTCAACAGTGGTAATACTTCCATCATGAAGAATAAAAATCAGAAAGCTTATGAGTTTACTATCTATCATTGGAGTGGGAGACAGTTCCTCCGCTTTCATTCTTTTACTAAAGGTCTTACGCTGAGGTTGGATAGTGAATTCTATCCGCATCTTGGTTTTGGTCATGGACTACATCTAACGTCAATTGCTACTGCAAATGTTAGAAAAGTTTATTCAAATCGAATCAACAAATTTCATTATAGATTTAAAATATTTGATGAAGATGTTGTAGAATGCGAAGAACGCATCATTTTGAAAAAGCGTGGTGTTCAACCTTTATCACTTATTGAGTTAGTAAAACGATGGAATGAGACTGGGTAAGAAGTATGGAGAGAAAATTATGGCGGACAAAAATAAGTTGGTTATTCAGAAATATAATGACAAACTTACAGTTTATTTCTCTCCAACCTTGCGTCATTTTGTAAGACATTATACACCTATTATTGGAAGCGGTGTGGTGTATGGTTCTCATGAATATCACACTAAAGCTGATTCAGTTAATGATGAATGGTGGGTGGACATCTATGGCGATCGCATCAAGAAAATTTACCAGTCTTATGAAGAATCTAAAGTTGCTATCAATATAATGCCGCGTCTATATCATACAGTTGAAAGCTTCATTCATGTAGTAAATCCTTATATACAACAGAAGTTGAAGCATGTGATGAAAAGTAAATATGATGTAAAGACACACCACATTTCGTTTTCAATTGAAAATCAACGCGTTGTTCTGAAACTGGGTGATGACATTCAATGTCAATTGAGTAAAAATTTGAAAAAACTCTTTGGTTTTTCAATGCTACAAACAGTGTTTGCTGCTGCGCATACGATTGGTATAGAAACACCAATGACACTTGATAAACATGAACAGCACCTTTACATTCAAAGTGATTTGATTCTACCTATTTCTGTTGGCGAGAAAAAAGAATACATTTTACGTGATTTCATTCATGATAAAGACGCTTCATATGGAATAGTCGAGAAGATGTTTGAATCTATTTTCTATCATCCCGTCGTCAAACAAACTATACCCTCTATTGCTATCAAAATTACCAATGGTTTACAAGAGTGCATCCATGTGAAAGATACTAAATCCCTCATAACGTTAGTGTTTCGGAAAACAAAGTGAAGTCATTGTGATATGTTTATTGAAATATGTACATGAATGTGAAGCAATAGACTTTATACAACATCCACTGAAAATATATACATGAGCGCACTTCAATAAAGATTGTTATATACAAAAAGTCTTTTTACTTCGTGAAGGGTGGAAATATACAGGGATAGGAAAAATGTCTTTCAGTGGAAAAGTCATCACATGGGGAATGTACAGATGTGGACACATATTCACAAGGAAAAAACAATCTCATGCGATACATAAAACAACAATGTTTATCTACAGAAATCAACATCAAAATACTAAGTTAAGGATGATTATGCTAAGACGTCTCCTGAATGTGGTAGTGTGAGTTTAATTCTTTTGGGTGGTGGTATGTTTGTGTCAGGATGTCCATGTGGAAGAGATATGTTGTGTTCTAACCAGCACCTCTTATCCTCCCATGCTGAAAGCGCCCGTTTCCTAAAAGTATGAGTTTTGATCTCATGCGACTTAGATTTTAAGATTGTCATATTGACAAACGTTATATTTTTATTTCTATAGGCTTTCCTGAAATTCTTATGTTTCATATTTTGCACAATGGATTTTGATATGCCTTTAGCGCGCTTAATGCTATCATCACTATCCTTTAATTTCATAGAATACATTTTTGGACGGAGGAGAATCATTTCATCTATTTCCTTCCCTGCTGTCTCATCCTTAAAGCAGCCAAGTTTTGCCTTATTTTTGATGGAGTAGAGTGGATGATCAGCAGGATAATTTGATGTATCAAAATATCTTTCTAAAGATTTTCCTACTTCATTGAAATTTAAATCTTTTTGAGTGGTAATACCTAAGAAGAAACTATCTGTATCACCACCCAACAAACGAACCTCTTTTACGAGAGGACATGGTTTTAGTATTTTATAAAAGAGTTGGTACATTTCAAGCTTGGAGTAATCTAGTACAGCTTGACCAATATAGATGGGTTTGCACAACTCAACTTCAGATTTTATCATTTTAACACCTATAAGGTCCTCATCGATAATGTCTCTATCGATGAATAGAGGTGATGAGGTCAATTTGTGATACTTTTGATCATCATTAACTAGTTTGTAGTTTACGCGCTTTCTAACATCCTCCATCGTCTTACCAAATAGACTGTTGTTCTTATATTTATAAAAATCTTTTTCAAAGTTATTTTGGGCTAGTGCACGTTTCTGGCTGTTGCTATCAATATATGGCTTGAGGAAGGCTTTCTGTCTAAATTTAATAATGCGGTGAACTCTTTTTAAAATCATACCCATTTCTAAATAAAATTTTAAGATGCTAAAGTGGACTAGATAGTTTTCTTTATCATACTGGGTGAGTAAAAGTTTGCGACAAGGCTTATAGTCGGGTTGTCCACATGATTCTAAATCTTTATGAAATTGTTTCATAAAGTCGGAAAACATATCTTTACTCACTTCACCTGATTCGGGTGCGAGTGGAAAATCTACGGTTTTATGTTTAATATTATTTGGATAGATTAGATCTATCTCAAAATAATATCCCCAATCACCTTCATCTGGAATTGCTAGTATGTTAGAAGGGTTGGAGAAATGTTGAATATCACTATCATCTAACCAGCTAAACTCAGAGTGAGGTAGCGGTTTGGATAATGAACTACCATACAAATTATTTTGGTCATAATACTTCAGATGAGTCTGGTCATTGCCTACTGTTTCAGATTTTAACCTATGTTTATTTACAAATGTGAGACCACCGCGAATTCCTCGCTCAAATAAATTATACATCTCTGGATCTTGTAAGAGATGAATGGTCTCACCAGTCATTTTAAAAGCAGACTTAAATGACATGGCTGGCAGACTGACAAAGTGGACGGGATCTAACTTATCTTCTTCTAATGCCACTCGTCGAAACTCCTGAAATACATCAGCCAGCAAAAATACATCTAACTTAAGGTAGGCAATCATATATTCACCAAATGTATGGCAGTCAAATTTTATCCATGCATCTTGTGCATGATCATAATCTTCAGTCTTACATTCTGCGCCGGTCAAATCATTTTTAAATTTATCTATGGGCGGAAGAGAAGTCTCGCCGAGTTTACTAATCGCATCAAAATATGCATATGGAAAGACTCCTTTCCGTGTGATGACTTCATCGGTTAGATTTGGGTATTGTTTCTTAAGATTTTGTGTTAGTGGAAGAGACTTTAGATTTTGCACGAGAGAGGCCAGTGATGCAGTCATAAATTGGTAGGAATCTAAAAATTTTATATCAAAATAGACCGTCTTATTTTCTTTAGTTTTATCGACAGGCACTTTTGCTGTCATGGCCATAAACTTCTCTCTCGTTTGCGCTATTACATCAAGCTTCCACTCTTTCATTTGACCTAAACCTCCTTTTATTATCATATGGCTGTCGTAGCCCTTGAAATTATGGAAAATGACGGGTAATGTACGCCGTTTCATCCTAAGTGAAAAATTACATTTTGAACAGAGTGCGTTTCTAAATTTACCAGTGATGTGATCATGGTCGCGCACTTTCTTAATCTTATCATCGTCAAATGTTTTCCTACATTTGGGGCAAATGTTGCAACTATCAAATTTTGCTTGATCATCTGCTGTCATATGCAATGATCTGCGATAGAGTTCACCATCATGTTTTTGTTGAAATTTTACAGCCTGTTCGAGGAATTGTAGGAATTGGTAAATACAATCCTCACCTTGCCAGACGCGCATTTTATTTTGCCTACTCCTAAAGTGATCATGCCATACTTCATAGCAGGAAATGGCTGCTGGTCGATGGATGTTATCATCGATATAACATTCGATGTCAGCATAGATGACACGAAGAGGACTAAGTTCATCACCATTCTCTCTATATGAAAACTCCTTATCTTTGGGCATGCGCTCCATTTGCAGTTTACCTCGCTTACACCATTCGTAATGAGTTTCAAATTTAGTTTTCCTCCTAAAGTGGCGAATACATCTGTCGCAGTAATATAACTCTCTACTAGAGTTTTCTAAGTGGTGGTATAAGCGAGAGATTTTGGGAATACCGCAGTAGTGCCATTCCTCACTATCATCCTGTTTTACTAATAACAGGTTTACTGTACGTTCATAACAACTCGAACGCGAGTTGTAGCGCACACCCTTCAATCCCTTTTCCCAAACATGGAGAACTATTTTGATGTTGTTCAATTTTTCAAATTTTTCTATATCTTTAATTTTCATATCGTCACTATTACAGTCATCGAAGTTTAATTCATTCTCCCACTGTTGATACTTACTCTTGCGGTATCGACTATTCTGCACATCATTATAGTGGAGAATGGAGAGGACGGCATACTTAAAACATTGCGATTCGCAATCTACAGAAATGACTGCTGCTTTATTTCTTAAATTTTTCGGAAGTTTAAAGGAGCCTCGACCACTATGATTTCCTAATAAACTGATTTTAATCATGGCGGTCTCAATACCATCAAAAACGAGTCCACTATCACGCTCGTTAAATTTATCTATATTTAATTTTAACCCTTGGATATGAAAATTTATCCAAGACTCACAGTCTACAACTTCGGTTGCAGGAGAGGAGGGTATGTGAAACTCCAACCTCTCTATTATTTGTCCAGTATGGTGGTCGATTTTTACATATTTTATTTTAAGATAGATGAGCGCCTTCATTCTAAAATTGTCTAAATTGTTGAAGAGCGCTTCTATCAATGATGAATTTTGATGAAACCATTCCTCAAAGTTAGCAATGGTTTCTGAGGAGTCCATCTGGTAGTTCCTCACTAAATTATTTATGGACACCTCAGTGAGTCGGATAGAGGAGGTACCGTTGGTGTAGGTATCGTTCGTGTGTGTATGTTGAAGTCTGTGCGAAGATAGTTCAAAACGTGTCTCGAAAGACTGAATGCATAAATCGCAAGAAAAGGAGACATCGTTAACAGAATCATCCCTACCTTCGGAGATTGATGCCGGCTTAGGTCTACAAACACCTCGCTTGATGTGTCGGATGAGATCACGCTTCCTCGTGAAGATGTGTCCACAGTCAGCACATTGCCGATCGTCGCATTCCCGTGATAATGTTGACATGGAACTGGTATCACCTGAAAGAGAAATCATTCTTTCATCTCTGTTCAAGTCTCAGTGTATTGTTACAACCTACCTTGACTCAACAACTCTAAACTTTCCTCGAGAAGGGAGGGTGTTGGTGATGAAGTTGATGCCTGAAATTGAGGAAGATGCTATTAGCCACACATTTGAGGGAGATGAGAGAGGAAATTTTCAACTTACCATTTGAACGAAATTATGTTTAAGCTTGATACTTTAACAAGATAGAGACTTCACTCAAATTTGGAATTCACTAAAGAGCAGTTCACTTGTACGCCTCAAATACAGAATTCGTCAGAGAACAGTTCACTTATGCGTCTCAAAGACAGAGTGAAATGATACGGATGTCACTTTGCTTATATACTTTCATTCTCTTCATTCATTGGATGTTCATTCTGATTGGCTGCTTGTGTATACTTAAGAATTAGAAAACATTTCAAAGTCATTATTCACAGTCAACATGACAAGCCCTCCAACAACATCAAACACAAAATTCTCTTCTCCATGCTCAACACCAAAGGCGCTCGTTACACCAAATGCACCAAGAAAGGCGAAGGTGGAGAAGGTGTACCGACTGGACAATATACGAAAGTTGTCATTACCAGCGGACGAGGAAGAGGAGAGTGTATGTGAGAAGGAGTGTCCCGACTTAACAGGCGTGAGGTGGAAGTATCTCCAGTACGATACTGACGATGTGATGGAGATCACCAGCACGAAATTCCTCCACCAATTATGGGAGTGGTACACCCCTAACTCCCAGCCACGAACTATGGCAGAGTGGGAGTATATTGATAAAGTGAGGCTCGCAGTGGAAGAACGATTAAAGCAACTGAACTGTTTTTGTTATCTATGTGAAGCCAGACTCTGGGACGATATTGACGATGAAGACCTTTTGAAATACATGCCATAATAAATTTTTATTTCGTATTATCTTTGCTTTCATACTGACGTACTTGAATGGGGCTTCAGTGGATGATTTAATCATGTATACATTTTCATTTGGAAATAGTAGCACGCTTAGTCTAACTTGTAAATCTTAAAACATTTCATATGGACGATGATGATAGATGAAATAGTGTCAAATAAAATTAAGATAGCTTACACTTCTGATACAGGGATAGCAATCGACTGCGATCCATGTGTAAAGAGCTTGTTAGACTACGGATGGGGTTAAGTGGATGATTTAACCATGTATACATTTTCATTTGGAAATAGTAGCACGCTTAGTCTAACTTGTAAATCTTAAAACATTTCATATGGACGATGATGATAGATGAAATAGTGACAAATAAAATTAAGATAGCTTACACTTCTGATACAGGGATAGCAATCGACTGCGATCCATGTGTAAAGAGCTTGTTAGACTACGGATGGGGTTAAGTGGATGATTTAACCATGTATACATTTTCATTTGGAAATAGTAGCACGCTTAGTCTAACTTGTAAATCTTAAAACATTTCATATGGACGATGATGATAGATGAAATAGTGTCAAATAAAATTAAGATAGCTTACACTTCTGATACAGGGATAGCAATCGACTGCGATCCATGTGTAAAGAGCTTGTTAGACTACGGAAGAGAGAAGTGTGTTATGTTGCGTGTGGCGCGTGAGTGTCCTCCCATTTCATTCCATTCATTATTTTTCTTCCCCTCTGCATTCCATATCCGAGGATATGTGGCGGGCTTGGGACCGCTTTAGCTGCATTAGAAGGTTGGCCCTTAAAAGAGCCCATGGGTCGTTCTCCGTCCACCGACACTCCTCTCACTTCTGCAAAAACTCTGAAAGAAAAAGAATAGGAGATTAGATGAGCTACAAAAATGATCATGTTGAGGAAGCTTACTGGGAACTTTCTTCCGAACTTTTCGGACGACGAAGTCTTCAAGCTGACCGGTAACGTCCATACTCATGTGGAGACATCGGACTCCGTCGCCCTCGTAACACTGCTGGGTCACGTTGGGGTCATCCGTGATGGTTGGGGCGTCGCATACATTATTCTCAAAGAGGGGAAGATGGACTTCATACACTCTCCTTTTTCGACACTTCAAACGCTCATGCAGTCGCTCCACTTCACCCGTCAACCTCTTATTAATAACCTTCACCTCCTCCGTCTCCTTCACCACGCTTCGCATCCGCTCTATCTCTTCATCCTTCCTCGACACACTCGCCTGCAAACTCTCCACCAAACCTGCCTTCCTCATCAACTCGCTCCTTTCCGCCATCCATTCCTTCTCCTTCTTTCTCAAGCTCTCCAACTCTTCCCTCGTTGCCCTATACCCCTCAACCTTCACCTTCAGCTCTTCATTCTCCTTCAAAACTTTTCTATTATTACTCTCCAAAGCCATCACACGATCCTTCATTCTCACAAATACCTCCGTATCATACGCCTCTTGCTGCCGTGGCGATGACGCTGCCATCGGCTTAGCCACTTCCTCCCCCTCCCACTCTTCCTTCAAATCCGCTATGTCCCCAAACAAATCTTCCATCACCGCATCCAAATCAACATCATCCTTCTTCTTCATATTCGCTCTCAACTCAACTTCCTCATTCGAACTCCCATCACTCGAAATCACATCACTCGCATTCCTCACCACTTTCTCCCCAATCACGTCCTGAATCGTTGCCACCGCCTTTGTCACCTCTTCCCTCTCCAACAACTCTCCCTCAAACCATGCCTTGAACCCCTTCTCTCCGATGTTCCCACTCTCACACTGCAAATGCGCCTTCATAAATTCCTTCTCATCCCCCATCACACATTTCCGACAAGACACACACAACCTCAACATCACTTTCCTCTCATGGCCCATCGTCCCCTCTTTTTCTTTTAAATGTTTCTTGAGTTCGCTACCTCTGGCAATCTTGCCACAACTACACTTGCCCACCAACATCTTGGCATTACTCGCTTTTGTCATGATAATTCTGTAAAGATAGAGTAAAATTTGATAGCAAGTGTTTATAGGATACTACTTGCTGATATGCATTGAAAGACTAAGTCACCAAACATTTGATAGCAAGTCAGCAACCGTTTGGGTGTTAAGCTCTTGAATCCGTTACAGGCATTACTCAGAGGGGATCTTATCCCAGCTCCAAGGCCTCGACCCACAAATCCAACCTCGATCGGACAGAGCGTGCGTCATATCACTGTGTTGGTATCCGGGCCCATGACATGAAAACCGGTGGAGTTATTTACAAGAGGAAACGACCCAAGTCACAGAGACTCATAAACGACTGCTTTTTATTCAAAAACTTTAATTATTATCATTAAATATGAATTTAAATTTTTCAGTATTTTAGTACTACTCATAAAACGTTTATAAGTAGTCTGTCACCTTCAGCATAGCAAACGCTGTCGAATGTTTTTTGAATCAAGTCTAAAGGACTTGTAGAAGCAAAGTTATAGCCGTTTGAAGATTTCGGCCTACTATCATCAAATGGTCAGTCATGCTATACTGACTAACCTATAAGTCTGACACCTTAGCTGATATCAGCAATGTAAAGTCAGAAGTCCGATATCGGACCTCAAGAGAAACGACTTACCTGTAGTCAGTTTCTCAACTTAGTGAAATTCCTCTCCCGATCCCGTTCTTATATACCCTGTGAATATGCAATCGATAAGAGGGGGGGGACGTCAGTGAAATTTCAAAATTTGATGAAAAATGTTTTGGTGACGGTCCCAGGTCGAAATTCCACACTTTGGAAAATTTTCAAATTTTTACCCATACAAAGCCACTCTGACACTTAGGATTTTTTCAGGTGAGCGAGCTCCGACCTAAAATCTTGTAACCGCTCTAACTTTTGAACGAAGACAGATAGGAACAAGCCGATTCTTTCACTGAATTTGTCTCACTCTTAGCTTTCAAACGAGCTATCGCACGACAAAATCCGTCCACTGGAAGCCAAAATCGAAGCAAGCTGTCCAGAGGGGGGGGGACGTCAGTGAAATTTCAAAATTTGATGAAAAATGTTTTGGTGACGGTCCCAGGTCGAAATTCCACACTTTGGAAAATTTTCAAATTTTTACCCATACAAAGCCACTCTGACACTTAGGATTTTTTCAGGTGAGCGAGCTCCGACCTAAAATCTTGTAACCGCTCTAACTTTTGAACGAAGACAGATAGGAACAAGCCGATTCTTTCACTGAATTTGTCTCACTCTTAGCTTTCAAACGAGCTATCGCACGACAAAATCCGTCCACTGGAAGCCAAAATCGAAGCAAGCTGTCCAGAGGGGGGGGACGTCAGTGAAATTTCAAAATTTGATGAAAAATGTTTTGGTGACGGTCCCAGGTCGAAATTCCACACTTTGGAAAATTTTCAAATTTTTACCCATACAAAGCCACTCTGACACTTAGGATTTTTTCAGGTGAGCGAGCTCCGACCTAAAATCTTGTAACCGCTCTAACTTTTGAACGAAGACAGATAGGAACAAGCCGATTCTTTCACTGAATTTGTCTCACTCTTAGCTTTCAAACGAGCTATCGCACGACAAAATCCGTCCACTGGAAGCCAAAATCGAAGCAAGCTGTCCAGAGGGGGGGGACGTCAGTGAAATTTCAAAATTTGATGAAAAATGTTTTGGTGACGGTCCCAGGTCGAAATTCCACACTTTGGAAAATTTTCAAAATTTTACCCATACAAAGTCACTCTGACACTTAGGATTTTTTCAGGTAACCGAGCTCCGACCTAAAATCTTGTAACCGCTCTAACTTTTGAACGAAGACAGATAGGAACAAGCCGATTCTTTCACTGAATTTGTCTCACTCTTAGCTTTCAAACGAGCTATCGCACGACAAAATCCGTCCACTGGAAGCCAAAATCGAAGCAAGCTGTCCAGAGGGGGGGGACATCAGTGAAAATTTTTTCTCTCCGATTTCGCTGGAAACATCCTTCCTAACCCAAAATTTCACGTAGATTCCGAATCTGGCCTCCGTTTTCTCATCCGATGCTTCGTTTGGGCGCTACACACCAAAACGTCCCAAATTCTAACTCTGTTAAAATTTTGAAGAAAAATTTTTTCTCACCGATTGCCTTGAAACTCACCCTACCGATGCAGAATTTCACGCTGAACACGAATCCGACCTCCGTTTTCTCATCCGACCACTCCTTCCACTCGAAACAACCCATTTTACAACCCAACATTCAGCAGATTGCACCAAAAACATCACACACTATAGCCTCAAGACTAATCCTGGCGGTCGCCCACGTCAACCTAGACGGTCGCCCACGTCAACCAGGCGGTCGGACCAACTCACCCGAGTCTCACACTCTGTCGTTTTCGAGGGGGGGGGGGAGTCAGCGAACATGTTGTGAACGGGAACCCACCTGGCCGGCACACCACGGCAGACTCTGTCGTTCCAGAGGGGGGGGGACTCAGACACGAAGCACCACGGCGGCCGACCACGACACTCTGCCGTTCCAGAGGGGGGGCGCCGGTCGAGTGTTTGTCACTTGCTTACTACTACGGTCGATTAGATACCACATACAATTTTTCAGGTACCTACTTATCTTTATTCTAAAATCTCAAGCCAGACATTGATCAACATTAAAAAATCATGAGATATGTAATCAGCACTAATCAGTAATAATTTAAATAATTATTGTAGGCGCACTCACATAGGCGATTTGCCAGTAGTGTACTTAAAGTAATATTTAATGAATGCCCGTAGAAATTTCGCTAACTTTTTAAAATAATTTTAAATTAATTTTAAATAGGGAGTTGTGTCGATGTTGAGAGATGTAAACTAGGCCTGCTGATGATTCCTGATATTGTATGAAATAGCAGCTATTCATGTCTGTTTCCATTTTTCATATTAGGATGCAACTCAATATTTAATTATTCTATTTGCATTGTATTCAAACTCATCATTGCAAAATGATAAAAAAAGTAGATTTATAGTATACGCATAACAATAATTTTAACATTTTCCCTCTAAGTGTGCACGTGGACTCGTCCAATTTCACCCTCCTTCCCATGAAAAAACATTGGACAACAAGTGCTATAAAGCCTCCGCACTCTGTAGTGTTATAAAGCCTCCCTTGCCCTCCCCTCTCCCTGTAGTGCTACAAAACCCCCCTCCCCTTCTGCTATCCACGTCGATTATGAACAATGCCTAATGACAAACCCAGACTCACTATTTGATAAAATTTTGGAAACGTTGTCTCTAGAAAAGCTTCTCGTTTATCATTCATTACCAATTATTCACTTAAAGGCAAACTTCCTTTCCTGTGTCAATCGTCCTCAAAGTATCTCTCAAGCCAGCAACAGTGCTAGTGTTGAATGTTACAATCGCCAAAATAGAAAAGGTTATGCATGATGATAGTGACTTCATCAAGGTGGAGCAACGCACATTGACAACCAATTGGCAACCAATGAGGAGTAACACATTGAACAGATATGCCGATTATTAATAATTGTAAATTCTGAGTGACAGCATTATGATAATTATATGCATTGATTATCATGTCTATATATCATGTATCTATATGTATATATGTATCTCATGTCTATATATCATGTCTATATATGTCTGTATATATTATCATGTCTATCCTAATTGACTCTGCTAATATTAGATATAAACATGAGCTAATATTGACTTAGCGTATAATCGTGATCGTGCACAATTTCAAAATGTGCTTCCCTATCCTACAGTTATAGATATACTTGACTATTTCATTAGTTCTGTAGATTGAATAGTCACTTTAAGAGTTTGTTTTTTAAATTGTTGTTTCTGAAATAAGAAAACATCTAAATTTAATGCAGTCCTAATTGAAATATATGCAATCTATTTTCCTTTCGAATGACGTATGACAGCGTGTAGGGCAAGTTACAATTCCTTTTCGTTTCCACGTAAAGCAGCGAAAGATGGTATGTTGTTAAAATGCACAGTAGGAAAGCCTTAAATGTAGACGTCATGTGTGCCATTTGAAAGTATCCGCGTGCCTGCATCAAGTTCAAGACGAAGTGAGGCTCTTTCACAAAAGAAGTATTTGCAGAATTTATTAAGCAAACTGCATTGAATTGCTTTGGAGTTCTTGATGAAGCAAATGATTTTTCATCAGGTTGATAACGCACCGTGACATAGTGGAGTCGAAGTTCTTTTGAAGAATGAAGAATACGTTCGAAATGGACGAATGCAACTACTTCGGCTCGTGCCTTACTAGTCACAACTGAATCCAATAGAAGTTTGCTTCTCTTCGTTCAGGCAAATGTCAAGAACATCCTTGGACGACAACGTCAAGAATTCGAAAATCGTGGACATTATCCATCTTTAATTCAAAGACCATTTGTCTATTGGAAGAAGCAGCTGCTACGGTTGGATCTATATTTACCCTCCAATTAACTTACAATCAGGAAAGACATTGTAAAGAAAAAATTAATAAAGCACTGAACCTGCAAGATATGCCTATTGCATGATGTTTGAGTACATGTGCAAAGTAAATGCAAGCTACCAGTATAGTGTTAGAGAGTTTTCTTGTTTTGTTAGTGAAGCTGCTTAATGCTCTGGTGAAAATAACGAATTCACTACACGGTAGCCTATGTTATTATTTTAGTTATTCAAAATTCAAAACATATATAAAAATTGAATTTTCATGGACTCAATATGAAATTTTCATAGTCTCAAATTGAATTTTCATTGGCTCAAAGGATTTTTTTCATAGGCTCAACATGAGCTTTAAATGGTGTAGTCCATCAGAATGCAATTGAAAGAGACAGAGAAGATACTGGAAGCATAGACAAAGCAGAATAGGACTGCTTTGTCTATGGCTGGAAGCAGCTGGCTAAATGCAAACCCTGTTCCTGCAATTGGAACCCACCTTACTGATAAAATATTCCGTGTAAGTGTAGCACTACGTATAGGTGGAGAAGTTTGTCAACCTCATCGCTGCCGATGTGAACGTATTGTTGTACAGGCTTGGACATCACGTAGTGTCTTACTCATTTAGTGCTGGCCGTCTTCCGCGACATGCAGCGATCAATGGCATAATTCGTCGTGCTATAAATGTAGCAGGTGTCCCTGTCAACTTGGAACCTATGGGAGTGGCCCGTGAAGATAGAAAGAGACCAGATGGCATGCAACCTTCCCATGCAGGTCTGTGTATGACGCAACAGTTTGTCGATACTTACTCGAAATCGCAAATTAACAACACGTGCGTGAAAAGTGCCACCGAAGACGGGGAGTTGAAGGTGCGAAAATGCTGCAATCTCGCCAATTAATATCTGTTTCATCCTCTCGGATTTGATACCTCCGGAGCTTGGGGTCCTGAAGAAATCAGACTTTTGAGTGATATTAGAAGACATATGTCTGACAATGCGAGTGACGGCAGCCAGTTTGCCTGGTGAGCGCAGTGAATTTCACTTGCCATCGTCGGAGGAAATTCCACTTCCATTGTTTGTTCCTTTGCGGCGCAGCAATTTTGACACCAGACTTTTTTCACACTTTTGTACTTCTCTTTTATCCCGTAGCTTTCTTTGTTGCTTTTGTCTTTTTTCTGTCACATTGCTTAGCGCTGTTGAAACATATTCTTGAATTTTTTAGTTTCTGCATTTTACGCTATGTTTCGTGATTCGTAAACTTAATGTAATGGAATTACAGTATCTAGAATATGTTAGAAAACTTTGCATACTTTGTGATGAAAATATTCAATTCATAAATTTATCATTTTTTATGTAGAAATTCAACATTATTGGATCTTGTGAGGAACTGGAAATTTGATACTACTTTGTTTTCAATAGCCATGCGCAAAGGGCTAATAATGTATATCATCTTTGAGGCGATATTCATGTACTTGGGCGCACTGAAGTCTAGCACGCTGTTGTTGTGCTGTCAAAGCAGTTGAAGGGTTCGCATGTTCGTATGCCGATGCGTTGCAAACAACGTCGAACAGTAGAAAAGTTGACATTTGTAGCTTCGAACCAGCAACATGTGTCACTTGGCAGGCAGTGAGTTGAGGGCGCTTTATACATTGATGTGATAGAGTCTTTTTCTGTATATCTGCTTAATCGATTGTGTCTGCCCCAGCAATTGCTGTGCAACATTGCCCTCGTGTCCTTGTCAAGCAATTGTTGAACACATTATGGAACTTCTCGAAATTTTCTAGTCTAGCTATTTGGCTCAAGTTCAAAGCAGATTAAGGATCGTGGACTATCAAATCTCGAGTATTTGAAGGAATATGCATGAAAATGGGGCAAGATCTAATGCGTTATGGCTATGACTTCGATGGCATTAAATCAAAGCATCAAATCGAATTCTTTATAAACGGTTGCCCTAGACAACGGCTCAGAAGAAAATATGTCTGATCTCTAGATATGGGATGTCCAGGATATCCATTGCAAAATATGAAAAGCTTTAATGTATATGACTCTGAATGTGCTAGCAAATTACAGAATGTAAAATTAAATTCTATATCTATGAGTTACCGAGACAACTACTCGTAATGCAACTGAAGCGATATTTGACATCGAAATATGGGATGGAGATGATCCTGTTAGTAAACTTATCTAAATAATTGCATAATATAGTAGTTATTTCTACAATCATTGG